>CM035232.1:3088043-3688043 GCA_020226215.1 Sindora glabra
CTCATATTGTTGTTGCATTTTGGACACCTTTGCCTCTTCAGGTTTTGTAAATTGCTCCATATGCCCTATATTACCACACTTTTTGCACTTGATATTAGGCCCCCACTAACATTTTCTCTAAAGGTGATTTGTTTTTTTATAGTGTGGACAAAATGGAAAAGTCTCATCTTGTTACTTGTTGGAGACTTCAGGTTTCTTGTTATTTTTTCTTTTATTATTCTTCTTGTCTTTGCCTCCTCCCGAGTTTTGTGCTTTTATATGGAAAGCACCTTGTACTACCTCATCTTATTTCATCATTCTTCTCTGCTTCTGTGCTTCCGAAGCATTCATTAACTATCCCAAAAAGATACTTGACAGGTTTTTAGATTTTTCTAATGAAGATATTTTTTTATTCATATTTTTTAGGTATAGTAACAAGTATTTTTTGCACAATTCTTTCATTAGGAGAATCCTTCCCAGGAAGTTATACCTTGTTAACAATGCTTAGTAACCTATCAATGTAGCCTTTAATAGTTTCTATCTCCTTTATGTTTTGTATCTCAAGTTCTTCAGTTGAGTTGAGCATCTGCGTGCCTTTGGTTCTTTCACTGCCTTGATATTTAGCTTTGAGATAATCCCAAATATCTTTTGCAGACTACAAATTCATAATTCTCGTAAATATTACATTTGACACAATAGAAAAAAGACAAGAAGCCTTGGATTTCTTCGCCTTCCTCTCTTTGTGATTCTTCAACTGGGCCATTGTGGGATTAGCTAGCAATGGATAAATTTCATAATCTTCTTCTATAGCCTCCCAAAGATCCTTTACTTCAAGATAGACAATCATCCTAATAGCCTAAGCTTCATAATTGTCACCATAAAAAATTGGTGGTGTAATAGTTTTAAATGATGTATTAGCCTTTATTATAGGTTCACTCAGCTCATAGGTCCCTCAAGATAAAAGCTTTGATACCAATTTGTTGATTTTAGAGTAGAAAGTTTTTAGAAAAAATGGAGATAAGATGTTATGCAGATGATACAATTAAATTTTCACTGAATGGCTCTATACATAAAGCTAGAGTTCAATAAAAAGTTAAATACATATCCTTTATTTTTAAGCATGACTAACAACATTCAAATATTAAAAGACAAAACCAACAATTTCCTAAAGGTTAGGTCATAAGAAATAGAAAAACAAACTTCTAGAGTCTAAGTAAATTATCTCATGTTGTAGCTATTTTAGGCATACTTTCAACAATTTTTATGAAAATTTGCATTGTCAAATAACTACTAAATCAATGTTTCACATATTATGGGCTAACTTGCTCTTAGGACAAAAATAATCAAGGAGATGAATGTGAGGTCTTGCTGAATTTGAGACTGGCTCATTAGTGAATTACTTTTTTAGTAATTTCTCATTTAAGGTAATTTTTTATATGAATTATATTCTTTTTTCTCTACAGTGTGATCATGTAAGTAGCATTAAATTTAATAAGTTTGCTCTATTTACATCTAAAATATTTTCATGATTTTACTTTGGATGAGATTTTTTAAAAAATAATTTATAAGTATCTTTTGCTTAATTCCATATTAGCTTGGAATCTTCTAATTTCTCAAATCTTCTATAGAGCTAAGAAGTTTTACTGCATGGTTTGTGATGATAGTTTGTTGTGTTCTCCTTTTTTTTCCTTTTCATAATATTCAAGCCAAGCTAATGTGGTTTCTTGAAAAAATTTATCAATGTTAGAGACAAACTTGCTAGTAATGGATCTATTCTATTAGTTTTGATTTCTATAATATGTTTTGCAAATAATGATAAATCCTATATTCAAAATTTAAGGAGGTTGAAGTTGTAACTCAAAATTTATCTTGAGGCAATTATTCTGATAGAAGTTCTAAGCAACTCCTCGTATCTCCTTCAGAAACTAGGTATTCTCATTTAGATGAAGAAAGGAAAGCAACTTAAATGAAGACTGAAAGTTTTTCGTACCCCAAATGGATGATTCCTCACTTGAGAGCCATGCTTCTATTAGTTAAGGGGCGAGTAAGTTGGATGGATTTCTAGATATGTGAAATTAGAAAGACTTTCTAATTATGACCATGTAAATGGGGATAATAAATATCGTGTCCATGATTCGTGTGTTATAAATACTCATTGTGATGTGGAATTGTGCTTCTATTTTGTTTGTGTGCTGGGTTCGTGTAAGATGGGATATGATTACACGTAGAAGTTTTTGCACGGTTTGTTTTTATCGTATTTTTAGTATGTTTTCATTGAAATCCTCTTTTTTTAGTTACGTGAATTGTGATTTGCTGATGTTTTTACAAGTTTTGTGCTACTGAGACCTGAGCGAGACTTACGTGTACATTCCTTCTATGGAATTGGATCGTTAAGTATTACCACTGATACTCTAGATATGCTTCCTTGTTTTTTCTTTCATATATTTTATGACGTATTAAAGTCTATTAATTGTTAAACGTTTTCTTAGAAATTTGATGAAGAATGAAGCATGAAATGTTACTTTCTATTGTTTGCCATTGAAATGCTAATGTGACTGACAAATATAAAAAGATTTTTTTTTCATAATATAATATTATAAATAAGTTAAAGATTTAATTTAATCGAAAAAGTTACTTACATTTTCTATTTTAAACATATATTACTTAATTCTACTATTCTCTTTATTTTTTAAATTTATTTTTTAATTTTTTATATTACTTTAATTCTGATAACTTTTATTATTTGCAGTACACATTAATAAAAAATATTTAAAATATGTTAAAATTTTAATTTAATCTAATTATTTGACTTGTGGGAGAAAAGAGAAATAGTATGTAAGTTATAAAATAATATAAGAATTAAAAAATTAATATGTAGATACATAATTTAATTAATTAAATTAATAATTTATTTATAATATTTTTAAATAAAATAAAATACATAATTATTAACATAAATAATAATTATTAATATAGATGCAACAATAAATAAGTACTATCATAGTAAATAATAAGAGGAATATGCACGGGAAAGAAAAATAATTTTATATGAGTTATAAAATAATATAAGAATTAAAAATATAATATATATTTAAATAATTAAATTAAATTAAATTAATAACATATTTATAATATTTCTAAATAAAATGCATTAATAGCATAAATAATAATTATTAACATAGATATGATAATAAATAATAATAATTATTTTATTAAATAATAAAAAGAATGGACAAAAAGAGAAGAATATTATATAAGATATAAAATAATATAAGGTTTAAAAATGTACTATATAGGTAAATAATTTAATTGAATTAAATTAATAATTTATTCATAATATTTTACAATAAAATAAAAATTTAATTATTAGTGTAAATAATAATTATTACTATAAATATAACGTTGAATAATAACTATTATTTTATTAATTAATAATGAAAATGAACATGAGAAAAAAAGAAATAGTATGTAAATTATAAAGTAATATAAGAGTTTAAATATGCTATGAAGTTAAATAATTCAATTAAACTAAATCAATAAATTATTTATAATATCTCTAAATAAAATAAAATACATATAGTGTAAATAATAATTATTAGAGTAGATACAATAATAGATAATAACTATTGTTTTATTAAGTAATAATAGAAACGAGTAAAAAAATGAAAAATAATATGTGAGTTACAAAAATAATATAATAGTTAAAATGTAATATATGTTTGAAAATTTTAATTAAATTAAATAAATAATATATTTATAATATTTTAAATTAAATAAAACATATAATTATCAGCATAAATAATAATTATTATTGTAAATATGATAATAAATAATAACTATTATTTTATTAAAAAATAAGAGAAAAGAACATAGCAAAAATATGAATAGTATTATATGATTTGTAAAATTATGTAAGAATTAAAAATATAATAAGTAGCTAAATAATTAAATTAAATTAAATTAATATCTTATTTATAATATTTTTTAATAAAATAAAATACATAGTTATTAACATTGATACAACAAGAAATAATAACTATTATTTTATTAGATACTAATAGGAATGAATATAGGAAAAAAGATTTGATAGTATGTAAGTTATAAAACAAAATAAGAATTTAAAATATAATATTTAGTTAAATAATTTAATTTAATTAATAATTTATTTATAGTACTTTGTAATAAAATAAAATATGTAGTTGTTAGTAAAAATAATAATTACTAGTATAAATATAATAGTAAATAATAACTATTATTTTATTAAATAATAAAAGAAATAAGTATGGGAAAGAAAATGAATAGAATATGAGTTATAAAATAACATAAAAGTTAAAAATGTACTATATCGTTAACTAATTAAATTAAACTAAATTAGTAACTTATTATAATTTTTTAATAATCTCTTAATTATTTAGCTTACAGTGATATTCAATTCATAAAATTTTTCTTATATTTTCAAAAATATTTTAAAAGGGCATGAAATTTTAGTATTTGGTTCAAATTTTAAAAAAATATATGCAGGAATGTGAATATTTTCAAAAATATTTTTGGTTCAATATTCTTACAGGAAATATGGGTATTATATATCTCCATAATATGAGTATGGTTAATTGATATAAAAAGTTTATTTTATTTATCCCATCATTTATTACGATTAACTTCCGTCAACTATTACATATCATTAGTAATTACCATTCATCATTATCTATCATCAACTTCTACTATTAGTCACCATCAATTAATTTTTAGTAATCATTGTCAATTACTACCTATAATTAGAGATTATTGTTTCTTGTCATCTATCAATGGTAGCTATTGTTAACTACCTATAACTCATTATCAGTTATTATTATCCACCATTACTTATTATTAATTAGTAATATTATTAGCTATTACCCATTATTAATTAACATTATTTATTACTACCTATTGTCGATGACTACTGTTGATTACTACCAATTGCTGGTAACTATTGCTAACTATTACTCATCTCTAATGACCATAAACATCCGCCACCCGCCAGTTGCCACCTATTATCAATGACGATTGTTCATCATTATCATCTATTATTGATAATTATTATTGATCTTCATATATCATCAATAATCATTCAATTTTTAATGAGAATATTTTTAATAATTAAAATATAATATTATAATTTTTTAAAAATATTTTTATTTGAACTAAATATAAAAATATTATATTCCTATGAATTAAATTTTAAAAAACTACATTCTAAAGAATATTATAATTCTTGAAAATTTTTTATTCTGCTTAATATCTTAATTTAAAATACTAAGTTATACATTATATAACTATTTAAAAATAAAAATATCTCGTGTACTGATATTTGAAATTATTTTTCAACCTTTTATATTCATTGAGGAAGTTTTACAAATTTTTTCACTATTTATATTTAATTTATCTTCTTATTTGAAAGTTCAAGTAAATGAGAAACCTCTAGACGGGTTACAAGAAGTTAACAAGTTCGTTTGATTTTAGTTAGGATCGCAGGGAGCCGGCTGCTGGACCGGAGGGTACTCCACTCTGCAATAAGCCCAAAGAGTTGAGGATTGAAAGAACCCTATTTCTCTGCATTGAATTGACTCCGCAAGGAAAGTGGGCTGTAGCTGTTATCCGTTCGGTTATTTTCGTTGAGGTGAAATCTGAACAAAACAACTAGATTCTTATATTGCTTCTATCTAATTCTTCTGTAACGTTGGAATTTTCCTATGCGTTTTCAGTTCTAAACTCTATATTACCTAGTTCTGGGCACTTATCTTGGTTCTTTTTTCCCTTTTTCTTTTTTAAATGGTATTCATGTTATTGACTATGCGATTGCACTTAATGTGCTGTTTTACTCTTCTGTGTTCTAATAGAGTGAGCAATGGCTGGAGTTTTGCTAGGCATGCCAGGACCATGGGCTGAAGATTATCGTGAATCAGCTGATAATTGTACAACTAAAGTTGGAGGGCTTCCCGTATGTAATTGCTGTTATCTTAGAAAGTTACATAATGCAATGATTTTATTTTGCCCCATAAAAATGGGATTTTATGTTTTAAAAGTATCTATTCTACTGTTTGTGCCTTCTTCCCACAGGACTGGCCTCTGCCTAAGGAGGCAATAGGAGTTGATTTGCTTCAGTGTGGTGCCTGTGGAAGCAAACTGTGTCTTGTTGCACAGGTTTATTCTTCTTAAAACTTTGTTTGGAAATTTACACCAAATGATATTAGGCTGATATATTCGTTTCTTCCCTTCTTCCAATTCAGGTGTATGCTCCGATTTCAAGTAAAACTGTGAAAATTGAAGAGCGTCTTCTTTTTATTTTAGGTTGTGTCATGCCAAAATGTGGCAGTGCATCTCAGAGGTCCAAATGATTTGTCTTCTGATGTCTTTATCATTCAAATGATAAGCATTATCACTAGTGAGAAGATTGTCTTATGCACTTACTTTTTTATTTGTGTCTTATAGCTGGCGAATTCTAAGAGTTCAGAAAATTCATGAGGTGGAGAAGTCGCAAATTTGCACTCAGGATGCAGCCTCTCCCACTATGTCGTCTCAAAATACCAGTTGGTGGGAAGACATTGATGATGATAGTGATAATGACTTGGACTTAGAGGAACTGGGTAGAGCACTATCTGAAGCTGGGACATTGGCCTCTAGCGGCAAGAAACCACAGGCCAACCAGCATGCTAAGAATTTTGCCTCTGCATCTTCAAATCAAAGAGAATGTGTGGTTGATAATGATATGCCAGGTAAAATTTCTCATTGTGTAATCAACTGGCCTCTTCTCCAATCATTTAGGTAGAAGAAAAATGGACATAAGTCAAATATAATGCGAAGTAGGCCTTCTCCGCCCTCTCTCTGGGGGAAGCTGAGTATTGAATTTAAGGCATTATAGTTTTTGTTTTAACCGGTTAATATGTTCCTTGCTTGCAGTTATTCCTTGCTTTTATATATACTCACAGGAAGAGCCATCCTCGGGGGATCTTAGTTCAATATGTTCTAACTACTCATCGCTTTCCATTGCAAGTGATTTAGAGGATCCTTCACAAGAAGAAACTTGGAAAATAGAAAAATATGAATATGATAAAGCTTTGACAGCCAACAGAATATACCTCAAGTTCAAGAAACGATTGGATGCATATCCAAATCAGTGTTTCAGGTGTATATCAAATGACACTCTAAAATTAAGTTAAATGCCTTGCTTTCAGCATTACAAAATTGTTCGGTAGTCTTACCAATCCCTTAATCAGTTAGACCACTTGTTAAGAATTGAGATCAATCCAGTGACCTCTTTCTGAAAGGATGAATATTAGAGACAACTACAGTGGTGCATGAGTGAAAAGGTTGGCTAAATCCTCATTTGGATGGTGTATATTTGATGTGTATATCTGATGTTTCTTGTTGAGAACTAATTAGAGAGGCAGTATACTCAATCATTGCCAGAATTGTTTAACCTCAGAGCGGTCACTTTACTAATTGGGAAGCGATTTATTTGTTCCTGGGTTTCTTGGATATCCAACAGTGACAATATCAACCTACTTGAATTGAGGAAGCTGGAAAAAGTTTGGTTTTTTCTACCGTTTTCCTTGAAGAATTTCTTTTACGTATGAAATTATTCCAACTAAGAGTATTGCATTATATCCATTTATATATCGAGAATATTAACTGAATGAATTTTAAGGTTTTCTAGCATTCAGTCTTCCCTTGCAGCACACTTCTTCGTCCCCATTCTTAATTCTGAACTGGACGTTTATGACATCCTGACATGCTTTTGTTTCCATTCCGGTGTCTAGATACTCATTCGGTGGGAAGCCCCTTCTGGCAGTAGCTGAGGATATAGACCCTGGCAGGTGCAAGCTCTGTGGTGAACCAAGGCAATTTGAGGTGCAGCTCATGCCTCCATTACTATATTTTGTACAGGAAGCGCTTGATAATGCTGAGAGACAATTTGTAGAAGAAAACTGGGACTGGATGACCCTTATTGTGTATACCTGTTCCAAGGTTAGCGTTCCCTGTCTACGGTTAATTTAGATGATAAGTTTTCATTGCTATTTTCACACGCTTGACAATCATGAGGGGACTTTAGTGAGTTGAACAAGTTGTCAGGTTTTCTTCCGTGAATGTTATGTTGTAATCTAAATATTTCCCCTTTTATTTTGTTTCCTTATGCCGGTGTCTCTGATTCGGGTTCAGAGTTGTTCTCAAATGATTGAGAGAGAAAAATCCGTCAGTAAGGACTGGATCGTGGCAGAGGAGGCTGTTGTGGCACAATATGAGAATTCCGAGCCCTTTCAACTTGACTATTACTCACTATGATTTGGGTTGCTGTGATGAACACACTGGTTAAACACTCTGAATTTAGTTATATAAATTTACGCTTGTCATGGAAGGAAAATGACGGAGACACTAGTTTTGGATACACCTCTCGCAAGGATGGATTCCAAATTTTTATGGAGAGATCATTCCTAATAGAGAAAGTGATTATGGAAATGTCTTCATCACCACTTCCACCCTTCAGGGAGTCGCATTTCCTAGTTAGTTTTGTCCTTAATACAAAGCATCTTCCATGTTTTGTTTGGTAATTATGTTTAGTATGATAGTGAGGAATCGAAATTCTTTGTTTGATAAAGAATACGGAAGGGAATGATTATTGTATCAAATAATGAAATTTTTATTTCGTAGCAAAAGTAATGAAATGATTAATTTATCATTTATAGTGTTTTTTTTTTTTTGTATTTTAGCATACTTATTTAGTTATCTCTCACATTTTTTATATATTCTAACATCATCTTTTATTAATAAGCTATAAAATAATTTCAATTTTTAATATTTTGTATTCAAATGTTTTGATAATTATATTTTTAATAATAAAACTTAAAATAAAATATTCTTGTAATTTCTAAAAAATTATTTTGTATAAAAATTGGTAAATTATATTTTTATTGTAGAAATGCTTTTATTAATTATATTTTTTATAATTATATTTACAATTTAATAATTTTTTATTATTGATCATGTTATATTTTTTTATTTATTATATACTATTATTTTATCACTTAATATACAAGTTCAATTGCAAATTACATATGTTTAGTTATAAAAAAAGTAATAAATAAACAAAAAAAGGATAATACTACTTTTTGTATAAATATGATATTTTTATTTGTTTATAAGGGTGATATTATCATTTATACTTTTTTTCATTCTATTTATACAATATTTATTATCTTAAAAATGATTATAGAATGAAATAATCATTTTATTTATAAATATATTAATCATAATTATAAAATAGTTATTTTTTATTTTATTTTATTCTATTTTATCAAACATCGTAACAATTTCTTTCTAAAGGTTATGCTTGCGTAGGCCCTTGAAAATTTTCCTAAATTTTATGCAAGTTTAATATGTAAGGTACAAAAGGTATAATTATTTATGTAAAACTCTCGAGTGCGAAGTGTATATGGATCTTATTTGTAAAAGGTACATAGAAAGTTACAATTTCATTACATAAGATTTTATAAAAACCCATTTAAAATTTTTTTCTTCTGTATATAAGAGTTGCAATTTTAAATGAAAAATTAACAAAAAATATAATTTTTTTATAAAATTTATAAGAGTACTTGACATGAAAATTTTGAAACTTTCCTATAGTTATTGATATATAGCCATTCTTTTAATAATATTTTGATTTAGATGGTTAAAGCGAGATTTTTTTTTCGTATCGTTAATAGTTTAAAATCATGGTCTGACATTATCGAATTTTAAAACTGAGTTTTTCACGTATAAAAAGAAAACTTTATCCATCTTATTAATGTTGTTCAAGTGACACGACGAGGGATATGTAAAGTATATTTAGGATACTCAGATACTTAATATATCCTAGTTAAAGTATAAAATTAAGTCAGATATGCGGAAGCCTACCTCCAGCTATTATCACATCTGAATTGCGCACCGGAAGTTCTGTAATCTCTTCTTGGATTGCACCGAACAGTCACACGGAACAATCACTTAGAATTCCACACTAGGGTATTTCCATGTTCTGGTTTGTGCTTCTTTGATGGTGTAATTTTGTTTCAGAAAATAATGAGCATTAACCGAACCCGGCCCCTGTATAGTTTTTATATCAGCATAAACTCAACTTCTCCCATCATAGAAGCTGAGATTTCGGTGGTTTGTTGAAGCAGAAAACTACTTCTTGGTTTCACGGACCACGTTCAGCTATTTGAAAGTTGGTTTTGTTACCAACTGGAAGCCAATGGGAAAAAAAGAACTGTTACATTCTCCCACTTGATCCGTAAAACCTAATATATACAAAAGTAGAGAAAAACTCAATGAACGGATTATAGTGGTAGGTCCTCTATCTATGAGTATTACCTCCCATGTATCATGATACATTTTGCTTTCTCAATTTACCATAACTTAATGAATAAGTCTTATACTTATTCTAGGTCCTCTTAATACTATTTTTCTCTAAACATAAATGTATACTCAAAAATGAGAAAAATAACTTAAATTGAATAAGAGTTTTATTACAAAAATCTGTATATATACATCAAAGACTTAAGACGGTACCAAGTCCCATCCTTAATACATGATCCTTAAACACTGACGGTGGCATGCCTTTTGTCAAAGGATCTGCTATCATCAACTCAGTGCTAATGTGTACAATGGTAACTTTATTTTCCTTGACACGTTCCCGAATGGCTAAATACTTGATATCGATGCGTTTACTTCGACTTCCACTTTTGTCATTCTTAGCCAGAAAAACTGTAGCTGAGTTATCACAATAAATTCTTAATGGCCTAGAAATTGAATCCACAACTCTAAGCCCAGAAATAAAGCTCTTCAGCCATGCACCATGTGAAGTTGCCTCAAAACAAGATACGAACTCAGCTTCTATGGTAGAAGTAGCAACTAAGGTTTGCTTTGCGCTCCTCCAAGACACGGCTCCACCAGCAAACATAAAAATGTATCATGATGTTGATTTTCGTGAATCAACGCATCCGGAAAAATCTAAGTCTGAGTAGCTAACTACTTCAAGATTCTCAGTTCGTTCATACATCAGCATGTAATGTTTAGTACCTTTGAGATACTTCATCACTTTCTTTGCAGCTCTCCAATGATCCATTCCTGAATTATTTTGATATCTCCCTAACATTCCAACTATGAATGCAATATCAGGTCTTGTACAAATCTAAGCATACATAACGCTTCCAATAGCTGAAGCATATGGAATGTTTCGCATTTGTTCCCTTTTCTAGACCGTTCTTCGGGCACTGATTCAAATTGAACCTGTCACCCTTCACAATAGGTGCTACACTTGGTGAACAATCTTTCATCCGAAATCTTTCTAAGACCTTATTGATATAGGTTTCTTGTGATAGACCTAAAATACCTTGAGTTTTATCCCTATGGATCTTAATACTAATTACATAAGATGCCTCACCTATATCCTTCATATCAAAATTCTTAGAAAGAAACTGTTTCACCTCATACAGCAATCCCTTATCATTGGTTGCAAGCAATATATCATCCACATACAGCACAAGGAAACATATTTTACTCCCACTGACCTTATGGTATATACACTGATCCATGACGTTTTCCACAAATCCGAATGAGGAAATAACATCATGAAATTTAAGATACCATTGGCGAGAGGCCTGTTTCAATCCATATATGGATTTCTTAAGCTTGCATACTAAATGCTCACCAGCACTAGAGGAGAATCCTTCAGGTTATTTCATATATATCTCTTCCTCTATATCCCCATTGAGGAATGCCGTCTTCACATCCATCTAATGCAGTTCTAGGTCAAATTGGGCAACTAATGCCATTATTACACGGAGGGAATCTTTCTTAGGTACAGGAGAAAATGTCTCTATGTAATCGATTCCTTCCTTCTGAGTGAATCCCTTAGCCACGACTCTTGCCTTATATCTTTCGATGTTGCTTAATGAGTCCTTTTTCATCTTATAGACCCATTTACATCCTATGGCCTTTGAACCACTAGGTAACTCGACAAGATCCCAGATTCCATTAGACACCTTGGAATCTATCTCTTCCTTTATAGCATTGTACCATAATCCGGATTCTCTACAGTTAATAGCTTGTGAAAACGTCTCAGGGTCATTTTCAGCTTCTATATTATAGTCAGACTCTTGTAGATACACAATATAGTCACTAGGAATTGCTGACCTCCTTTCCTTAATTGATCTTCTTAATGTTGGGTTAGCATCCTCTTGGGAAACATGCTCCTCAATTGGTTGTTCAACAGTTTCTAGTAATTGTTCAACAACTGGATTAACTTGGTTATAGCCAAGTGGTTATGGATCCTCAATGATTGGCTGTTTAATACCCAATGGTACTTGAGGGGCATGGATTACAACTAATCTATCACTTGATGTGGAAGCTTGAGAACTAAAATGATCAAGCTCAGTGTTTCGATGCTGAATTTGATTACTCTCACTAATCAAGTCATTTTCAAGAAATTTTGCATTTCTTAATTCCACAATCCTAGTGCTATGAGATGGAAAATAGAACCTATATCCTTTGGACACTTATAATCCTAGGATCCAGCTTCTTTTCTTGTGGATTGTAGACCCTAACCTCAGACGGACATTCCTAAACGCGCATATGTCTTAAACTCGGTTTCAAACCTTTAAACAACTCAAATGATATCTTTTCAACAGCCTTAGTTAGAACTCGGTTAAGGATATACACTGCTGTCTTAAGGCCTTCAATCCATAAGGACTTAGGAAGCTTAGAGCTGCTAAGCATGCTCCTTACCATGTCCAATAGTGTTTGATTTCTTCTTTCGGCTACACCGTTTTGGTTCGGAGACCCAAGCATGGTGTATTGGGCAACAATCCCATGTTCTTGAAGAAATCTAGCAAATGGACCTAATGCTTGTCCATCTTCAGTGTATCTACCATAATACTCACCACCTCTATTTGATCTCACTATCTTAATTTGCTTATCACATTGTTTCTCTACTTTTGCTTTAAATACCTTAAAGGCATCAAGTGCCTCATTTTTATTATTCAACAGATAGAGATACATATATCGTGAGTAATCATCAATAAAGGTGATAAAGTATTTTGGACTACTAGAGTCCAAATCTGGACTAAAAATGTTTGTATGTATGATTTCTAAAATGGTAGTACTCCTCTTGACACCTTTCTTAGTCTTATTAGTCTGTTTTCCCTTTATGCAGTCTATACAAGTTTCAAAATCAGTAAAATCTAGCGTACTAAGTATTCCATCTTTTACTAACCTTTTAACCCTCTCTATTGAGATATGAACTAGTCTACGGTGCCACAACATAGAGGAATCTTCATTAATAACACATCTCTTAACACCTATGCTACTAGAAACATGCATTGAATCATTAGGTATACTGTCTTGTAATTGAATTCGGAAAAGACCATCAGAAATTGTACCATTGCTAACAAGATTAGATTTATAAAATAACTTAAACATACTATTTGAAAATTTAAAAGAATATCCAAAAGGCAAAAGTTTCGAAATAGAAATTAAGTTTTTAGAGAAACTTGGTACATAAAAAGTCCTTTCCAATATCAAACTAAAGCCAGTATCTAAAACTAGTCTGCAAGTTCCTATAGCTTCAACTAGTGAGCCCATCTTGTTGCCTGAATAGATGTACTGCTCACTGCCCACTGGCTTCCTTTGGTTCAGAAAGCCTTGCAAGGTATTAGAGATATGAATTGTAGAGCTAAAATCAATCCACCATGTGTTACTAATAACATCTATCATATTAGATTCATAACAAAAGTGTGAGATTGAGATACCTTTCTTTTCAAGTCAGCTTTTAAATTTGTTGCAGTTCTTCTTTATGTGTCCTTTCTTATTGCAGAAGAAACACTTGGACTCTTTCTTTATACTGCCTTGAAAGGTGCATTTCCCTTTCCTTTTGAGTTGGCTTGCTTGTTGTTCTTCCCTTGTGTTGCCATATGTGCGCTTTCTCCCATTTCTACAATAAGCCTCCTTTCTTCTTATACACACATGGATAGAAGTTCATTGATCGTCCATTTCTCCTTATGTGTGTTATAGGAAATCTTGAAAGGTCCATACTAAGGTGACAGAGAGTTTAGGATATAGTACACAAGGAAAGACTCAGACATCTCAACCTCAAGCATTTTTAATTAAGCTGTAATATCCCTCATCTGCATGATATGCTCTCGCACACCCGTTATGCCAGTAAGCTTCATTGATGATAACCTCGTCATCAGGGTGCTTGCTAAAGCTTTGTTTGAAGTTTCAAATTGTTCATCAATGGCCTTGAGCAAACTTCGAACGTTGTGATGCTCTCCGATAGATCCACGAATGCTAGCAGATATCTTAGTTTTGATATACATCATACTAAGGCGATTTGATCCCTCCCAACGCTCATAAAGTGCTATTTCAGCTGCACTGCTACTATCAGTGGGTTTAGGAGGTTCATTCTTTCTAATCGCATCATCAACGTCCATCCACCCCAATTGAAGAAGAATTTTCTCCTTCTATATCTTATAATTATCACCATTCAATTCAAGAACTTGAAAATCAGAGATATTTAAAAGTTGAAAAGCTGTATAAAATTACACGCTATGTTAATAATTTGAGGCAATTAAAAAATATTTTATATGACATGTCTTACCAATGCAAAGCATATCTATCAAACATAATTTTAGTAGTAAACAAAACTGCCTGTGGGCTTAGTTTTATTTAATTAGGCTTATGTATAAAGTTAGTGAAACTAGCAAATTATATCCCCTATCTTAATTCCTGTGGGTAGATTAAGGTAAAGGAAAATTTACTATTCCACCCTAATTAATCATATTAAATATAATAAAATTCTTGTGGAATAATAATTATTATATTGAATATGATTAATTACAATTAATGTCAATTTTTCTTTATGTGATCCTAGATTTAAATCTAATGCTTTATGTATAATTTTAGAATAATCAAAGGTGCTGTGGCTAAGTTTTAATTAAACTAAAATTATACGGATCATTTGACATTTTAAAACATACTTAAACAAAATGCATAAATAGGCATTTTAAAACATAAATAGGCATTTCTTTATGAGATTTCAAATATTAATTAATCACTTATACAAATGTGACAAATTAATTTTCTCTCCATAGAAAAATATATAGCCTAAGATTGATAAAATAATCATACAATATTTTCATAATGAGAAGTAAATAATTAATTAATCAATTAAGCCAAATGTGATTAATTATTTAATTTAAATTCTCCTAATTAATTTTAATCTAAATATGTCAAATTAATGCCTAAAATAATATCTAAATATTAGGCATTAAATGTATAATACTAGTATTATCCAAAAAGCAGAAAAAATAAAATGCTACTGAGGCTTTAAGTATTAATCGGTGCAAGTTCATAGCAATGAAAGTGCATAGGAGCAGTGGTCAATGCGTCTATGTTTCTGGCTAAGGGCAAGGGTTCGAAACTTTTATGCAGCAGTATGTGGTGTTTTTTTCTTTTTAATTTGAAAGGCCAAAAAATTGCAAAAGCCCAGGAAAAAGACAGCCCAATTATGCTAATGAAACTGTGCGTTTTATTATAGCACAGTGAACGACGTTGAAGACACGAAAAGCACAGTGAAAACGACATGCAATATGCATCATCTTCAACCTTTAGCTGGGTCAATCTGACCCGATTTCAACCCAATTCAGAACCCAAAAAATAGAACACCAGACCCGACATTTTTATGTAATTTTCAACATGTTTTTCATCGTTTTTCGAGCCTAAAACTATTAGAATCTCACGGGCTATCAATTCCTAGTCATAAAAACATGGAAAAATAGTATCTAAACAGGATTCAAATTCAAATCTGTCCTCTATTTTTCATGTAAACCATAGCAAGGCAGAGGTAATTTTATGCTCTGATACCAAATGTAAACTATATCTAGGATACTCAGATACTTAATATATCTCAATTAAAACATAAAATTAAGTTAGATATGCGGAAGCCTACCTCCAGCCATTGCCACGTCTGAATTGCGCACCGAAAGTTCTGTAATCTCCTCTTGGATTGCACCGAATAGTCATACGGAACAGTCACTTAGAATTCCACACTAGGGTACTTCCAAGTTCTGGTTTGTGCTTATTTGATGGTGTAATTTTGTTTCGGAAAACAATGAGCATTAACCGAACCCAGTGATCCCTGTATGATTTTTATATCAGCATAAACTCAACTTCTCCCATCAAAGAAACTGAAATTTCGGTGGTTTGTTGAAGCAAAAAACTGCTTCCTGGTTTCACGGACCACGTTCAGCCATTTGAACGTTGGTTTTGTTATTAACGGGAAGCCAACGGGAAAAAAAGAACTGTTACAGGATATACTTTTGAACTTAATTATGATATTATTTAACCTTTATTTTCTATTATTTTACCTAAATGTGATTCTACTTTTATATTTTTTGTTTGTTATATATTTATTTCATTATTAAATTAATATTTTCACCTAAAAATCATTAATTTCAAGAATATTAAACCATAATATAGTTTTAAAATAACTAATTATAATTTAATTTGCATGTTAGATACTAAAATATTTTGTATAAATTAAATTTTTTAATTAATGTCTATTTTATAAATTTTGATAAATAGCAGCAACTAGATGACTTATCATACGGTAAGTAAATATCTAAAAGTTTCGCGTATTATCTTGGTGAAAATTTTAATTGTATTTATTATGATATGTAATGATATTTAAATTTGATAATAAGGTTTTGTTTTGCACAATTAGTTATTTCATTCTCGATACCTTTTAGTTAGAAGTTGATAATTGACAAGTTGATTAATTATATAAGAAGTGTTTGATAAGATTAGCTATTAAACTGATTGAAATTATAAAATGATATGAGATGACATATTAATAAAAATAAATATATAAATTAAATAATTCACATTTATTTAAATATTAAATTATATTAATATAATTAAGATATTCAAAATAAAAATATAATATTTAATATTTAATTAATTATATTTTATGAACTTAAATGTTTATATATTTATATTATTTTTTATTATTATTTATAAAAAAATATAATTACTTAAAATATAATTAATTATATTTTATAATATTAAATATTTATTTATACATATAATTTTATACGTTTATAATTTAAAATTAGGATATAATTATTTTAAAATTAAATTAATTATATTTTATTATAAAATAATATTTAAGTTTATGTTATTAAGGGCATAAATTGTAAGAATAAAGATAGACTTAAAAAGAATGAAGAGGTAGTAGCTTATAAACTATTCAAATTAACTTATTAAATCAGAACTTATTTTTTTTAATGAACTAGTATATAAAGCACAACTTATAACTTATTAATCTATTTATTTTGTGAAATGGAGTCTAAAATTCACTATTTTTAGTAACATGTTTTCTAATTTCAAACTAAGGTGTTTGTATAATTTAATTATTTTGTATTTATGGACCTTCCAATTTATGTTAGATTTTTATTGTATTTTTTAGGAGGAATTCTTTTATTTATACCCACCCATTCTTGTATAATTGAACTATGCTACTTTTTGGTGAATTAAACTTTTGCCTAAAGAAAATTTTTTTAATTCTACTACAACACTAAGATTTTAATATAATTTTTCATTATATTTTAATAAATCAATAGTTGTAACATTATCATTGAATAATTCTTATAATTAAAAGAGCAATTTTTTTATTTGTCAAAATATAACAAAAAATAATATTAAAAATTTCAATATTACTATTAAGATAGAATTAGAAATTTTTTTACTTTCAAGGGATTTTCTACATCTCGTTGTTAAGTAAATAATTAATAGTAACTTTGTGTTAAGAGCTAGTAACTCTCTAATTGAAATTGTGTGATGCATATTTACCATTCTTGATGAACATGTTAACTTTCTTATAAAACACCTTTGTGGTATGCTTGGTAAAGATAGTGAGATATTGAAAACTTATTACTTATATGATAAAATCTTGTGTACAACATGTCCATAAACTATAATCGAATATAATTTAAATGCTCATGCATATTGAGTTGTAAGATCGTCCTACATGGAACTTCTACGCATAATGGATCGAAGATAATAAATTTGAATAAGGAGAAGAACATTCTGTTTGCTCGGTACATGTCTCATTTCATCATTCCATAATTTTAAGCATATAAAGGACGACTATAGGGCAACACATTCAAATTCCTAACTTAGTGTCAAGATGTTTTGTTGAGCCTTTCCAATACCATCTTTTTAAAGAATATTTTAAATAAAAGCCTGCTTGGCACAAGTAGCCATATATTTTTTTTTTTGAGTTGTCATTAGCCCTTTTACAATCTCTAGGTGTCTGACTAGTTCTAAAATGCATGAACATGAAGATAAAAATGTAAGGATCACAAATACGAGCTTTTAAAACTCTTCAAAGTCCTCAAATCTTATCAAAATTATCAAAATACCACTAAATTTAGAAAAATAAAAAAATGGCATACAAATTAGATTAATCCTAAATTTCAATCACAAAACTTTTATAACATTCTTGATTTTTTTATTAAATCTCATCAAAATCAAGCACATTTGCTCATTGAACTATTATAACTATTAGCTTATGACATTATTTCCAAAATACTCCCAAATTTGAGAAAATTGAAAAAATAGTATACAAGTTGAATTAATCATAAATTTCAATAACAGAACCTCTACAACATGCTTAATTTTTTCACTAAATCTCATCCAAAACTAAGCATATTTGCCTATCATATTGTCGTAACTTCTAACTTGTGACATTCTCTTATACTTTAAATGTCAATATCCTTATTGATACTTCAATCTAATACGATTCCATGAAGAATTTATTTGCTTTCTTGAAACTTCATATTAGTCTTTAGCTTACTCCTTTAAGTTGTTAACCCAATTACTCATGCCTATCTCTTTGAATGTTATGAAAGTTCCCACATTCCATGTTTAGGTTGTTGCCTCTACAATATTGGTATACTATTGGCCAAATACATCATTCATAAATTTCTTAAAAAGCTATTTTTGTAGACTCCTTTCAAAGTGTCTTAAAACCTTTTAGTGTTACACTTTGCATAATTATTAGTAAATTAGAAATTATGATATGGGGTTGAAAGAGTTAAAGTAACTGATAAATTTAAGTGAATTAAGAATATTATGTGTGAAATAGGAAATAAAATAGAATTAATAAAAGTAAGAATATAAGAATGTGATTCGGGTGAAATTTTATTAAGGAAAGTTTATTAAAATCTTGAGGTGTAAAGTTATACATTAATATAAGTGAATATATGAATATGAAAAAAATTTAAGGGTATTATTTTTTTCATTTCATCCCTAAGCCTTATATTCTCTTCATTTTCCTCATTCCTCTTACTCTTCCATCTCTGTTTACAAAAATTTTTCTCATCATTTCCTTAATCAAGCAAGAAGACTTCAAATCTTACTGATTTCTTCCTCCAATCAAGGTAAGAATAATGTTTTCATCAAGAATCCCTCCCATTTCTTCTTGATTGATGAAGTTTATTTAATTTTGTAGAGCATTTTGAGCCCTAATTGTGGAATTTATGAATTTTGATATGATTAGCGTTGAAAAATCATCAAATTAGCCTTTTAGCATTCTCTTTCATACAAGGTGAGTGGATAATCTAGTTAAATTTATGAAATTTAAGGTTATATGATGATATATGTGAAATATGGGCTAATTTATGACTTTGCTTGATTTTAATTTATTATGATATTATGGAAGTAAAAAATGATGAAAAGAAGTGATATAAGATATTAGATAAATGTATTGATGATTCTACTTAGGTTTGATATGCATTATATATGTTTATAAGGTGTTTTGGATCGGTTGTACAGTAAAAATTTCACAGAAAACTAAGTTTTTCATGTATGAATTAATTCACCAATCAATTCTAGGGGCCTGAGGTGAAATTGGGCTTCAAAATTAAGTAACCAATCAATTCTAGGGATTCAGGGTTTAATAAATTGATTCACCAATTAATTCAAGGGATCCAGACGTAAAAATTGGGGTAATGAATTTATTCACCAATCGATTCATTGACTATAGAATTTTATGCTGACTTTGAATAGACATAACTCCTTCATCTTATGTTCGTTTTAAATAAACCACCTATCATTTTAAAGGTAATTGAGTTTACTTTCAATAGAATTAGTTTCAAATTAAAATAATATATATATATATATATATATATATATATATATATATATATATTAAGATATCATTAAAATAGTAAGCAAAGGTTATAAATTCTGAAATTAAGAAAAGAGAACTTTTATGTTTAGCTTCAAAAAGACATAACTCCTTCAAAACTTAGTTAATTTAGGAAAATAAGTAGTCTGATTTAACCTACTTTCATATGAAAAGAGTTTCATACATAATACATTTATAGTTTTTGAGTTATTCCTAAGATATCACTTATAAGTTAGAATTATGGTCATCATATAGTAACCCATATTCAATCTGTTTTATGTTTCCATACCTTATATTAGCCTAACATGGATATTTAGTCTCTAAGCACTAAAGGTACAGTGGTTTATGATGAAATATAACATAAGACCTATGATATGTGTAAATGCTTGTAGCTATACAAGAGAGTATGATGATGTTGATAGATATCATGATATATATTAAATTGAATTGTGAATGTATTGGATAGAGCTTAAGCTCTAATGTTTAAAATTATACTATGAAATATGCCATGAATGGCAATAAAGATTAAGAATATGATTGAGGTGATATTGTGAATACCGGATGGAAAATTCTCGATGACATACTTATAAAGGATATAAGGCAGGCCCTGAAGGGACAAAGATGAAAAGCTTGTGAAGGGTATAAGGTTGACCCGGGAGACAAAAGGAGGATGATTATATTCTATTCTTTACTTATTGTTTCAAATAAAAGATGACTTGATTATAGTTATCCTTGAGTATCCACATATAAGACATTGAAAAATGAAATGATCATGTATTAATTTCATTAAACTTAGTTCTTGGTTTTTAATATATTTAATTATGATATAATTGATTAAAGGAGGATAGTGCAATAGTTAAGTTATTGTAAATTCATTGTTATTCTTATAAATTATTCACTCACTGAGCCTGGACTCACTTTTTCATTTTTTGTAAAAATCTTATTGGAAGTTTTCTTTTTAAAATGCTAGATTCCTTATAAACACAAGGCATTTGTTATTTTAAATCAAGGTAGTTACTTAGGAATTGGTTGGTGGAAACTGAATTGGGGTTCCACACCAGTCACGATTAGGTTAGGGTTGTCATTTAGTGTCACTTTTCCACTAGTTTTCCTAAACTTGTTACTTTTGTAATTCATTTAACATATGGTTATTTTTACAACTATATACTCACTACCTCTTTAATTTGCACAAATGCCACCATTGTAACAAAAGTTTGTGCTAATACTATAACTTATGAAGAATACTTGGAACTCCAAACCATCTACTAACAAATGATTTACACCTAATATCCTATTACAGTGATGCAAAAGCTAAGACTTATGCTTGATTTATGCATAGCCCCATAACCTTGCTCACAAATCCATATGCATGACTTTTAATCAATTCATAATATTTTGTAATACCACTTTTACACATGATTAGATCTTTTAATCCTCTTTAAATTGATACCTTTTAGCATTTCATTAGCCACTATAGCATACATTTGTAGTTAATGCTTTTTAGTATTACGATTTTTACAACCTCTCCTTTATGTGTCCTTTGATAACTTTTTTAAACGCATTCTCTAATAGCTCCCCTACTTCAATATTTTGAAGGAAGTTAAGTATAGAACATCCTTTACTTTAGCTTGAGTTCCACTTTACTTGTGCATGAGTAAATATGAACTTAATTGTTGCAAAATCTCTTGACCAGGCAACTATGTAGTGTTAGTCTGCTTCCCTTTTTCCATGTCATTGTTGCTACTTTGCAAAGTAATTACCTAGCCCATTACATTAAAGAATCTTGTGAGAAATTGCATGCACTTTATTGAACTCATAAGTTGTGCATAATGTATTGATTCCTTCGAATCTCTATTTTGGCCTTTGGCTATGCTCCCCCAAGAAATACTTTTTTGAGTAACATAAACAATCCTTTTGAACTGCCTCAATGCAATTTTAGACTCTTCTTTCTTAAGAAATTTGCTTATGTCCTTTTGTTGTGCCACACATTTCTACATGATCAAAGGTTTCGCATTTTGGCTCCATCATACCCTTTTAAAAATAGCCAAGCCTTCTAGCAAAACTAAAGCTTCTCCTTTTAGATTGATCATCAATTCACTTATCTCTTTGGATCGCAATTTGTATCTCTCAATGTCATTACTATGAATGAGTGTATAACCAACATCCAGTGTATACAAGCAAGCCCTGTAGCACAAATGCTTGCACTCAATGCACTAATCCATGGTCACTCAAATGTATCATCATTTTACACTCAATGCATTAATCCACAGTCACTCGATTGTATCATCTTTTTACACATTAGCTTCTCGAGCCGGTCTAATCTTTTGCACCTTCTGGCTAAATCTTTGATAATAACTTTGAGTTTGAAAATAAAAGCTTTGCATATCACTTATATAGCCTTAAACAAGTCATATTTAAATTAATTGCAACTTATTTGATCTTATTATATTAGTCCTTTGGCATAAAACTGAGCTTTGATACCTAATGTTATAGGCCAGTAGCTTTCTAAGCAAAATTATACGATGCATGATTGCCACTTTTAACAAATATGTCAACCTTTCCATGAAACTCCTTTGCGATATATTTGGTAAAGATAGTTAGATATCTAAGATCTATCGTCCATATAATAAAATCTTCTATATAACATATTCACAAGTCATAATTAAATGTTGTCGAAGCACCCATGCATATTGATCCACAACATTGCCCCACATATAAAGTCTTCACGGATAATGAACTGAAAGAGACAAATTTGAATAAGAAAAAAGACATTCTATTTGCTTGGTATATATCTCATTCCAAGTTTTAAATGTGTAAGAGATGTCCATAAGTCAATACACTTGAGTCCCTATTTTAGTGTCAAGGCGCCTCGCTAAGCCTTTTTAACATTCTACCTTTTTAAAGAATATTTTAAATAAAAATTCATTTAACACAAATAGATATTTTTTTCGAGTTGTTATAAGCCCTTTTTACAATATTTCAAGTATTCGATTAGTACTAAAACACATCGAGATGAAGATAAAAATGTAATTATCACAAATACAAATTTTCCAAACTCCTTCGAATTATCAAACTTTGGCAAAATTATTAAAATACCCTTAAATTTGAGAAAATTAAGAAAAATAGAATAATAAGTCAAATTAATCTTAAATTTTAATCACAAGACCTCTACAATATGTTTGATTTTTATATGAAGTCTCATCCAAAATTGAACACATTTGTCTATCAAACTATTATAACTATTAACTTATAATACTTCAGTTTTTGAGTTGCAGAATGACTCACAAAACAACAAAACTCTTAGAGACTAATGATCTCTAATGACCATTTAAGTAGAAATGTTAAATGAACTCAAATTCTTGAATATATTTAAATTTGTATAAATTTTTAATAGATTTGAACATCTTAAAATTAAGTTATAAATTTTTAATAGAATTAAACATCTAAAATTAAGTTTTTTTTTAATAATACAAACTTGCCCAGTATGGATGTTGTCCTTGTGAATTAAGCAAAATCCACTCAATTTTCAAAATTTCAAAATTTACGAATTTTCAATTAAAATTTACCGATATGTCCAAATTTGTGTGGACTTTTGATGGACTTAAACCCCAGAATTAAATTCATTTTTCACGGATCTATCCGTTACGGACTGAATTCATCAATTCATCAAGAATGAATCTGTATTCGATTTGGTCTTTCTGTTTAACACTCCTATATTTAAGCTTTCAAAACTTGATTAATGGTCAGCACATATCCTAAGAAATTCTTAAAATAATTATGGTATATGTCCTTAGTTGTGATTAATAAATAAAAAAAATATACATATTAAAAGTATAATTCTTTTTAATTTTTAAAATATAAAACGTTATAAAAGTTGACAAATGCTCTATATTCATTCACAGATGGCATGATTGCAATATTGAAATATGTAAGAATTTATCCACTCTAATACCCAATCTCAGCGATTGCTGGCGAAGATTGCAAGTATGTATTGCTGTTGCAGTACTTCACGATGCAAAATAACCTGATACCACTAGTATTAGTGCCATTAAATTTTACCTCTAGTCTCTGTTTATAAAAATTCTTATGCTGCATTCTAAATGGCATAAAATTGACAAACAACACCTGCCTTACGAAAATAACAATGACAAAGGGAAAAACTATCAGTCTTCTTCTCAGAATCTCAGCAAATGGCCTGAATGGGAAAAGGAAGAAAAATCACAAAACATGAAAAATTCGTTTCCTACAAAGTGCTTCATCTGCCTCATGAAATGCATTACAAATTGATCAAAGCTCTGTGTTATCATGCTTATCTTTCTGAGAGACGCTCTCTTTCACTTTATCTGCCGTCTTGTGAGTTGTTACTTGAACCACATTTGCCGCTGTTTTTGCAGATTCCTGCACTGTTTCTTTGCTTTTATCGACACTCCTCTCAACTGCCTTCGTCATTGTGCCTTTCACACTGTTGTCACCATAAGCAGCTCGAGATTCTGATTCTCCCGCCTTCCTGAAACTTACAAGCAAGTTTCATTGTGGTAAATATATATACTGTATACACAATAAAAGTAACTTAATTAATGTTGGTTTATCTCATTAGAAAATATTTTTTTTATAGAAGAATTCCATAAAATTTTTTTGAAAAAGTGATATATTATTTATATTAATAATTAAAAAAATTAATCATTAAATGCTTAATTATTGAGAAAAATAATTTTTCAAAATTTTTTTAAAGTTTTTTATATTTAATATTAAGTAAATAAAATACTTTCTCCTATCTAAATATTTTATAACTATATTCATCAAAAACATCTTGGTTGAAACAAATGCAGCCCCAATGTATATTTTAGAATCATTCAACTTACTCCAAATTTGGAGGAGAAAATTGCATCCGCAAATCATGTACGACGGTTTTAATTTTCTCCCATGAGTTCTTGTGGGACGTTTTCAGCAGAGAAACCGTATCCGTCAACATCTTCGAAAGGAATGGCTTTTGAGGTTGTTCCTGCGCAACATTTTGGCCACCCGACCGCACGAATTGAAGAACGACAAAGATGCACAGGAGATGAAACAGTACGGTGGTTCTCGAACATTTATCCATGTTTGGTAAAAGGATGGATGCAAAGGTGTCCAACTGATTTAGTACTTAGTGTCAGCAGATCATGCACTTTGAGGTTTCAACACGTTCTCGCAACGTGTAAGATATGTGGGCTTCGCGTCTTGCATGTCGGAGCTCCCTCTTGAACATTTCAAACATAAGTTGTCCACGTCCAGAAACGTCGAAACAACAAAAAGTTAAAATAAGCAAATAAAAAAATAAATTAAAATAAAAATTTTAGTTGGAAATTTTGTATTTTAAGCCATTTAATTTGTTCATTTAAATTCATTTAGTTAATTCTATTTATAAAATTCAAAGAATTTAAAGTTCAAGTTTTTCAAATAATTTCATTTTTTAATACTATATGTATCAAAAATGAAATTTAAGATTAAATTTTAAAAATAAATAAAGGATTATTATTAAATGCAAAATAGTAATATATATATATATATATATAAAGTTCATTAATCTAATAAATATAAAATATTTAAAATTTTATTTTAAATTTTATTTTAGTACTTGTTGTATTTTTTTTTTCATTTTAGGAATAACTTTGTTTCATTAATATATATTTGCTTGGGTTGAAAAATTCTTAAACATTTAATTTTACGCATTAATGCATGGTTAAAATGGTATTAGTGCTACGATATTAAATCTATTTTCAAGTAAATATTTTATTTTATTTTATTATTTTAATATTTTATCTATTTACAATTGATTTTAACTGTCTTTTTAATTTCTATATTTTATTTTTATATCATTAATTTTTTATCTCACTTAATTTTAAGACAAGTCCAAATACAATATTGTTGTGAATAATTTATAAAAATTAAAATTATGCTTGCGATGTACAATTTTCTCTGAAATTAAAATAATATATAATTATAAAAATAAAAAAATAATTCCAAAGTAAATCAAGGTAAGCGATGGTCGGAGATGCGAAGTTCGTTTCTGGAGAAGCACGGGTAGAAAAAAGATTGAGAAGCCGGCAGGGGCAGCAATTTGACCGTACCTATTGGGTATTCTTAAATTTTATCTATTTACTACATGTTTAAGGTCTTGAAAGTAAATGAGTGTCGGCATTGCATTGGGTGTAGGTATAGATATAGAGATTAAATTATCTAATTCTCTTCGTACTCATATTACATAATACATAATCAAATAATATGTAATAATATTTATTTATATGTAAATTTGATTATATAATAAAATATAAAATTATGTATATAATAATTAAATCTAAATATAAAAAATTGTTTGAGATAAACCTTAACAAAAAATTTTATTATTTTTTATTATATTAGTATTATTAGCATTTTTCATGTAACTATTATTTTATCAAAAAATAATAAAATACAAATAAGTATCATAAATATAATAAGATATCGATAAATATATGTCATTTAAATAAAATGAGGAAATGAGCATAGGTAGGAGATTTGGGAATTCAATGGGGATGTAAATAAGTATTGAGAATTATATTCATGCAGTCCTAAAGAGAGAAAATAGTAAATTATTTTGAAATGGGAATAAGTACTAAGATCTTAATCCCTCACTCATACTTTTCCTATTGTCATTCCTAGAAGTAGGGCTCACAACACACAATCAATAAGAAATAGGCCTATAAAATATATTGAAATTTACAGATCAAATTGGTCTATTCCAAGACTTCAACGAATCAAATTATTTAAAATTTGATCCTTTTTAACGGGTTTATATGAATCAATCTGTAAAGTTTGGATATAACTGAACTGCTTTATAAACTTAAAGTTTATAGATTCATAAACTAAATCATATCACTTTAAATTTGATCCATTTTTTTTCATGAGTTTAATTGAACTAATTCAATTTATCCACTTTACACCCCTAGTGAGAAAGTCGTCGAAATTTTTAATTTTGCCTTGGTAGAATTTAAATTCTTTTTACACAATTAAAATAAAGTGTTGGTTTATTGGAAAGTACATTAGTTGTAACAAACTTTGTTTGTCAATGAGCAGTGATTCAAATCTTGAAGATGACTCATATTAGAAGGACATAAATTTATTAATGCTTTAATCTTGATGCGGTTTCCCCACTTGGTGTCTCACAAAAGAAAAGAGTAAATTTTTCATTTAAAATACTTAATAATTTTAAAATTTTCAAATAGTTAATAAATTTCTTATGTTAATTATCTAAATAAAAATCCTATAATGCAATATTTTAAATACTTTTATAAAATAAATTCCCTCTCCAAATAATCTATCTAAACATAGTTTAAGGTTAATTAACTTTTTTTTGACAAAATAATAAAGATAACCCATGTGGAAAGATATGTTCCACTATAAATATTTTTTTTTATAATGATAGAAGTAATTATTAGATGTGCATACATATGAATTAGAAATCAAATTCTAAACATAAAAGAAGATATAAAATTTTTAAAGGTATTAAATACAACTTGAATCAAAGCTTTCGACACTATAAACAAAATTTTGTATGTAAAAATAATGGCTAGTCACCTAGTTTTGACAATTTCGCGAGTTTATGATACGATCCAAACCTTGTGGTTCTAAATAGTGCTTCCTGCTATGCAATCTTACCGTTTATTTTTGGTGATCTACTTCCTGTAAACTTTGGTAGTTTTTGAGATCTAATTTATGGTGAAATACGATAATTCACAAGAAAATATTGTACTGGATACATTTGACATTTTCAATAGGTGAGAAAACGAAGATATATCAAAGAATCGACCATATCGTTACAAGTTTCACCCCAAATTTGAACCCTGAGCACTTTCCACTGGCAGAGACTCGTAAAAAATGAAAGAATAAAAAATAACGATACAGTTGTGGATAGAACAGAGAATTTATACAACAAAGAGAACTTAATCTGTGCAAAGATATCTCGGGATCCTTACTTAATTGTGCAGAGACATCGCGGAATCCTCAGACATAAACACCTGAGCGTTTTGTCCTGGCAATAGCACTGATTTCTGAAGAGGCAGACAGGGTAAATCTTGCCTAGTCATATTTTTCAGAAGCCAAAACCGGGTGTTGAGGATAAAATGTGGATGGTGTAAGTGCGGTGTGTTGACCTGGAGGCGGAGGATGTACGTTATCCTTGGAAGGATCTCTAGTTACACTGCAATCAGCATAACCCTTGTAAGAGGTGCTAATGATGAAAAGATTAATGCAGCAGCAAAATGATTTGCAAGCCAAACAGAACTAGATACCTAGTATTATCAAGTTGGTCATATTCATCAATCAAATTTTCATCTATACGCTGATAATGACGATTCTGAATTGAAGAAATGGACCAAGCACTTGGTGCAGGTGATTCATCCGAAAAATATCTTCCCCTGATCAACTAGAATGATAGGCCCCGCAATAACTTAGATGATGCCTCTTAAATGAAAGGAGAATCAAAGTGAAATTGAAAACTATGCCGACCATATGGAAAAATTTCATCACAGCTTCCTTGTCATAGCTTGCTTTCTTCGCAGCCTACAGAATTTTAACAGAAATCACTGCTAATATAACAAAAACAACATTGGATGGCAACTATTTATAACTGAATGCAGGAACAGACGGAGTAATGCATAATGTCTATGCTTTATTACAGTTTTTCAAATCGGAGGCAAATGTAATAATGTACAGAAAAGAAAGAGAGAAGAGGTATTTTTCCATGCTTAACCATCTCAAGTGGTTTTGAAAGCAAATTAAAGCTGCGAAAGAGAAGGCAACAAATTGAACCCTTAGACCACAGTATAAGTCATCTATCATTTTCATCTAAGTAGTATAGACATGTGGAATAGCTTATAGTTGAGATGTTTACAGCAGTAAGGCCACCAGAGCCTGGAAAATTCTCAGTCAGTGGAAGCTCCTCACTGGAAGGAAGCAAACCTTGCTTCTCAACCCACTGCCGTGCAGCGTCAACAAGATTCCCACTACTTTCTTGTCTACCCTCTTTTGCAGCAATATCGGCTTTGTTGCCAACAACAATATAAGGAATACGAAGGCCACAAGGGCCACCAGTTCCCAACGGAGCTGAAAATGCCCCATTTGCAGCAATCTCAGTCAGCTGCCCACTTCTGCAAGCTAGACTTTGTTCTTCTTTGTGAGAGATCATGAACAAAAATTACACCTGCAGATGAAGTTAAAACCAGCGTCCCCAGTTAAAGAAAGAAAACGGGCAATGAAATTTGAATTTGTACTGACTCCTCAGGTTTCGCCAATTACAATTAGTTTTAATTGTACAAAGTTTCAGAATGTCTAACACTATAAAAAGATGGATGTCATTATGGAATATAGTAGTATGAGTGTTCGATGCATATGAGTGATATTCAAAGAATCAAACAACCAAATCGAATTAATTTCCTGTGAAAATTGAAAAGGGCACCGTTTCCCAGGTAAATTTCTGAGATGGAGCAGTAATAATCATTTAAGGTTAAAAATCCTTATGGAAATTTTAATCAACTTCACGTTATTTGACTATATATGGCTTAAAAGGAGAGAATGAAAATATATTTATAACATCAGAAAAGTTTGTACTTTTCGTTCTGGAGATTTTCCTCTATTGGATTGAATGCATAATTACTTCACACAAATGCAGAGAATCATATATTTGAAAGGCAAGAAATGAGGTTTGTACTCACCATTAATCTGTGAACAAAACAGAGATCGGCAATCTTTGTACCGGTCATGCCCTGACACATCCCAGAGTTCAATGAAGAAATATCTCCCAGAATCAGCTTCAAGGATACTTGAAGAGCTACCGGAACTTCCACAAGTGATGTGTGACAAAAACCCACACTTGGCACTTGAAATAATGGGTAATGAGAATTGATTTTTGTGTGACAAAAACCCACACTTGGCACTTGAAATAATGGGTAATGAGAATTGATTTTTGTTAAGTTTTGCTCAATATTATCTGGGATTTCAATTTGGGGGCATGAACTCTTACAATAATAATGCTTTTTTTATATTCCTTCGGATAACCAGAGAGTGCGGAGATTTTACCTTGCCCCCAACTCTGCAACCAATTGTCTGTAGAGGGCGAGCAACAGAAGAACCTTTGATGATCACATTAACTAGGGAAGTCTTCCCAACACCTGCAAGAATATGAAGATATGACATTCTGTAACTAAGGTCTATGAGATAAAAGCAGGACAATAAATTTTTCAGAGAAATAGAAATTCTGTTTCTCTCATTTGTTGACAATCATGATCGAAGCAAATCCATTTCAGGAAGTAGCCTACAAATATGGTTGCTCAATGATTTGAGACACCATATGCAACGGATGAAATTCTAGTAATGCACCAAAAAGAATCAATTCACTCGCAGAAACACGGCCAAAAAGAAAATTTACTTCCAAAATCGTCTCAATTTCTACCACCTTCTGTGTAATGTGTATCATCATATTGACCCGATTTAATATAGGCAACACTAACTCCTGGAGTTTCTTATTCAAAAGAATTAAATAATTTCACATACAATTCAATTCGAAAAGCTATCGTTGATTGTACCAAAAGCTTAGAATCATGTACCTGAGTCGCCAACAAGAAGAACTCTGACCTGCCCATATGGTGGCCCGCCCTTCTGCTCGTTGTTCTCCCTCTCACGGTCCAACCAGAACATGTTTTCCTCCAGGAGAGCTCCTTAACGATACCTAATCCAAATACAAACTACAAAAACAAAAATTCAAATGCTTTCCCAAAACAATCACCAATCGACCTCAATCAAACGAATTCAACCTCCACAAAAAGCAGCAATTTTTCATATGGGAATCCCAGTTTTTATATCCGAATCGTTGTGAGAATTAAGCCGAGATTCAAACAGAAATTTGATAATTCATCACCACATATATCTGAGGGAAACGTTGAAAGCCCACCGCATTACCCAGGAAAATAGCAACGCCTGTCGATGGATCTGATCTGACTAAAAATTCTGAAGAGGGTATCTTTGGAAACAGGTTCACAATTGAACAAAGCTCCAAAAGCAATACTTGCTTGAAGTTATGAAACAAGGTATAAAATGAATAGAATTCAGAACTGGATGCGATCCCGCCCCAAATTCATGCAATGAATCCAACATTTTTATTTCCACTTCCCCTGCCGTTGTTATTTTTATTTATTTCATGTCATCACCACTTATAGATAGGAAGAATGACGGGAATTATTTGAATTTTAAATTTTACTATATATACTATTAACTTCTCAGGGATAATTTCCTCAGAATTTGATCGTATCTACACACTGCTTTGCCAGGAAAGGATACCGATCAGAAGTTAGATGCAATTGTTTCTTAAATCAGTAGTCTGGTATAACTCTTAACTTCTCCCTATAGTAAATCAATACTGCAAGCTCAAGTTGTCAGTCTCTGCTGCGGAATGTGATCATTAAGAATGCAACTGAGACTTCTGGTATGTAAAAGACAATTATTGTTATGTGCAGAGTAACAGAAGTCTGGTACGTAAAGCACAATTGTCTATGTTCAGAATGACAAAACGGGTGCTACTTGTGTAACTAATTTTTATTCATATTCTTTTTTTTTTTGTTCTAAAAATAGGAATATTCTGATCTCTAGCACCAGTAAACAAAAATTTTTTAATTCAACATGAAAAAATAGATAAATTAATTGGATGAAGGAGACATGTGGATTCTACTAAAATGGAGCCTTCGTGCATGATTTGCATCATTGTTTTGTTTTGATAAGTAAAAATCTTTATTTACTTAAGGAGAATCTCTTTTGAAAATATATTTCTCTCAGTCTTTCTTGTTTTTCAATTGGATTAGGATATATTATTTCTTCTAGTCTTATGGAGGTAAAAAGGGGATGGAAAAAACACAATAAGAGAGAATAAATTAAAAAGATAAGAAAAGTAAAAAAGGTGAATAGTTGAGGATTCCCCCTCTTTATTTAGATGTTTATAGAATCTTTTAAAATATCTCAAATATTCAAATACAATATAGTAAACAGTATAAAGTGTTGGAAGATTTTCAGCCATTAATTATAAATATCTAATTTATTTCTTATCTTAATCAAAACATTCAATTAGAAGATTATAATATAACACGAGATTTCACACAAGCTACGATTATTTTCGATTTTTATTTTTCGATGAAGTATCTACTTGAAAATTCTAAGTACTATATTGCATCGGTTAAATTACCATCCTTTAATTAATATATATTTTGTTTTGCCGCCCATTTGATTTAAATATTACGTACATAACACGTTTGCCCTCCTTTCGTCCTCAAACATAACTTTATCCAAACACTAGCCCAGGCCTGATGAACTCTGAGCCCAGGTCAGGCCCAAATGGATATTACAGAGGAAAGATCTCTTATCCATCGAGTGGGAGAAGTAGTAATCAACTTGAATTAACTAATTAGCAGTGACTATGGCTGAGGGCCCTGAATATTTTTCGATAATTCATAAATATAAATCTTCGTGCTGTTCATACAATAAAAAGAAACAAGCAAGTTAAGAAGATGTTAAACAACATAAATATATTATATAGCCCAATATAAAGTCTGTGGTGTGGCGTTAATAGTTTCTAAAAGATCAATCACCTACAAATATATATAGTATTAACTATGCTTGACAAGAACTCCATGACGAAGGCTTTGAGTTTGAGCTTGACTATCCAAACTCCCTTCAACATATTATGGTATAAATTTACAGAGTCATTAACTAGACAACGGGATACCTCAACTTGGATCTTCATCGATAAAATTTCCGTCACAGCCAGTAGGAGACATTTTGACTTGTCCTCCAACAGAGTGGACAGGCTAGCTAGCTGGTCTCACTTTGGGTGTAATGCGTTCAGGTTCAGCGGCACATATAATGTATAATAATAGATAAGGATGACAAATAAGATGAGGCACAAATAGCATAAATTAAGCTAAGAATACGATGTTTTTGCAGAAGCCTGGAGAGGCCAAGCATTATTAGGGTTTTGGTGCAGCATGAAGGAGTACGACGACATTTGGCTGTAATAGGCGGCACATGGGCTCTCATGATTGTGCTTTCCTTCATACGTTGTTATCACATAGCTCGAGTCTTCTCTGTCTCTTTCCACCCTTTTCTTTACTTTACATCCTCCACTTGAACACTTGTAGTAGTTCCTGTGTCATGATAATCCCCTCTCAACTTAGTTGTATAGTTATATTTAATTTTTTTTTTCTGAAAAATGAATATTAGATCAAATATATATATAAGCATATATATATAAAGTCTTATCTAGTATAATTATCGTATTTGTACAAACTGAAATCATTCCAAACATGACAGAAATGGGGATAGAACAAAGAAACAAACAACGAAAGCGCAAAGTAATTATGTTATAACCAGTCATAATGAAGGATTTAGTCCACTTATATATGCAATACTAAAGCTAACCTCTCTAATATTGCATAGATAAGCAATTCTTCTACTAGGATATGTATTAATTTGTTGACCAATAGCACAGGATATGTACTAATTAGGCCCAGCCACAGAATATATATATATATATATATATATATATCACGTTTCTTCATATATATTCTAAATTTAACTGTCATATTATTCATGCAAAAACCCATGCAAAAATTGACTGCTTATACCCAAAGACAATCAATCAATGAAGGTGGTTTAACAGTGTGCAGAGAGCTATACAAATTAACAAATTGATGTTTAAGCTATATTAGTTTTATTCGGCTTATTTGCATTTTCACTATATATGCCGACAGGAATAATGAAGGAATTCTTCCAAAATGCCAAAATTAACGGGATGTCAATGACCTAAAGACTGCAGAGGGACGACGATGTCTCGCTGACTCGCAGACAAATCCAGGTTCGCTGAATGATATAATTTGTCATAATCAAGCATTAGTTAAACATTGTGTTGTTGATTCAATTTAATTGATGTTCAAATCGCAAACAAACGAACCCCACACAAGCTTGTGGGCATGAGTGACTTGAAGTTGATTAATCATAGACCATTTGCAGATGACAAATAGGTAGACATCTAGGTCGGGTCCATCGAGAAACCCTCTAAACCGTTACCTCCGCCAGTAACATCCGAATTGATTGCTATAATCAGCGACCACAAAAAATTATATCATCATCCACTCTCTGTCTGTGATGCTTAGTTAGACTTAAACTCTAACAAAGTGCTGAGCAGACATCAGTTTGTTTAATCCACATGCTTATAAATTCACCTAGCTCCAGATCTCCAACATTAATTTAAGCAAAAACCGAAAATAAAGAGATCGTTATTGGTATACATCATCAAGCCATTATTAATTCAGCAAAAAAAAAGGAAGCTATACAACTACGGTTCATTTTAATTATCAAATTTAACGGTAATTAATTATTTTGTTACTTACCTTGGATTCGGACTGTTCTTCACTAATTTTTTGCCGTACTTCCTCCATTTGTACCCGTCATCCATAACCTCGAGCTCCGATCTGGTTCTAAACGCGATCCGTGGGATTTCTACCTTGTTTCGCTGAACCCCATTTTTTATATTTCTACAATATATAAAAATGCAAAAAAAAAAAAAATCCGTTATTTATCAAAAGACCAAAGAATATATATAGACATACATATACACATCCAGATGCAAGAGTGTGATTTTTCTTGTTTGTGAAGAAATGATAACAGAAGAAAGCAGAGGGAAGTAGCACTTGCATGTTATTATTGTTAGGTGTTGCACCAGCAGTTCTAAATCCACTGATAGAGCTGGCTGCCTTCTCCGATGATTCTGTAGTTTGCGACCAAGACTCTTGATAATGATCAAAACCATCATCTAGATCAGATAGTACCAACTCGGAGGACGATGGACCCCTATTTACGGCAGAGTGGGTGAAATTAGGGTTCCCAAAACAGTAGTCCATTGCAAGACCGGAGATAATTAAGGAAAGCAGGTGTAATGGTGATGCAAAGACTAAAGAGAGGGCTGAGGGCATTTAGCCTTTAATTTATTATGACTGTTTGACTAGCCGCAAATGGATACGAATATATATAATAAATTAGCTTGAAAATAAATATATATATAGTAAAATATTTTCTACAAGGCTAGCTGGGAGCGATCCTTCACAAACACTTTCCTGAGGGGATGCACTGAAGGTTCCTCACTGCCACGTGGCAGCGTCAGGGAAGTGGTAGTGATATCATCGCGATGACGTATGGTTTCATTGCTTTGGTTCAGTTTGCAATGAGGGAATTGGGACCAGCTTATGTAATGAATCCATAAGATTTGTTGTTTTTGTTAGGCGTTTAATATTTTGGTGGCCCATTAATTTAAGGAAATTGTACAGAATGACGCTTATTTATTTCATTGTCTCAAACAATCACAGTTATCCTTGAAAGCAACAGCACTTTGCGGCTGCTTATCTACAATGAGATCTCTCGTGGGAACCTCTGTGAGCCACTAACTTCCGACAGACACCGCAACAGTACTCTGCGGCTTTTAGTACTTTATGAATTTATACTTCAATTGGTAATTTCATTTTAATTTTGTAGGATCTATTGCGAAGGTTCTATTAATTATCATTCTGTTAACGATTCGGAATTTATGATACAACGCTGGGACGTGTTTTGTCCAATAAATAACCATATGTGAATAATATACTGAAATTTCAGAATACGTTACTTCACTTTATTTGATTGCTAGACAGTGAAGGGTGGGATGTGCTTGGATTCAATTTTAGTAATGATAAATTGAATGACATATTGTACGTAAAATATGCATACTATCCTTATTTTATACTGATGTTTTGAAATTCAATGGTGAATAAGGCGAGCTAATCAAAATCTGATTTGCTTAATCAGTTGAATTAAAAAGTTGAATTAATTGCTATATTTTTATATATAATAAATTATATATTATGCATGTATATACTTTGTTGCTATAATTCTAAAATAATAAATAAATATCAATCTTATTATAATTACAATAATCATTTAATACAATTTTGATTCAAATAAAAAGTAAATGACAAAAATTCTTTCTTTAATTCAAATTACTTTCACATAAACCTTAATTTTCTTCATTTAGTAGTCATTGCAAATGACCAAAATATTAATTTATAAACCAAAACTATTTATCCTCATCCTTATAACCAAGAATCAAGGGAGATTTTTTTTCCTTTTAAAATTTAAGAATTTCAAAACTTTGTTAATTCATTTTTACAAGAGAATTTTAATATTTTTCTATTTTGAGTAATTAAAAAATATAAAAAATTTCAAAAAAGAAAACTATGATTTCTTAATTAATGCTTCCTTATTTTTTTTTTCCTTTTTAACATTGAACTTTCAAGTTGGATTAGAATTGAACTCTATCATTTTATATTTAAAAAAATCAAAATAGGTGAGCAAGTTGATCGAGTCACCAATTTTTATTGGCCAAGCCAATCTAAATTTTAAAACAATGATTTCAATAAATAAAATGTTGTAGATTAATTTAGACTGTCTATTTTATTTTTTCCTTTTTATCAGTATTTTAAAACCTAACTCAACCATTAATCCGATAAGGCAAGCAGGTGAAAGTCAAACCAATTTGACCGAATAATTGAACTGGTTAATGTATTTTTATATTTATAAATATATATGATAAAAAAATTAACACATTATATTATGAATTAATATTTTCAAATTACTAAAAATATAATATTTTTCTAAATTTTAAATTTGTGTATTACTACTATATAAAAACAAACATATTTTCATTACTAGTATTTATAATAACACATATGATATAATTTAAATAAAATTAAGAAATATTTAAAATAATGAGATTAATTAAAATAACATAACTTAAAATTATATTTAATATAAACCTAATTAATATAATTTATTAGATAATAAATGTATTTTCTTTCTTTTCTAGTTAGAATATAATAAATATATTTTATTATTAGAGGATTCAGTTATATCAATATTCAATATATATATTTAATGACATATATAATGTAAGGTAGAATGCTACTCTAGTGGTTAGCAGGGGTGCTTGCGTGTAGGAGGTTGCAAGGTCACCTCTCATTGATAACAGAAATCCTTTTCATTGAATTGCAAAGTAGACACTTATTTGAACTAATTTTGAATCGATTTGATAGATTTCCAAATATATACTGAATTGCAGTGGTTTAAAGTGGTGGAACCGCCTCTTTAGATATTACCAATCGTCTGAACTGGTTCAAGGACTAATTCTTGGTTGAATTGGTCTAGTTTAGGTTTAAGAATAATGCTTTATACCTTGATGTAAAGAGAATTGAATTTAAAATGTTATCTAAACCCTCACAATTAATCCACTTCCAGCTATAAATGTATTTTACTTTACTATATATGAAAATTACACCCATGCATTTGTAGCAGACAATCACAAAGGTGAATATCTGCATGGGAATCTAACATTTAAAACATTTGCTATAGTTTATGTTAGATAATGTGCGTAAGTTAATATAATTAATATAATATATCTAAGTTAATGAATGTATCTTAATATTGGTGTTTATGTATCTAGATAAGTGAAGTGTCATGTACCTAAATAAGTGTAAGTTCATGAGTTAATGCATGTACCTAGATAAGTATAAGTTGATGAATTAATGTATGTAGCTAAGTAAGTGAAATTCATGCACTAATGAGTCTTATGGTGGTTGTTATAGAAGAAACTAAGGACTTGTCAACTATGATTGTCCAAGGATTGATGGGATCTCTAAGGTTTTATGAGCAAAGATTGTTAAAGCGCATAGAAAAATTAGTTGAAAGCACGTTTGAATCTAAGCCCAACCTTAAGAACAAATCCTTAATCCAAAATAAGAGTGAGTTTCCTAGAGGTGGCAAATTTGGAAAAGGCAGAGGAAAAGGAAGAAACTCACATGGAGAAGGAAGAGGCACCTATAGCAAAAAAGGAGATGATAGAGGTTCAAATAAATGGTGTAGAATCTACAAGAGGAACACTCATGAAGAGAGAGATTATTGAAATTTTAGAATACGTTATTTCACTTTATTTGATTGCTAGAAAGTGAAAGGTGGGATATGGTTGCATTTAATTTTAGTAATGATAAACTGAATGACATATTGTAGGTAAAATATGCATACTATCCTTATTTTATACTTTCGATCAATGTTTTGAAATTCAGCCTAACTATTGGCCTAATAAGACGAGTTAATCAAGATCTAATTAGTTTAATTGGTTGAATTAAATAGTAAAATTAATTATTATATTTTTATATATAATAAATTATATATTATATATATACATATATTTTATTACTATATTTCTAAAATAATAAATAAATACTAATCTTATTACAATTACAATAATCATCTAGCACAATTTTGATTTAAATAAAAGGTAAATAACAAAAAAAATTCTCTAATTCAAATTACTTTCATATAAACCTTAATTTTTTTTCATTTAGCAGTCATTGAAAATGACCAAAATATTAATTTATAAACCAAAACTATTTATTCTCATCCTTATAACTAAAAATTAAGGGAGATTTTTTTTTCCTTTTAAAATTCAAGGATTTCAAAACTTTGTTAATTCATTTTTACAAGAAAATTTTAATATTTCTCTATTTTTAAGTAATTACAAAATTTTAAAATTTTGAAAAAAGAAAACTATGATTGCTAACCTTTTAAATTTAATATCTTAAATTTATGTTTTATTTATCTTACTATACATAGATAAATTAGTTTTCAATAATTTTTTTATTTTTACATTATACTTTCTTAATTAAGGTTTTATTTGTTTTTTTTCCTTTTTAACATTGAACTTTCAAGTTAGATTAGAATTGAACTCTATCATTTTATATTAAAAAAATCAAAATAGGTAAGCAAGTTGATTGAGTCACCAATTTTTATCGGCCAGGCTAATTTTAATTTTAAAATAATTATTTCAATAAATAAAATGTTTTAGATTAATTTAGATTATCTATTTTATTTTTTCCTTTTTACTAGCATTTTAAAATCTGACCTGACCATCAACTTGACAAGGCAGGTGGGTGAAGATCGAACTGGTTTAATCAAATGGTTGAATTAGTTAGTGTATTTTATATTTATAAATATATATGATAAAAAAATTAACATATTATATTATGAATTAATATTTTTAAATTATTAAGAATATAATATTTTTATTGTTAGTATTTATAATAACATGTATGATATAATTTAAATAAAATTAAGAAATATTTAAAATAATAAGATTAATTAAAATAGCATAACTTAAAATTATATTTAATATAAACTTAATTAATATAATTTATTAGATAATAAATGTATTTTTTCTCTTTTCTGGTTAGAATTTAATAAATATATTTTATTATTAGAGGATTCAGTCATATCAATACTCAATATATATACATAATGACATATATAGTATAAGGCAAAATGTTGCTGCTTGTGTGTGAGAGGTCGTTGTAAGAATTTTATAATTTATAAAATATTTTAACACTTAAACAATCATAAATCTATAAAGAGAAGTACAAGAATTGCACAAATAAAATAAAGAGTTTTTCGAATTACCTGACCCTTTTGCTGCATTCATAATATCAGATTGAAAAATTGATTAGATCACTGCCCACACATTCTTAGGTGAGTCTCAGAGAGAATTATGAATAACAAACTGTAATGTGATGGGAGACTGCAGCTCACCTTATAAGGAGGTGGGTAAGAATCTAAACCCTAATTAAAATTCAATTAGGATTAATTGACCCATTACAATTAATCTAGAATTAGGGTATATGCACACACTTTTAGAGTTATATTATAACATAAAGTCTAGGTATTATTATTATATTAATGACATTGAATTATTATTTAATTCAAATATATATTAAAATGTATTAGTCCATAAAATTTATTTTACAATCTTCCACTTAGACAATCATATTTTAATACATAATTTTGAATTACAATATGTGGCTACAATTAAACAATTTCATTAATACAATTCATACTATTACAACTATTAGTTAAATATGAGATTTCATTAAATGCATACCTGATCATCCGATAAGGTTGAAAAGATATACATATATGAAATACCCATTCCAAAAGACCAAACAATATAAAATGTATGCATAATCAAAATATACAAAATGATCCCTACATCTGCCCAAGATGCTTTACAATAGTTTGAGACAAGGCTTTAATGTCTCCTTATATTGTCATAATACGATAAGTGCACTTTTCAATATAATAAAATGGTAATATTATAAAATCTTGAGATCAACACAATTTTAGTTTCAAAATACACAAGTATTCCTACTAACTCAAAATATCAAAAGATTCAATAAGGCCTATATTCAATACATGTCTTTTAAATATTCCTACAGTTAAACCTTTGGTTAATGGGTTTGCAAACATACAATCTGTCGAAACATGTTCAATATGAGTAACATGCTTGCGTGTCTTCTCTCTTACAAACTGATATTTCATATCAAAGTGCTTTGTGTGGGCAGAACTTTTATTATTTTAACAGAAGCTAACAACAGTAGTATTGTCACAATAAATGGTTAAAGGTTTTGAAATGCTTTCTACTAAGCAAAATTCAGAAATAAAATTTCTTAACCATATAGCCTCTCGAGTGGCTTCATAGCAAGCGACATACTCTGCTTTCATAGTGAAGGTTGCTGTTAGAGTTTGTTTGACACTCTTCCATGATACATCTCCTCCCGCAAGTATAAAGATATATCCAAATGTTAATTTCTTATCATCTGGACAATTGGCAAAGTCAAAATCTGAATAGCCTGTACAAGTCAGATCACTAGACCTTCTATAAGTCAATATATAATTCTTTGTACCTTAGAGGTACCTTATGACTTTCTTGGCTGCTATCTAGTGTCTTTGACCAAAATTACTTAAGTACCTCCCAAGCACACTAATTGCAAAAGTAATATCTAGGCGTGTATACACTTGGCCATACATCAAACTACCAACAGCGGAAGCATATGGGACTATACTTATTCTAGATTTCTCATTATCATTTTGAGGATATTGGACTTTGAAAAATAGTTCACCCTTTTGAATGGGTGCAGTACTATGCAAGCATGAAGCCATATTAAATCCTTTAACCATTTTATCTATATATGCCCTTTGAGACAAATCAAGCAAATCCCGAGATCTGTCACAATGGATCTCTATGCCAAGTACAAAGGACGCATTACCAAGATTCTTCATATTAAAATTCTATGACAATGTCATTTTTATCTCGTTCAAAAGATTTGCATCATTACTCATAAGGAGAATATCATCAATATACAATACAAAGATCATAAAATTGCCCACACTCATCATATAATAGATGCATTGATCCACTGCATTCTCCTTAAATCCAAGAGAGGACACAATCTCATGAAATTTGAGATACCGGATGCTTGTTTCAGGCCATATATTAACTTATTCAACTTACACACTAAGTGCTCTTTTCCATTCTCTTGGAAACTATTCGGTTGTTTCATATAAACTGTCTCCGACAGGTCACCATTAAGGAAGGCAGTCTTTACATCTATTTGATGTAGCTCAAGATCAAGATGAGCTACCAAAGCTATTATAACTCGAAATGAGTCTTTGGTCGAGACTAGTGAGAAAGTCTCCCTATAATCAATTCCTTCCTTCTGCATGTAACCTTTAGCTACTAATTTGGCCTTGTATCTTTCAATTTCACCTGTAGCAGTTTGTTTGATCTTAAAAATCTATTTGTATCCAATTAGTTTACATTCTTTAGATAGTTCCACTAAATCTCATACATTATTCTTATACATTGAGTTTATTTCATCCTCCATGGCATGAATTCATTCTAAGGAATTAGAACCCGAAATAGCTTCAGAGAAACTAATAGGATCAGAATCATCATTCACATTAAACTCATGCTCTTGTAAATAAACCACATAGTTATTTGAAATTGCCTTATGACGAGTTCTCTGTGATCTTCTTAGGGGAACTTCTTCAATTACATTATTTGGTTCATTCACCAGTTGGATTGGTTCAATCACAAGTTATTCTGGATCATTTTGCATCTCTATATGCGTTGGTTCAACAAAAGACACTATTAGAGGAACAACACTTTGTTTATTAGCCATTTGGGAGACATTGCTTTATTCTTCTCCTATAGAGATCTGAGGTGACTTTCTCTCACTATTCGATTTATCCTCAAAGTAAACAGCACAATCTGACTTAATAACTCTTGATAAATAAAATGAGCAATAAAACCTACTTCCTCTTGAACCAATGCAGTAGCCAATAAAATATCCACTAATTGTTCTTGCTTCAAATTTCTTAGTTTGTGGGTTATAAAGCCTAATTTCAGCTTTGTAACCCCAAACATGAAAATGTTTCAAGCTTGGCTTCTTACTATACATCAATTCATATGGAGTCTTTGGCACAGATTTGCTCGGAACTTGATTCAACACATATGCAACAGTTCTTAGAGCATCACCCCATAAAAATCCTGGTAAAATGGAATGAGTCAGCATATATCGTACTATCCCATGAGTGTTCTGTTCCTTCGCTCTGCAATTCCATTCTGTTCTAGTGTGTTAGGCATAGTGTAACTAGCTTCTATTCCACACTCTTGTAAATATCTTGCAAAGGGACTAGGATTTCTTTCAATTTCATCATATCTACCATAAAATTCACCACCTTTGTCTGAATGTACACATTTAATTTTCTTTCCCAGTTTTAGTTCAATTGCTATCTTGAACCTTTTGAAGGCTTCCAATGCTCAAGACTTTTCAGAAAAAAGTTTCACCTATCCAAATCTTGAATAGTCATCAATGAAGGTGATGAAATACTTAAAGCCTCCCATTGTATTAGGTGAGATGGGCCCACACACATCAGTATGGATTAACTCTAGAATACTTCCTTTCCTAGTCTTCTTTCCTTTTCTAGCTCTAGCCGTTAATTTTCCTTTGATGCAGTCCACACAGACGCTGAAATCTAAGAAATCAAGTTTGGATAAAACTCTTTCTTTTATTAATCGTTCCATTCTTTCTTTGGAGATGTGGCTTAATCTTCTATGCCAAAGCATTGAAGATGTTTCATTTAATCTTGGTATTTTATTTCTAACAACTAAGTTAATGGAATTTTCAAAAGCATTATCTAAATCAATTTTATATAAGCCACTATTTAAAGTATCAATTCCAACAACACAGGAGTCATAATATAACTTAAAATTATTATTTTCAAATAAACATGAATATCCATCTTGGTCTAAACAAGTAATAGAAATCAAATTCCTTCTCATATAAGGTATAAAAATAACATTTTTTAATTCTAAAACATGACCAGTGGATAAATATAAAGAAATGACTCCTATGTGTTTAACTTGTACTTTGCCTTCATTTCTCAATTTTAAAGGTGTTTCACCCTCACTTGGCCTCCTTAGATTTCTCAACACCTACAAGCAATTAATGACATGGATAGTGGCACCAGTATCTAGCCATCAAGTGTTAGAAGGAACTTCAATACTATTAGATTTAAAACAGACTAGAACTATAGGGTTACCTTTCTTCTTCCTTTAAAGCCATTTCTTACATTTGAAGCAGTCTGCCCTTTTATGCCCATACTTCTTGCAGAATTTACAGTTTCCCTTGAACATGGCTTTCTTAGGCTTATGTTGCTGCTCCTTCACATCATTCTTCTTCCTTTCATGATTAGATTTTCCCTTATTGTCCTTCTAGAAGGGCTTATTTGCTTATGCAGAACTCAAACCATGAGCAACAAAATTTGCCACTTGCATCTTTATTTTCTTCATATCCTCTTCTGCTTGAGTCACTATGGAAATTATTTCATTGATGGTCCATTCTTCTTTTTGAGTATTATAAGATGTTTTCAACACATCAAATTGAGGAGGAAGTGACTCCAAAGCTTGCCAAATCAAGTAATTATCTCTCAAATCGACATTCATACTCTTCAATCGACTGTAATAATGTACCAGTTTCATTATATGCTCTCGAACACCACTCACTCTATCATACACAGTCTTCTCCAATAAAGACAAATAATGTCCTTTTTCAGCTTTATCAAACTTAACATATTTTTCAGCCAGTGAATCCAGGAATGCTTTCGCCTTCTGACTATCAGGAATACTTTGCCTAATAGTCTTATCCATAGTATACTTAATCACCATCAGATAGACTCTATTGGAATGAATCCATTTGTCATGTTATGTTCTTTAGGCAGGAGTTAACTCCTCATTGATTATTTGTTCCTCTTCACGCAAAGCCAGATCAAAAATGGAAATCGCCAGATACAATTTCAAGGATTCTACCAAATCCTCATGATTGGTCCCATTTAAAGTTTTCACAGAGATCAGTTGCATAGGAACAGAAGCTGAGGAAAATTATGAAAATTTACGAAATTAATAACATAGTATGTTTGAACAATAATCATGCTTAAATTTTCCTCATAATTATGCAATTATTTATAGTATAATGCTATAATACTTAGTACCAATGAGGTATAAGTATTATAACATAATACAAGAACTACATGCTAAATTCTTAAAACCTAACACTAATAAGGTATTTAAAATTTTAGAAAATTAACATATAATCCTAATACTCACATTATTACCTACAAACTACATTAATAAAATTATACCGATAGGGCATAATTTTCATTAGTATAATACTTTCCTAATTTTTATTATTCCAAAATTTAATTACCATAACACAATATTACAAGAATTTTATGCAATTAACCCACGATGGGTGAGCTTGATTACATAAAATTTAAAAGCATGACAAAATTATTATAATCTTTGTATAAATTAAAATCAATTACATATTAATGATAAAAATTAATAAAATATGCATGCAATATATATATCATCCAAAAAAATTTCAAACAGTAGATAATTATACAAAGATTACATAGTAAAAAATTCGGGCCAAAATTCAATCAAATTAATACTAAAAAAATAATAAAAAATTATTTTGGTTCCAGAAAATTATAAAAAAATTACCCAAAAAAAAGCTCGAAGAGTGGAGCACAAAAATATTTTCATTTTTGAAAAAATTCATTCTGGAAGTGGCACGTGCACTGCACGCGCCTTATGCACGACCAGGCGTTGCCCAGTATGAGGTGCGTGCCAGGCACGCTGATTTTGAGCGTGTGTAGTGCACGTGCCTGACTCACACATATGGCGCATGTAATGCACGCACCAGACGCACAATTGTGGTGCGTGCAGTGCACGTGCCAGACTCACAGACTTGGCGCGTGCAGCGCATGATTGGGCTTTGTCTAAGCACGCTATTCTAGCTTCTCCTTCACCCATTTCTTGGTTTTTCAGGTTTGAAGGTATGTTTCTCGGGTCTAGGAAAAACTTCAATTTAAGCCCACCCCAATTTTTAGGTTTTTTATACTAAAATTAAATGGATTTTAATCCTAATTTCACTTATAATATTATGCACTAATAAATTCTAGAAAATTATTCGTATATTATGTATTTAATTTTCTACTATAAACCCTTACAATTTTCTTTTCATTCAACATCAGCATCTATTAAAGCTTATGATCCATATCAATTCAAGGGTTTTTATTCACTAAGATATTTCTAATATTTCTGTGATTCTTGTTTTCCAGAATTCATCGAAAACATCTAACAATTTTCCAGAAATTGAATTGTTCTTCATATTACCGAAATAGATCCAAAAATTATTGTCAAAATTTAGCCCCGATTCAATTAACAACATATTAATTAAAATAAATAAGAAACAATAAATCTAAAGTAATATTGCCATAATTTTATTTTGATGTATTATGACTAAAGCATACAAGGAATTCATACTAGATAGAATAAAATATCAAAATATAATTTGTACAATTTGACTCATCAATATGGATTTTTGTAAGAATTTTATAATCCATAAAATATTTTAATACTCAAACAACTATAAATTTATAAAGAGGAGTACAAGAATTGTACAAATAAAATAAAAAGTTTTTTGAATTATCAAACCCTCCTGCTGCATCCATAATGTCAGATTGAGAAATTGGTTGGATCATTACCCACACGTTCACACGTTCTCAAGTGAATCTCAGAGAGAATCATGAATAACAAACTGCAATGTGATGGAGACTGCAGCTCACCTTATAAGGAGGTGGGTAAGGATCCAAACCCTAATTAAAACCTAATTAAGATTAATTAGCCCATCACAATTAATCTAGAATTAGGATATATGCACACACTTTTAGAGTTATATTATAACACAAAGTCTAGGTATTATTATTATATTAATGATATTAAATTATTATTTAATTTAAATATATATTAAAATGTGTTAATCCACAAAATTTATTTTACAGTCACAAGATCAACTCTTATTGATAGCAGAAATCCTTTTCATTGAATTGCAAAATAGAGATTTGTCTGAACCAAATGTGAACTTACACTATGACATATTTATATATTACTATATTAATAAAAATAGTTAAAATTAATTTTTTACTTATTATTTTTTTAATAATATATATTCTTTTTATTTATTAATAGTATAAAATATTTTATAATAATAATGAATTAAATTTAAAAGTTGTAAATTTTTTTAGGATGACAACAAAAATGTTCAAACATAAGATATCCTCCCTATTATTCAAACTCCTCGTTATTAAACCAGTCTAATGTATTATATATGACATTTTCTGCTTGCATAAAAATATGGGACAAAATATGCGCATTATTCTTGATTAAATTAAAATCTTCGGCGAATCAGGTGCTGAGGGTGGTAGGTTAATGTGTTGTGTGAGAGGTACAGATCCGGACACACACACACACACACTACCTAGATGGGGTCATATAAAAGTATTAATTTTCACTGCAAGAAAAAAATAGATGTTGTTAGTTTTTTTACTATTACAAGCCCTCTTCCCTTTTAATCCTAATCAGTTTCATAAACAGTGCCTGCTAGTTTGATCTTTTGATTAGTGGGAATGTACAGAAGTAGAATAGATGCTCGACAAAAGTGATACATATATAAACCCAATTAATATTTTATGCGAATAATATATTCATCCTCATTATCTCAAAAATAAAATGGTTCTTGCTTTCCGTAAGGTTAATGCTTCATTTCATACTTGTCCTATTCTTTCATAATTTTTAATGCTTACTTTGTTTGTTAGATATTAAGAGCTTATTAAATCTTTTAAAAAGAGAAAGGATAGACGATTCCTTATATATATATATATATATATAACTTTTATTCTCTCTCTCTCTCTCTCTCTCGTTCCTTGTGTAAACTCCAAGTTGCAAAAGTGTTCAAAATGAAATTCCCACCGATGGTGAAGTTTTCTACGTGGAGAGATTTTGTTGGCTTTAGTGATAAAAATAATCCAATTATGAAACAGATCGAACAAATAAAGGGGAAAAAAGAATCTAGGTCAGGGGTGTTCAATTCGCAGGTCTTAGAAGTTTATTATTTGTTTGACCTAAAATATTGAATCTTTCTATGTTTTTATGTCTACATTTAATGACTTAGCTCTATTTACTATTAAAAAAAAATTCCTCAGGCTAACATCTTGCGATTGGAAGTAGAGTTACAGCAAAAAGATCCCGAGATGAATTAATGAATTTGGTGTCTTAAAAAGTTGAAATTAAATAAAATCTAGAGTCAAAGAAAGCAGAGGTCAATGGGAGTGGATGGTCCATGCACCGCCTTTTTTGGGGGTGATACATTGTTTTGGGGTGATACATGCGTGAAAGTGCAAGGAAATAGCTCAAACTGATACGAAGATTGACTTAATAGGCCAAGAAAAAAAAAAAGTGAAATCAGTGTCAAAGTTTTGTTTGTTATTTGAACCTTTAATTAAAATTGTCCATTATTATATAGTGGTAGTCACCGTATTGGAAACATCGGGGAATCTTCAACCTATATATATATATATATAGAATTTAAATTTTATTTATGACAGAAAGGAAAAGTTATTAGAAAAATAATAATAATTAAAATTTTTTAATAATAATAAAATATTTTAATATTTTTTATTAATATAATTATATATAAATAAATAATATTATAAATTTAATTTATATTAATAATAAATTAAATTTAAATCATATATATTGCAGGAGCAAGGAAGGAAGGAGCGTGCTTCATGCAGTGGGGATTTGAAACATAACAGGGCCTAATCTATGCAATACATGCAAGTCTGTGCGTTTGATATAAATTTGATTGTCTATTACAAGTCCGAGCATTCTAATTAAAATCAATATTTAAGTTCTTCATCGTAATATCAATTTAGACGCCATCTTTTTATAAAAACAATAGAATTGCCCAAAAAACTTTTTATATTGATTCTCACTTTATAATCTATATTTTTTCTCATGAAATTTGTTGAATTGGCCGTCGGAATATTCCTTAAAACCTCGATTAGAAGGAAGACAACAGCATATATATCTGACCCCAAAATTGCACCCTACCAAAGTGTTGTCTTTCTTTAGCTACTGTCCGAGAAGCTCCACACTACCCTCGCTCAAGCTTACGAACTACTATCTCCATTAATTCTATTTACTTGGGTGGGTTTAATTAGAATTAATTATAATTATAATTTCATTTCAAAATTAAATAACTGTACAACATACAACAATCAATCCAATAAAATTTAGTTCTATAAGAACATGCACACCTAGATTGTGCGGCGTTGTTTTCGATTATGTTGATTTTATAATAATCAATCCAAGCAATTGAACGAGATCAAAATCCATATTGTTTCACATGTCATGAGACAGTGGAACGAAATAGCAAATGATCAGAGCTGGCTGAAATTAATTTCCAGTTTTACTTAGCCTCATAATCTAATTAAGTACGATATAATATTTTTTTCTGTCCCTCGCTTTCAATCTTTTCGCATAAAATAATCTTTAAATGGAGGCTTCTCTTACATAGTATAGTATAATAATAATTACTTGTGCTAAATGAACAAGAAATTGGATCTCTACTGAAATCTGAAAGCGAAAGGAGACGGTGCTTCGTTGCGCCTTCTCTACAATGGTTCCGCATGGCGGACAATTTTGAACATTATTGACTTAAATTAAGCATAGGAGAGTCTACCACACATTGTTAATATAGTTTATTTCAACGTTATCAAATTTGATAATATATTAAATTAATAATTTTTTAAAATATATTATACTATATATTAATAATTAAATTTAATAATATATTGACACATTATTATATGTTACTATAATTAAATTTAAAATGCATTATACAATATATGACTATACATTACTATATGCGTCTGATAGATTTTTCCGAACGCAGCACCGGCCTGTCCGTTCTTGTCCTCTCATTTTTCTGCCGCCAATCAAACCCGCCGAGTCGCCCGCAGGAAACCAGCTCGAAACTAATCCCCTTCTTAATTTTTTTAATATAAATATGAGGACTCTAAGTGGGCTTGAGTGACTCCTCAATCTCTAAGTCCATAGATTTGGGCTCATCAGATAGATTAGTGATTGGGATAGTTCAAGTTTGGATGGACCTATTTTCTGTGTAAAAGGCTTTGCTCTTTTAACTTACATCTAACGTGGCCTTTTGATGGAGGCCCAAATTTTCAAATTTTGATCTATTTTTTGTTATGACTATGAAAAAAGAGGAACAAGCATTCTCTGAGATAAATTTTGGATAAAAATGAATGTATTTTTTAAATTTTAATAAAAAATAATGAATCTTAAAATAAAATTTAAAAATTGTATTCTTATTTTTTTCAAAAATAATAATAAAGAAAGGAGAGTATTCAAATGAAGAAAATGAGCATTATTATTAAATCTGAATCAAATTATCCAGTCCAATCGGTGAATTATTAGTTAGTTCAATTTGGGTCACACCATTAAATTAATTTTATATATGAATCGATAAAAAATCAATTTAACCAATAATATTTTAGTTAATCCATTTGAATTTTTATATTATATTGAACTAATAATTTTTTAAAAAAATAATTTATTTGATTATAAAATATTATATATTTTTGAATTATTTTTTATCATCATATTTTAATAAATTATAATATAAATTTATTATTATCAAGAAGTATTACTTGTGTAACCTCGATATCCATGAGCTTATTAACTAAATGGTAATTGACACATACAATACAGCCTGTTGCTTCTTGCAAATTTTCATAATCATGTTGTGCAAAAATAGGGAATTAGTTCTAGTTATATGAAAATAAGATGATTTTTTTTAGTTAATTGCATGTTGTAAATTAGAAATTTGGACCAATCCATGATAAAAGAAAAAAAATAAAATAAAATAAAGAATAATTATAACTTTGTATTAGAATAAATATTAGAAATAAGAAAATATTAAAAATAACATATTATACAGTTCTATATGATAGCAAAAATTGTCTATTTTTTAATTATAAATAATTGAACTAATAATCTACTAATTGAATCCGTGTCAAATTAATCAATCATCCGATGAATAAAATCTTTATCGGATTTAATGTCCTATTTGATTATAACAAGGTGATCCACTTCTGCCAAATTATAATTCCCTCTTCGCACAATTGCCACTTTACCAAGCTCTTTAAATGCATCGATGCATACACGGAATTTTGTTTTGCTTTACATAGGTTAAAAAAGAGACGCTGGTGATAATGGAAAGAAGAACTTGGAAATCCTGTCGTCACATTTGACTAAACCATAATTCATTATTAACTTACTAAATTGGTAACCAGAGCTAAATTGAAATTTTAGCCCAAAAGAAGGGCTAATCTAAATAGGTTAGTAACTGTAAAACTGTCAAAGACTCCGATCTGTAGTTTTGGAAGAAATTTTAATGCAAAGTAGTTCAATAAAAATTGTGTAAATATGTCAATTATGCTATTGTTAGCCTAAAAATGTAGATTTAAGAATGTAATGACGCCAATCTCTCACTTATATTTAAAATAAAACAATTAATTGACTGGAATATATAGATAGATTTTGTATTTGATTTGAATTCTAATAATAATTGATTTTGATGAGATATAATTGGTGCACACTATTTTCCTTCGAATGAAATTAATTATTACTATAAATTTTATTAAACATAAAATTAAATTATAAATTTAAATTTATAAATGATTGATAATTTAATGATCAATTATTCCATCATTATATCAAACTGTCTCCTAGTTTACACAATTCTTAGAAATACCTATGCAACGATGTCTTTCTATTTGTCAGCCAAAACATAGTTAGATAACAGAGAGGCAAGCAAGCACGCACCGAAGTATGCCTGAGTTCCATTGACTCGGCTAGGGATCATCCCGGGTAAGTCAACGACAAATACTAATGGTTATGGCCCTTTTTTATAGGTAAAAATAATAATAATGCTTCGCTGTCACTAGAACGTTGGTTCTGGTTGGCAAAGCTCACATGACTCTCACCACCATCATTCAAACTCAGAAAAAGGGCAAAAAATGAGCAGTTGCCCCCAACGAAGAGGCAAAATCAGGAACAGACTAGAAAATTTGCATCACTTTTCTTTCATATCCATTATTTATTACGATTCTGTTCATCTTTTTCCAACTTCTTTTCCAGAGAAGACTCTTGGGATAAAACAGATGGAAACCTCTCAGGGAAGGAGAAAGTTGCTCAAGGTCATCGTCCTCGGAGATTGTGGGTACGATGTCATACTGTTATATAATTTTCTTTGGTTTTTCTATTCTTATTTTCCTGCTTGGATTTCTCTCTGTTGAGCTCATTATGATTGCTTTCTTATTAACAATTCATTGTTCTTTCACGTATATTCAGGGTGGGAAAGACTTCTCTTATGAATCAGTATCCATTTGCATTATTTTCTGAGGAATTCGGCAATTCGTTTCCCTTTCTTTTTCTGATTTGAATGATCAATTGCAGTTGTGTTAATAATAATTTATTTCACATCATCACTATTTTTTGTTTTTCCTTGTTACAAGTTTCCGTGGAGTCATTGTTGATATCCATCCATAATGACGAGTTGGCAACGGTACTTACAAGTGGTTTAGGAAACAGCTGGCGGTAGGGACTGCTATAATGCATGTGTTTGTCATTTAGGTATCAGCCCATTTATTGAATCTAAATGAAGCAAATAATGCAATGCTAATAGATCCAAATAATGTATTAATGTATGAGTAAGGCATTTACCACAAGTTTTATTAGTATTTTGGATGATTAACAATGAATTCAGATACGTTTATAAGAAGTTCAGTCCGCAGTATAAGGCCACCATCGGTGCTGATTTTGTTACAAAGGAACTGCGAGTTGACAACAAATTGGTAACCCTGCAAGTGAGCTATCTACACTTCTCTATGATATTCCCCCTTCTTCCCTTTAGCCTTGCATTTGATGTAAGAAAATATAATATCAAGTTATCAGCACTTTCCACTTTTGTGAGGAAGTAGAACTGTCAAAAGTACTGAATTTTCTGTTAAAGCTCTAAAATTGTAATTTTCTGGATGCAGATTTGGGACACAGCAGGTGCGGAAAGGTTCCAAAGTCTAGGTGCTGCATTTTACAGAGGTGCAGACTGCTGTGTTCTTGTATACGATGTAAATGTAAACAGAACATTTGAAACCCTGAATAATTGGCACGAGGAGTTCCTCAGACAGGTCTGGGCCATGTGTTGCTTTTCGATCCCTCTTTCTTCATAACAACACATCAACGGTGACCCGTACATTTGAAAATATAATTGATCCAGCCCAATATACACGTGCTCTTGTTTTGGCCCTAAATTCCCATCTCTGAGCCAATAATAAAAATTATTTATCATTTTCATTCTTCATTAGCATCTCCTTTTGTGGATTTGAGTTCTGCAAATTAATGAAATAATCTTTTTATTATACAGAAATCAAGGGTAAAAGAGTGTAGAAACTTCTCATCATCTATAAATATAGATAGATATGTAATCTCCTGGATATGATCCCCATTTGATGTTTTACATCTCAGGCAGACCCAAGCGATCCAGAGGCATTCCCCTTTGTATTACTGGGGAACAAGATCGATGTAGATGGTGGAAACGGCCGACTGGTATGTATGGAAACAGATATTATTATTTTGTAATTAATTAACATTGTAATAGAATCATCCTGCTGTTGCAGGTATCCGAGAAGAAAGCCAGAGAATGGTGCGCTTCCATGGGAAACATGCCTTACTTCGAGACATCCGCAAAAGAAGGTTACAATGTTGAAGAGGCATTTCGTTGTGTTGCTCAAATTGCTGTAGAAACTGAACAACAACAAGACATGTAACGGTTATTCATAATTTATGACAAATTCTGTAGCTTCTGCTGTCCTGTTCATGCAAGCAGCTAATATAATTCTTTTAAAAAAAAAATTTCTTTTTTGCAGTTACGTTGCACCAGGAATCCCCGAGACTGTTTCGGAAACAGAACAAAGAAGTGGTTGCGCATGCTAAAGGTGGAATATATTCAAGAAAAATGTTAGCTTTGTTTGACCTTCCCTCACAAAATATTTTTGTTCAGTTTGCTTAGCTGTTCATCTTATAATAAGAAATAAAGTAATAAAATGATTAAAGCTTCCGAATACGTCCTGTAGCAGGAGGGTCCAAAATCCAAGCAGTATGAAAAATCTTCCTCGATTCCATCTCTCTTGTTTTGTTTCTAAATTTCCTCTGATATCTGAACAACCAATGAGCCATGCTTCATTGCCTCGCGAGTTGCGACAAAACTATTTTAAGGGTGGCAATTGATATTGTTAGAGCAATTCGTTTGTCAAAACTATGAAAAATGAATTAATACGTCTGATCTATTTAATAATTTTAGACATAAATAGGTAATATATGTGTTTTTAAAATAATATAATTGTTGATATAAAAATATAAAATTATGAATTATGAGTTAATTTAATTTTTTATGAAAAATATAAAATTATAAGTTAATAAAAAATAGGAAAAACTGCAAATAACCCTCTCCAACTATGGGGTCATTGGTTTTTATCCCTTCGAACTATGAAAATTTGAATTTTACCCCCTGCAATTATATAAAATTTGAATTTTACCTTCACTGTTACCAAATTAATAATTGTAACACTTAACAACGATTTTTAACCGCCAATAAATGAAATATGATGTCGACAGATTTCCTAACACATTTCATTAACTTGGTAACAATAGGGGTAAAATCTAAGTTTTACATAGTTGTAAGGGATAAAACTTAAGTTTCCATAGTTCAAGGGATTAAATTCAATGACCCTATAGTTGGAAGGGATTATTTAAAGTTTTTCCTAAAACTTATGATGTAAAATACACTACATACATGATTTCAAAAAATTAAAATTATTAATATGCATTATAATAATATTGAGGATATAGTAATTATTTTATTAATATTTCTCAAGAAATTCTAAGTTGAACCAAATAAAATATAAGAAATTGCTTCTTGAGAAATATCATATCTTCCATGCTAACCAAATAACTTTAAACATATCTAAAAAAGTTCATATAATAAATTACTTTTTTGAAAGTTAAGCATCCCGTAAGAACTTACTTCTCTTCTAAACCAAATGACTCTTAAAGGTCTATTTATAATTTAAAATGAGATAAAAGAAGGAATAATATAAATATTATATATTTTCACAATCCGAACTCAATTGTAACCAACATGATTCTTATTATCTAGTTTTCACTAATCTTTACACTATTCATACTAATTTTATCTAATGAAAATCTTTTTATTTTTGTGGTAATTCAAAATTTACTATAATTTTATAGAAAAACAAATAAAGTCTCTTCTGTCTTTAAACATTTCTTGAGAGCTGCACACCCTAAATTATATAACTTGTTTTATATATAACTTAACAACAACCCAAAAACACATATATAGGTAAACAATTCAACATATCAAGCACATAATCAACCTTATCTCTATATCTAATATTTGAATTTGATTCTAATAGAATCCTAACTCAATCTCAATTGTCAAGTTCTTCTTAGATTGCCTTGAACTCCTGCTCGAACTACACAACTTAATATTCTTAAGTTAAATCCTAAAAATGTTAAAGAAATGAATAAGATTTATAATCTTGGTGAATGTGTATATATGTATATATATAAGGAAACATTATCAATAAATGACACAATTAATCTAAGTAGCAATATAAAATAACTACCAAGTGATTTCTAGTACTCATACCTAAAAGCTTAGCCTTTTTTAACAATTTTATAATTTTACTCCTATACCCATACCTATATCAATAATTACACACATACAAAAATAGTAAAACCTAAAAAAAGGTTTATCATAATTCCACTATCACTTAATTCAATTGTAATCTCAAAGAAAAATCAATTCAACATTATAAGTAGAGCAAGGCTCTTTCTGATTACATTATTTCACACACAATTATCCACACTCCACATTTTCCATATCAAATTAATCTCAAGAACTCAATCATGATCAATCACATAACCACCATAACATTAAATGAAAACATTAAGGGATAGGTAGATTATAATTTCATAACACATTGCTTAACAATTTATAAAAAATTACATAAATCCATCTTTTAACTTCTTGTTTAATTTTATACCTTACCTATCTTTTTATCCTTATTCTTATCAATCTAATCTTATATCTTACTCACCTTATAGTAGAAAATTTCCATCCAATACTCACATTATCCCTTTTCACAAATTTCTTAATTCTAATACCCTTCGTAACATAATTCACAATATAATTTACACACTAAAACTTAAGTTTCACATGTCATAATTTCAATTCAATTTTTATATGACACAAATAATTAATTCATATTCACAGACTAATATCAAAATATATAATAGTATATAACAACACCACGTGATCTCTTGCATGGCTACGAACATTCAATCACATCATGAAACAATTCAAACTACATTTTCCAGCATACCATAACCATATAAATCTAATCACAATCCAACTATATCACTTACAATTGCAATCCAAATGCAATCAATCAACAATTGATAATAATACCACCATACCTTCTAAACATGGTCAAACAATATCCATCCAAATAAACTATCACTACTTTATCACAAACATCATTTTTATGTCACTCATCTTCTACTTTTTTTCCTATTTAGTAAGTCATTATGATAATTTATGAATGTATGAGTATTCTCTATTTTCTTTTCAATTATTAAAATTCTAAATTCAAATCATAAAATAGTAGCACTCTAGATCATTAATTTCTGCATTTTTTAATATTAGCTTTTAATGTCAAAATATACCTTTACGTAGTGATTTTTTGAATCGAGCTTATATAAGTAAAATATTAAAAATGTAATGCTCTTAACAAACTCTATTTATACAACTCTACCATTTTGTATTATTATTTTTCTTATATTTTCAAAATTATTATAAAGAAAATTAGATATTTTCATAAATAAGAACTTTTTGTATCAAGTGTAAAATAATCAAAATATTGGAGCTTTATACTCTAAAAAAACTTAAATCATATTATATTAAAAAAATAGACACTTAATTCTTAATAATTTCAATTCCATTTTAAATAAATTAAATACCACATCTTAAGCATTTACTTAAATCAAATTTCAAACACCAAAAATATTAAATTGTAATGATAAGGATACCAGTCTAATATTCTAAAGTATCAAATCTTTATTTTATTTGTTCTATGTTAAGTAATTAGAATAAGATAATAAAATAAGGCCTTTTTCTAAGTCTAACATAAAACAATTGAAATATTAAAAATTTATGCTACAAAAACATTTTATTTGCATCATTTCATGACATGATACATTCAATTTATAATATTTTTAACTTTACTTCAATAAAGTTATCCAACATATTTCTTATATCTGACCCTAAGCCATTTTTATCACATTAGTACCATTTGTATACTAGTAATGAATCGCATAAATTTCATATCTCATAATATCATAGTTTCAATTTAATCATAACACAAGGTTATTAATTCATCATCATAATCATTCTTATTTATAATATCATAACCTTAAACACCTTCATGTTTCAATATAAGCACACTCAACAATCAAACTATATTTCCATACTTTTTATGTATAGTCATAAGTCAAGAACAATCACAATCACAATCATAATTTCAATTAAAGCATACATTTATCATAACCAAGCAACAACCTATATAATGCCTTTATCGCAACATTTACAAAAAAGTTAATCAACAGTAATTAATAGAAAACAAATGGTGCTCTAGAAGTACCATTATATACCATAATCTTTAGCATAATAAGAAGCATCTAAGATCATAAGTTCTCTATACTTATTCATATTAAGGTGCACAATTACACATATTAATCTCATAATTTCACAACATATCATTTTAGTATATAGAATAAATAGAGCGTATGAAAATTAAGTAAAAAAATTTTTGAATTAAATATAAACTCACTTGAGAATGCCCATTTCCTCCAAGGATCCCTAAGTGGAATCTTTACCCTTCCATCCTACTTTACAATTTATAAGAATAATTTATAAACATTAATATTACTCATTTTATAATTGCCTATTATGTACTTATTATATAACTATCATAAACCACTATATCTTTTATGTTTAGAGATCAAACACCCTATGTTAAATTATTATAAATAATGAAAATATAACATAGGTTAAGTATGGTATACTATATGATGACTTTAGTTACGACCTTTAAATGATGTTTTATGGATAATTCAAAAATTATGATTTTATTATTTATGAAAATTATTTCATATAAAGGTATATTAACTTTTTAACGATAAGTGATTCGCTTAAAACAGATATAAAATAAAAAAGTTATACCCTTTAAAGTCGACATAAAATTCTAATGATCGTGAATTGATTGCATCTACTTTGAACTTGCATCTACATAAGCAAAATTAATTGTACACTTAATTTACACATGAAAAACATATTTTTCTATCAAAATTTCATTATTCACCTAATCATAAATGCTCTCTAAATATATTTATTATACATCAAACCTTGATATAATTATTAATATACCTATGTATTATCTTATATCATCCATTGTCATCATTTCTCACCTACACAACATTAAATCAAACACATTCTAAGCAAAATCATAAAAGCTCTAGTATTCCATCATTTTTATCATTCCTTCATAAATTAATGAATTTTAACTAGATTATCCATCACCTTTTATGGAAGAGGGTGTTATGAAACTAGTTTAAATATCTTTCAACTTTAATCACATTAAAATTCATGTGTTCTAGAGTTAGGATTTAGAATTCTTAACAAAATCAAATAACTTCAAATTTTTTGATTAATCAAGAAGAAATAGGAAAGATTTTTTATGAAAACAATATTCTTACCTTGATTAGATGAAAAAATTAAAAAGAATTAAGGCTTTCCTTACTTAATTGGTGGAATGGTGGGAGAGAGAGAAAATTAGGAGAAATTACAATATGAAGAGAAATGAGATAGATTAGGGGTTTGGATGTTGAAATTCATAGGTTAGAGCCCTTAAGGATATTTTCGAAAAAATGTTCCTAAATTTTTCCATACTCATACACTTACCTATATTAGTTCAAAATTTTATATTTCATGATTTTAATAAATTTTCCTCATCAAATTTTTAGCAAATTCATATTTCTATACTCTCAATTTTATTTATTTTATTTTATTTCATATTTTATTCTAAACTCAACCAAATTTACCAATTACTTTAAATAATCCTTTTCATAAAATAATTTTTAATTTATTATAATTTAAAAAATATATAACATATATGTATATATTAAAAAAATTAAAACATGAAAGTATATTCCTGAAAGCCAACTGGAAACTTAAAGATAAGTCTTCACGAATATAATAGATGCAAAGGATTTAAATTATTCTTAAGTAATTTAATATTAACTTGTAAAAAGTTTTATTCATATTTAAATTTAAATAAATCAAGATTAAATGAGATGAGCTTGAATAATATATAAATTGAATTTGAATTTTACCAAAACTATTTATGTGAACCTAAAAGAGTATAATAATGAAAAATATATTTTATTTTTTATATTATATATAAATAATATAATATATAAAAATTTTAATTATATTAGCCAAGGTTAAAGTTATATAAAGAAGGATAATGTTTTTGTTGAAATTATTAACTTTCTAATATTTACTATTTTTTGCTAAATGTAATTATTGATATTGTATGATATTTGTATAGATATTTTACACTAGATTTAATAGTTCTAAAAAAAATTTACTTAATTTATTTGTGAAATATAAATTTTTATATATTCAAATTTTAAAAAAATAATAGACTTTTTGCGTAATTCTATAAACTTATTTAGATTCATGCTTAATATGAAACCAAGCTTGAGTTTAGATTTAAATATTTTGGAGTTTGATTAAAAAAATTAGACTAATAACATATTATTTTTATAAAATCATAAAAATTTATTTAGATTTCAAGTTGAAGTTTGAATTTAAAATTTTCAAGCTCAATTAATTGGAATTAAAATTCAAACTTATTTAGTTTTATTAAGCTCAAACTTGAGCATAGTTTTGCTCCATTTAATTGTTGACCTAAAGAATAACCGACAACATTAAAAATAATAATATTTACATGTACCTTGTGCTCTTTTATATAAAATTAAATCATAATTGTAAAAAAATTTTAATTTAAATGATTTAAATAATATTTGATATTTTTTTAAAATTTTATATTTTTATTATATTTAAATTTTGATTTTTTTATTCTTAATTGTATGTATTGAATGATATAATCACTTTTCGAATAATCAAAATCATATTCTTAATCTCATTTTATTTTTTTAAGATATATTTTTGTACTTTAAAAAAATATTAATATAAAAATAACATTAAATTTTTAATTTTAAAATAATACTATTTTCCTACATTTAAGGATTCAACTATGCTTCCTAAATGAATTATTATGGTTTTAATGCCCTCCAATGATTGGTATGACTACTTTTTAGTATAAAATATCATTTTTTCTGAAAATATATCATTTTTATTAATTAAATTTTTATTTAATAACGTATGAATGCATAAATTACATAAAAAATTTGCACAAGATTAATGTAATATGTCATGTGAAATTTTCCAAATATTAGAAGTTACTTGTTTATCATTAATATGTAAAGTAATTTAAAAAAAGAAATAAACAAACATATCAATATCAAAAGGCAATTGATGGGCCTAATTGGGTGGCCTATGCTCTGATAGCCCAAGCTGTCAATGGATATTGCATACTTAAAGAAAACCCTTTAGGTAACAATGTTATTGTTCATAAAATAAATTCTCCTTACCTAACTAGAAAATGACAAGTAGGTAAAGGTGTCGATTAGAGAAGCATTTCATCTTTTACTAGAGGAATATTTCATCTTTTACAGCACAGTAGCTCTCTCTACAATTACCTCATCTTGTTCATCACTTATTCATCTACATAATAAGCCATTAACAACATGTGTTCCTTAAAATTTAGCCTTTTTCTTATTTTCACCATCAAATTCCAATCCTTAAAATAAAAAATCTTTCTTAATTCGATTAGTTTCAATTTGGTGTACACTTTTTCTCCTTTCTCCCTCTCTTGTTCTATCTATACCCATATCTATTCATTTATAGGAACGCAATTCAATTAGTTTGTTATTTAACTTATTCTTCAATATTACTATTAAAAAAATTCCCCCCAATCTATAGCCAATGAATTTGAATGGTTAAGGAAGTTACTTGGTTAGCATTTTTATTTTTTTTGGCAAATTGTCAATGTTAATGTCTATCTAGTGATATTTTCACTTACTTAGCTTGTAGGATTCTATGTATGGTTGTTTAGTAGGTTGTTGTTTTTTTTCCTTTTCTTTCTTTTAAAGTGAGAGGTTTATTTTGAATATGAATCTTCTCAATTTCTTTCAAAGAGGAATGAAAATTCAATCTATGAATGTGAATTTTGAAATTTTTTATATTGAAATAGTGGGCTAAAAGTTAAAAAATTGTGCCTCTAAATTAAAGAAAAACATTAAGGGGTCCAAATCCATTTATTTTAGGAAAATGTTATGGGGGTTTTATTGAAAATAATAATCTAGAAAAATTAAAAGTTTTTTAATTCTTGGTGATATTTTTTAGAATATTTATAAAAGACAAATATATAATTATGATGCTTAGTTATATAAAAATTATAAAATCTAGAAAAGTTGCATAAAAAAATCAAAAGAAGTTAGAATCTTAAGAAAGTTTATAAATAAGATAGCGCTAATAATTTGTAATTAGAGATCTTATAAAATATAAAACTCCTCAAATATATTAAATACTTATAATAAAAGATTCATCAATGAAATTAAGCATTTCATAAGTTTCTAACAAATTCCATCACCTTATAAGATATTGAGTATTTTTATTATTAAATTACCTTTAATGCATTGAAATTTATATTTTTTATTTTAACTCTCTTATTTTAAAATCTAAAAAAAAGATAATTCAATGATAAAAATACCCAATTTCTTGAGGATTCCACAACCTTACCATTTATTTTACTTCTTTACTCTAACTTGCAAGATAATACTTTAGGGAGTTTTACCTCTTAAGGGGTTGAATATTTCACCATTAAGAGGTTAAGTATTTTATTATGAGATTGTCTTTTGTTGAATCTTAAAATAAATAAATTAAAATTAAAAATTATGAATATTGGTATATTAAATATAATTTAATAATAAAAATACTTAAGATCTTATAAGGTGAGGTATAGCACTACCCTAACTTAACATGTCCAACTTTGTTTTCTTAATCTAATGAAGCTGTTATGTCTTGGCGAAGCTTATCACTCATTTATAGACTTATTAAAAGGCTAATTTCCACTTTTTAATATTTAGATTTTTGTAGTTTTATTTGATCACATTATTATCAAAAAATATATATCTTATCTATCAATTTGAGGCATAAAAATGACTTGGAGATGTACCATTGCTTTATTGCATCTAATAGTGGATATCTCTAAAGTTAAATCATAGAATTTTGGGGACCTATTTTTGCCTTTACAATTCCTTTATGATGAAATTATTTCTTGGTGATGTTCAATAGCCGAATGATAAAGTTTAATACTTGCTACTTCTTTAGTCCTCAGTCATTCTGCACTTTAACATTTTCAGTTGTCATTTTAACATAATGTAGAATACATCAAATTAATTATTCTTCTTGATTATATACAAGCAGCTCGTTTAGTACTTACCAAGTTTAAGAACTATTTTAGGTTATCTGCACTTATTTGATCCTTGGTCTTATTATCTTTTGCATATCTTTCAATTGCACCTATAATTTCTATTATAGATAATGCAATGAAGTACTTAAACAAAATGACTTATGAATGCAATCGAGATTTATGTTTAAGAACGAGCATTAAATATGTCATATACAATGTCTTTTAAGGACAAAGCTAATGCAAGGCCACATAAATGACTCCATCATTGAATGTAATGGTCTTTGTTGGGAAAAATTACAAAAGTTAGAGTAACATGCAATGGAAAAGTGAATAATTCACTTAAATTGACTTTCCCCACATATATAGTAAAATATATCACTAGAAATTATTGCTATAAAAATAAATCAAGAGACCAAAAATTTTTAATGTAAAAACCTCTCAATGTGAGAATAAAAACTATAAGACCTAATCTAATAAAAAATTTCACTAATAAAATAATGAAACAATTAGTATGTAACTCTTTACCAAAATAGGTGGAATTTTTAACAAAATCAACACAATGATTATTCCTTAGAAATTCTAGGGAACAATCAGTGTATAACTATTTACCAAAATAAGTGAAATTCTTAACAAAATTAATACAATAATTAATAATAATTACTATGTAAAACTAGCTAGGATAGAAAAAGAAAATTAGCAAAAAATATACACTACATTGCCTAAATTACCAACAACAACATACCTAAATTTGGTGTGAATCTAAGTAAATATGATGATAAATTTTTTGATACAATTTAGTAAAAAGTTGTGCACCTTCATATTCTTTCTTTCCACTATCCCACACTTCTAAAGCTTCAATTCTTTCCCAAGGTAATGCATGAAACTAGATATGCTAATATATTCCCAAAAGGCAATAATATCTCTTAATGCAATCTCTAAAAAACTTTTTTTTTTTTGTTTTTCTATCACAATCCTAATACTAAATCCATTTGGCAATAAAGTCTTACATACATATATACATACATACATATATATACATACATACATATATACATATATATATATATATATATATATATATATATATATATATATATATATGAATACCCTGAGATGTCTTGTATGGAAGCTAAATTTGGGCTTCTTAAGCCCAAATAGAGTTTATTTAAAAATAGCCTTACATGTTCTTTTTTGTTTTATCTTTTATATTTTTTCTCCTTTATGCAAAATAATAAATATAAAAATATTATGAATCTACTTAGAAGGAACCCATCACCAATAAATCTTTCCTTTCTAACTAAGTAGGAAATATCGCCATTTTGGTTATTGAACAACATGTTTCAAGCTTTTCCCTTAGTAATGGTTTAGTTAACACATTAGCACAATTATCATATGTATAAACTTTTCAAGTTCTAGCAACTTATTACTTAAAATATCACCTATGCAATGGTAATGAATATTAATATATTTCAAGCTTGCATGGAAAGCAAAATTCTTACCAAGATATATTGCATTCTAATTATCATAAAACAAAATATAGCAGTCTTGCTTAAATCTAAGTTTTTAAAGAAACTTCTTCATCCGAGCAACTTTTTATATGCTTCGATTGTTGTAATAAATTCTACCTCTATTGTTGCAAGTGCAATACATTTTTACAATCTAGATTGCTATACTATAGCTTGCCCTACAAACTTGATCAAATAACTAAAAATAAACTTATAACAATCAATTTCTCTAGCTAATTCTAAAACTAATTAGTAAGAATTTTTCATCTTTAAAATATAAGCTCAAATTAGTTATACTTCAAAGATATCTTATGATCTATTTTACAGTATTCCAATGCATTTTATCTAAATTTGAAAGAAAATAACTTATTGTAATCATGACATAAGCAATGTTAAATTTAGTACATGCCATGACATATATTAAATTTTCAACTATTCAGATATAAGGAATTTTTTCCATATCTTATTGTTCCTTATTCGTAGTTAAACACTACTTGGTATTTAATTTAAAATGAGTAGAAAAAGCACTTGAAATAGTTTTGAAACCTTTGAAATACCTTTTTGATGTACTTTTTGTGATAAATAAAGCTTTCTTACACCTCTATCACAAGTAATTATCATGCCTAAAATTTATTTTGCTTAAGTTAGATATTTCATGGCAAAATACTTACTTAACTATTTTTTCAATTCAACAAATCTTATAATATTTTTCCAACAATCAGGATATCATCAACATAGAGTAACAAAATGATAAAATTATCATTAGAGAATTTTTAAATAAACACACAATAATCAGATATTGTTTTATAGTAACCTTGCTCCTCCATAATTGACTCAAATTTCTTGTACCATTGTCTAAGAGCCTACTTTAACCTATAAAAACTCTTCCTTAATTTACATACATAATTTTCTTTTTTTTTTTCACTTCAAAACCTTCTAACTACCTCATGTAAATCTCTTCTTTTAAATCATCATGAAGAAAAGTTATTTTCACATCCATTTGCTTAATTTTCAAATCAAGATTAATTGCTAAGGTAAGCACTATATGAATAGAAAATATTTTCACAACAGGAGAAAAAATTTCACTAAAATTGATTCCTTTTCTCTGACTAAATCCTTTTATAACCAATCTAACCCTATATTGAGGCCTAAAATTGTATTTTTCATTTTATATTTTATACACCCACTTATTCTTCAAAACTTTCATACTGTTTGGTGATTTTATTAACTTATAAATGTGATTTTCTTGCAAAGATTTCATTTAATCTTGCATAGCTTTAATCTACTCACTTTTATGTTCATCTTCTATGGACTTATTAAAATATTCTAGCTTTCCTCCATTAGTTAAAAGAATGAATTCATTTTTAGTATACTTTGTAAAAAGTTGTTTAATTCTGATGTATCTTCTAAATGCAATAACTGAAGCCTTTCATGTTAGTAATTCATTATCATTATCAGTGTAGGGTCATCTATATTAACTACATCATGTTCAAAATTCTAAACTTTAACTCTACCTTGCTCTTTTCTTGGAAAAACTATCTTCAAGTTAGATAATGGTTCACTATGTTCATGAACTACTACTTCTTCCATGTCTCTCAATGTTTGATTTTTCACAAATGCAGCATTTCTACTTCTAATCAAATTTTTTTAACAAGATCATAAAATCTGTAGTTAAATTCATCTTCACCAATACTCGAAAGTATACATTGTTTTATCTTTATATCAAGTTTGAATCTCTCATATGCATAAATATTTTATATTCAAAAACTTGTAAATAATCATAAGAAATATTCTTGCCTAAGTAAATCTTTTCCAGCATTTCAAACTGCATGAAAAGCGATTCAAAACATATACAATTGTATTCAAAACTTTAGTTTAAAAATTTTTTAGCAGTCTAACATATAAAAGCAAACATTTAACTCTTTTACCAAATATTTTATTCACCTTTTCAGCTAGGCCATTCAATTGAGAAGTTTTTGGTAATGTTTTCTAATGTCTAATACTTTGTTTTTTGCAATAAGTATCCAAAGATTTTGAATATTCACTACCATTGTTAGTGTATATGCATTTCAAATTTTTTCCTATTTCTCTTTCAACTAAAGCATGAAATTGTTTAAATACCCCCAAACATTTGGTCTTTTGTCTTCATATGTATACCCATATCTTTCTTAAGTGATCATTAATAAATGTAACAAAGTAAAAAAAACCTCCAAGTGTCCTTATACTTATGGGACCACACACATCAAATGTACCCATTCAAATATTTTTTATTTTTTGGAATGTGGATGACTCTTGAAAATTACTCTATTTTGTTTTCTAGTTAGATAATGATCACATTTCTGTACACTCTACATAATGCATCTTTCTTAGCCAAAATAACAATCCTTTTTTTCACTTACATGATGTAACCTTTCATGCTATAACTCAATCCCTTCATTTAACTTTACAAAATTAACATCTCTAATAATTTTATCTTGAGTTAAGAAAAGTGTAGAATATGTTGAACTTTTAGCTACAACCATAAAAGCCTTAATAAGCTTCCATTGGTCATATGAGAAAAAATTATCATAGCCTTCATCACAAAGTTTGCATACAAAAAGTAAGTTGAATTGAATGTTTAAAACATGTTTTACATGCTTGAGGATTAATCTAATTCCATTGGATATTTTCATAATGATATCTCCAATATCAACATACTTTATTACACCCTCATGAGCTAATTTTACATCTTTAAAATCACCAAGAGTATAAAATGAAGAAAATATCCCTTCTACATATAATATGGGTAATGTAATATGGGTAGAAATGCCACTATCAATTACCTAACTAATTTCATTATCTACAAGGTTAACGACATCATCTTCGTAAACTAAAAGAAATTGATCAATAGTTATATTAGTCTTGTCTTCATCTCTTTCATCTTCTTTACCTTTCCTTTTTTATATGATTTTTGTTTTTATTGGTTTTTTTTTAATTTTTAACAATATTTCTTAATATGTTCCTTTTTGGCTATAATAATGATATTTAATATTTTTAAATCTTTTTCTAGGTTTGTTTCTACTTTGATCTCTATTCCTTATACCCCAAATTTTACTTCCTCCCTAAGACTTAGTAGCTATAACGTTTGATTGTAAAGAAGAACCATGTGATTTACTTCTCAACTCTTCATTCAAGACATCATTTTTAACAATCTCAATAGTCGTCATGTCATTTGGGATAAAATTAAATATAAACATTTTGAATGTCTCCCATTAATCTAGTAAAAAATAAAGAAGCATCAAATCTTGAACTTCATTTTCAAATTTAATACCTATAGTAGAAAGTTAATTAATAATCCTTTCATACTTATTCAAGTGATCTATTATCGAAGTGTTATCTTGATATTTTATACTTATCATTTGCTTTATTAAGAACATTTTATTATTCTTGATTTTTCTAGCACATAACTTTTCAAGTTTAATCAACAATATGCAAGCATGTGTCGCCTCTTTAATATGATTCCACACACTCTCTTCTACCTATTGCTTGATATACCTACAAACCTATCTATGCAATAGATTATATTCTAAATTTGATTTAGTTTCAAGTTTTTCAGTAGCAAATTTAAGCAAATAATAATCTTTCACATAAAACAAATCTTAAATCTTCCTTTTCTAAATAGCATAATTCTTACTATTCAAAAATATCATTCTACTTATATTAGCCTCTATATTCACACAAGTAGGATGTACCAAAGCTTGGCCTCTAATAGCACTTGATAGGGAAAAATTAATAGAATTAGAGTAATACATAATGAAAAATTAAATAATTCACTTAGATTGGCTTTTCCTACATGTATAGTAAAATATTTCACCAAAAATATTATGATAAAAATAAATTAGGAGATCGTAATTTTTTAATGTAGAAAACCTTTCAATATGAAAGTAAAAATCATGAAACCTAGTTCAGTAAAAAAATTACTAATAAAATAATGGATACAATATTTTTTTAGAAATTATAGAAAATAATCAATATAAAACTCTTTATTAAAATAGGTGAAATTTTTAACAAAATTAATACAATAATTAACCAATTATTGTGTAAAATCAACTAATAGAGAAAAAAATTAGGAAAAAATATGCACTATATTATCCTAATTACCAACAATGACATATCCAAATTTGATGTAAATTTAAGTAAATATAATAATAAATTTTCTAATATAATTTGACAAAAAATTGTGCACCTTTATATTCTCTCTTTGCACCATCCCATGCTTCTATAGCTTCAATCTTTCCCAAGGTAATGCACAAAACTCAAGGCACTAATATACTCCCAAGCAGTAATGATGTCTCTAAATGCAATCTCTAGGAAACCATTTTTGTTTTTCCACCACAATCCCAACATCAAATCACTAATATATATATATATATATATATATATATATATATATATATATATATATATATATATATATATATATATATATATATATATATATATATATATATATATACCCTAAGACATCTTGTATGGAGGCCAAATTTTAGTTTCTGGAGCCCAAATAGAGCTTATTTCAAAACAACTCCACATTTTTTTTATTTTTTTATCTTAATATTTTCTCTTTTATATAAAATAATAAATATAAAGATATTGTTATCTACTTAAAAACAATCCACCACCAATAGGTTTTGTAGTCGGTATGTCTGTAGTTATAAGCCCCTTATTCTAGATAAATTCTTATGTACTCCAATTATATTATATGTCTTTAATTATAAGTAGTAAATAAATGATGATTGTTAATTTTATAAAGTCTATGCATATTAAAATTTTATTTTTTTTATTTTTTTTCAAATATTAAAAATTATAAAAAAATGATAATTGCCCTTTATTTATTGATTATTAATAAAGATATGTATCATAATTAAATCGTACAAGAATTTCTTATTATTCCGTGTGTTAGTCCACGTTATAATAAGCTTTTAAGATACTCGTCGCCGTCTGTCGCTTCCATTGGTTTTGCAGTTTGTGATCCCACGAGCCTTCTCTTCAAACACGGCATGCAATTAGACTATAGTGATCTTATTGGAGGAGGCTTCTCTTTCGAGAACCCTAATGCTACTGAAACATGCGGATGTGGTGAATCCTTTGCTGCAGGAACCTGAAATCATGTATATATACAAACAATTGAAAAAGCAAATAAATAGATAGTTTTAAACAATATGTTATGTGGGGCGATGTATCGAGTTTCTAATAATCGATTTACCTATGCATTGTTGAAAACAAAGGGCTGAATTGGTAAAAAAACCCTCAAACACAAGAAGGTGTGCAACAGCAAACTACTCTGTGATTAATTATATATATATAAGGTAATTTTTTTTTAAATCCATGTAAAATTCAACTTTTATCCTAATAAAATATTTTTATATCAATTTTATTTCTCAGAGGTAGCATTTGGGTTAAACAATTCCACTGTTTGTTCAACTTAACTCAATAATTGTTTGATTCGAATACATTCTTCCTCAATTTGTTTAATTAGTTTATGAGTGGTTCAATTATAATTTTTATTATTTTTTTATATAATATTAAAATAATATATAATTAAAATTTTAACTTATTTTTATCATTTTATTAAAATATTATATATAATATTTATAATTATATTTAATATTATATTTTTATTAAAAATATTTATTATTTTTAATTAATTAAAAAATACCAATTTAAGCTCAAATCAAGCTTTAGCTTCACTCGAACTCCCTCTGACGGAAGCCGACTCCATCTTCATCTCCGCTACGGTCTTGGCCTGGCAAAAATACCGGATTACGCGTATTTTATAAATAATTTATCGTTTTACCGTAGTTTGGAAACATATTACCAAAATACGCAGGGCGCCATTCAAAATGGCGCCCGAAGGCTTTGGAGGCGCCATTCAGAATGGCGTCCTCCCCTTGGAGGCGCCTTTTGAAGTGGCGCCCCCTAGGCAGGAGGCGCCATTCAAACTGGCGCCCTCCGTAAGGGGAAGGCGCCATTTCAAAAGGCGCCCTGGGCGCCATTTTTTTGAAATTCGAATTGGAAGGTGCCATTTCATCAGGCGCCTCCCCCCTATTTATACACTCCCGCCCCTCCTCCCTCCTCACTCCTCACTCCACAACTCCGAAACCCTTTCGCAGCCGCTCTGCTTCTCTTCTTTCTTCATAAAACTTGCAATCACTTCCCTCAGTTCTTCATATTTTATATTCCTTCGTTCATAAATCATCATCTGTTCTTTCTTTTGTGCATTTCATTCGGAAGCATTTTCTGCGTTGGAGCAAATCTGATCCCAGTCAATTCTTACTTGGTTAGTATATTTATAATTTTTATTTTTATGTCATATTTTTTTTAAATTAATTATTATGATTTATGACATGAAATGATGATTTAGGATTTAGAAAGAATTTTCTGTTATAATTTATAAATTTTATTTGTTTAAATTTTGATAATTTTTGTATTTATATTATAATATTTATTTTATGTTGATTATTATGATTTATGATGTGAAATGATGATCTAGGATTTAGAAAAGATTTGTACAAATTTATATGATATGTGATAGTTTATATTTTTTACTGGTTAGTATTTTTATAATTTCTGTATGTATATTATAATTTGTATTTCATGTTGATTATTATGATTTATGATGGGAAATAATGATCTAGGATTTAGAAAAAAATTATATAAATTTATGTAATCTGTGATAGTTTGTGATTTTTACTAGTTAGTATTTGTATATTTTTTACATTTATATTATAATTTTTATTTTATGTTGATTATTATGACTTATAATGTGAAATGATGATTTAGGATTTAGAAAAAATTGAAGCTTTAACATATTATATTTTTTAGAAAACTAACATGTTATTAACAATATTTTTTTTACAACCATTAATTATATTTTTTAATTTATTACAATATTTTAAGTGAATTGAAGCTTTAATATATATTTTTTTAATAAAAAGAAATAATTTCATATTATAATCTATAGAAAAAAAGCTAATGATTGAATTAAATATTATTTATATAAATATCTTTAAATTTTTATTGATGAAAATTCTTAAATATTATATTTTAAATTTAAAATACATCAACTGAAAGTTCTTAGAGGGTTTACAGTTCGTACATAATTTATTCTTCATTTCATGTACCTTGCTGAATTTTTTCTTCTTTATTTCTTCAATCATTCTATTAAAAGTTGAAATGGAATATATTGAATAATATTAATATAATATAATATCATATTTTTGACATAAAATTATTTTTAATGATCAAATATCTTTTTTTGAAAAATTCATATTATGAAAAACGCTAATTGAAATAACTAAACATTTAAGAATAAAAATACGTAGTACAATTGTCAACGTAGATTGGGATGCTGCCCATGTACAGTATCAAAATTTAAGTCTCTTGGATTCACAGTCGTCACGGTCCCGGCTAATTAACTTAGAAATGAGGAGCGAGGGTGCCGTAGGCCAAAGGTGCCATATCGCCTGCCGTCCTTTCCCTTCAGCGCCAACGATACCATTTCGTCTACCGTACCTCTACACGCCATTTGGCGTCTCTCCATCGCTGTGCATATCTTCTATGCTTATTTCGATAAAATGTTTCGAAGGAACGATAAAACGAATAATAGTTTCTTAAAAAATAGTTAATCGGTACTTTTCCCTCTCATTGCCAAAATAGTTTCTTAAAAAATGAATTATAATTTTTTTAAAATTTTCAGCTATCTTCAACCTCGTCATTTCGCATTTACTTTGTTACAAAAAAAAATAATTTTATTGAGTTAAATATAAAGTGACAAGAATATTATTGGAATAAATACAAAATAAGAAAAATATATTTATTTTGTTATATTTCTTTTCATTTTTAACAATCTTCAAGTTCGTAAATAAAGAATATTATTGAATAATTCAATAAATTTACTTATGTGTAATAACATATTAAATAATTACTTGTAATAATATAATTCCAAATGTTGAAAGTTTATAATTTCAAAAATTGATAAATATTAAGTATCATTGGATCAGATTTTGAGAGACATTAATATAAATTACGTAATTATTCTTTATTGATCCTATATTTTTAAAATAATATTTAATTATTTACTAAATATTTATTATTTTTATTTATTATATTATTATCATTTACTACTTTCTTATTTAATTTGTATAATAAATTTATATATTAGATATCAAAGTGGAGTTAACATATTTTTATATGACATCAAATATAATTATAAAATGAGTAATTTATTTTCAAAAATTTATTTTGAGCCACAATTATATGTTATTTATTTTTAAAATTTTAATTTTCAAATGATATCAAAATTAATTATTTTTGAAAAGAAAATTTGGAAAAAATGGGACCAAGGGCGCCACCTTGAATGGCGCCCTCAAAGGTTGCTAGAGGCGCCATCCTGGATGGCGCCCCCCCCACATGGCGCCTCCCCCCTCCGTGCGTATTTTGGTAATAAGTTTCGAAAGGACAGTAAAACGAAAATAAGTTTCGTAAAAAACATTAAAATGGTATTTTATCCTCTTGGCCTCCGAGGCGGATTTTATTTTAAACGAGTTATGCTCAATTAGGTTAAAGTTTACTTAATTTCACTCATATTATTAATTTGTTCAATTTTATATTTTTTTAAAGAAAAATATAAAATATTCCTTCTAATTTTAAAGTGGTTATATTTTATCTCCTTCAAATTTTGAAAAGTCGTAAATCAAATCTTTAAAATATAAAAAACTTGTAATTATCACCTTCCATTCACTTATGTTATATTATTATGTTATTTTTTGTATATAATTTTGTAATTCATTTTTAAATATTTAATTAAAATTATATATATCTAATTTAATTTTAATTAATTATATAATATAAAACTATGTGCAATAAATCATGTAATAGATTAACATATAATAATATTAAAAAATTCTATTTAATTACTTCTTAAAAATTATGCAATTTAATAAAATAATTAATTAAATAAATAATAGATATTTATTACAAGTCTATATAATTTAAAAGTTTAATTTGCAAGATTTTAAAATTTATAAGAAAAAAGTATAACTACTCCAAAAATTGACGTAGGTAATTAGCATCCCTCTCTCTTTCTGTCAGATAGAACAGAACAAATTATTATTTTTTAACGATGAAATTGATATAAAATATCGATCCTCATATGCCCAGTAATGAAACAATAAAAATAAAATATTTTTATATTTCACAGTAATAAATAAAAATTACAAAAAGGAGTGTATTTCACAGATTTAGTCAAAAATATATTGTAAATGCTCGTGTTTACAATAAATCTTCTTTTGTATTCAAAAATAGATATGAGAATAAAATTTAGAAGAGTTTGGAATTTTGTGCGTGTGCACAATGAAAGGAATCACTTTTGGAGCATTAAAAATAAAGAGCTATATTATTTTCATTTTTTAATAATTGTTTTCACTTCCACACTCCTCACAAAAAGCGACCAAGATCCATTATTTAAAAAAAAAAAAAAAAATGAAACCCGAGCTTAAATAATCATCTTATTTGGCCTGCTTCAAATGCCGTTCTAATGCCGTGCCTTGTTTTTTAAGTTTTTATCATGTTTTTTTCGTCAGTTTTATCAGATACCTCGTCTCATCTAAGTCCATTTTGTGATGTGATATGTAGTGCTCATGAAAAAAAAAAGTTATAATAAGATTTAAAATTAAGTTTTAAATTTTTTATATTTATTAAATTAAATTTTATAAATTTATTTTATTACTTTATATTTAATAATTATTATTGATTTGTATTTAAATTTTGATTTTAAATTTTTTTAATATAAATGACATTACTATAAATATTTTTACTCTTTAACATGCCAAGGAAAAGACTGAAAAAGATTATCAAATTTATAGAATGTTGTAATCCAAAAAAATATCTTTTTTCTAAAAAAAAAATAAAGATGCGTTTGATTATATTTTTATTTTTAAAAAAAATTATCATTTTTATTTTTGAAATTTAAAAAATAAAAAAATAAATATTCAATGAAATAAATAAATAAACATTCTATTTAATTATAAAAATATCATAAAACTAAAAGAGCAAGCTCAAAAATTATTTAAAATTTGTTTTTATTTTTAAAATAAGAATTTTAAGAATAATTTTTAAAAATAAAATTTGAAAACATGTTATTAAATAAATTTTTTAATATATTCATTTTTAAAAATAGAATCTAATCAAACTCTATATCTATGCATATACTGTTTTGCGTTTTAATGAACTTACTGACCCTTGAAAAAATAAAATAAAAGTATCATGAAAATGACAGCCGCAGATTACATAGAACAACGGTGAATTGATCGTCGCAGAAAACAATAAAGCGAACCGAGGCAGCAGGAACACACTGCTTTGCCATTTGCCAGGGAACTAAGAATAGCCGTTGTCTATAACTATAACCAGAACTATCAGCTGAAAGAAGCCTAAAAGACGATAGAAGCTCAACCACACTGAGCTCTGATAATTGCCCTCTTTTCTCGTCTCCTTTCCAAATCCCGGCTTGCAAGTGCATTTCCCATTGCTCCTATCTATTCAATTGTGATCTTTCATTTCGTTTTATATATTCCCAGTTTTCCTTCAGGCTGCCGTTCTCTTTAATAACCTAGATTTTTTTCTTTGGCCGAATTTGATTATATTTGCTATAATATGATTTCTAAAATATACTACATTTCTCTTATTAGGTTTTGTTTGAGTGTTTGAATTGTTGTCGGGACCTTTGGTATTCTCTAATAGTGCTAAATGGAGTAGAATAAGTATGGCTGTCCGCTATTAGCTTTCGAGGGCTTTTGTAAGAGCCTTTCTAGAGTGCCAGTGATGTTTGGAATCGTGATGAAACACCAATGAAATGTACAAGTTAAATATCAGCCTGATGATATCTCGGAGCTGTCTGGTTGTTGATAAAATGTTAGGAACACATTGGTAATCATCTGTAGGATTTTTGCTGTTTTGGTGATCTCTAATTATCATCATTCATCTCATTGTAACATTTTTTTTTTCTCTTTTCATATTATTTGTCTTCCCTGTCTTTCTAGGTCGATTTAGTCATTATCGTCCCTCAAACACAAGGTAAGTTTTTTGGTGCTTGTTACATTCGATTTATATTACCTTATCCTTCCTTCGTTCAGTTTTATTTATTTCCCTGAAACTACTTTGGATGCTTTTGTTTCCTTCTTCAAGGGACCCAACGTTTACCCTTCTCTTCTCCCTTTTCTTTTCTTTCTTTCTTTCTTTCTTTCTTTTGTAATTTTTTAAGCAGTGAATTCCACAATTTAGTCTTTGCACTGTTCTTTTGTAACATAGCACTATATATTTACATTTTAATTAATGACTTTTTTCATCATATCTCCATCTTTCTGCTTTCTACTAGGTCTATGGGAGTCAAATGCTTGTACAAAAGGAGCACGCCGTTCCTGTGCGTCACTTTGCCAAAGAGTCTGGCCCCCCTGCCCTTAAGGGAGGTCGTGAGTTCTCCAGTGGAGTTGTCTTTTTTATAGATTTGTTCGTTTCAAATTTCTCTGTGTAGGTCTCTGGAACTCTCTGGTGGGGACATCCATGGGCCTACTGATGCTAGCATGGATATCCTATCCCACATGCATTCCTCAAAAAGAAAAAAAATGATGAAGCTAGTTAACTTGATATTTGAATGTTATTGTAGTCATCGGCCTCTGTATACGGTCTGGTAGTTTTAGTTGTTTGTCCTACTGTAAACAGTTGCATGTTGAGTTGGCTACATGTTAAAGGAGGAAATGAATAAACATTTTCTTCTTAATATGTTGTTTTCTGACACTGCTTCTATTTAAATGTCAAAGAGATGCTGAAGAATGCCTTTTTGAAAGTGAAGAACAAATTTGAGACAGCCATAGGAGTACTAAGGAAGGAGAAGATCACCATAGATCCGGATGATCCAGCTGCTGTTTCTCATTATGTGAAAGTCATGAAAACAGTTAGAGAAAAGTGAGATTCTGCTTTATGTTTTTATTTGTTATCGTAATCATTCTTCCTATTATATTAATGGTATATTGACTATAGTCCTTTTCTTTAGCTGTACCGTGTTTTTTTTAGTTTTTTTATTTTTTCTTTTTTGGTCTTAGTTATGTGATGCCTATAATGTCTTGCACATCCTTCTCAGGACGGATTTATTCTGAGTCCCAACGTATCCAATTCACCATTGAATCCCAGACACAGGATATTCTAGATGCTCGGACTTATCTTTTAACTTCGAAGGAAATAAGGATTAAGTATGTCATGATCAATTCTTTGACTTTTTCCATTCTGTTACTTACACGTCCTTCTTGTCCCACTATTTGCTCTGTCTACACTTGAATTTGTACCAAATTGAGTACCTCGTATGTTCATTTGACTGTACTGCTTAACTGCACTTTCCTCGTTGTAAAATTTTTTACATCCGTTATGGATGCTTGCAAATCTTTTGCAATTTGGTTTTTCTTCCAAACTTTTGGCCATTCATATGTTTGTATATACACTTCAGAGAAAAAGGCAACAGGATTCAAACTTTGTAATTGTAACTGTATTTACTTATGTGTGTGTTTGTGTGTGTGTGTATTTTGCAGGCGAGGTCTCATGGATGATCTTGGTACTGAGACCATGATGATGGGTGCGCTAGACAAAGTTGAAAAGGAACTGAAAAGAAACCCTGATGAGAGATGACAAGAAAGCAATGGATCTTCTCTTGGCAGAGTTTGATGAGATAAATAAGAAGTAAGCATCGATCCTTATATATCATTGTTTATGATACTTTGGGCTACTGAATAAGTGACATCTGCGTTTTAGTCTGTATTATTGGTCGCCACATGACCCACTTCTTTGGTTGGATGTTGTTGCTTTTGTCAGTTCAAAATGATGATTCTCAAGTTCTGAAGCCTTGAGTCATTTTCTGTTGAGCAGGGTTGTAATTATTTTCCTTGTTTTTCTTCCAAATTTGGAACCTCAGGCTTGGAATTTGGAGAGAAGAACTACCAAAGCTCGAAGAGCAGCTTGAGCACAAAATTGCCAAAGCACAATTGGAGGAGCTGAAGAAGGATGCTCTTGAAGCAATGGAAACTCAAAAGAAGCGGTATCACTCATGCCAATGCTAATTTCTTACTATTCATTTTTTTTCTTATGTGTGCTGCTGTTGTTTTTACACTGTTAATTGCTTTTGATAAGCATGTGACAGTAATGATCCACATTTTCTGCCTAATCTTAAAGTGGCAGTGCACAGTGAACCTTTTGTCGGGAAGTCAGTTTATGATCTATGAATTGTAGATATATGACATGATATTAAATGATTTTTCGGTTAGTGAGAGGGATTGTATTCTGGGATATAGCGAGTGACAATGACAATTGCTTATGGCCACATCTAGATGACGCCAAAATGAACTTTTGTCTTGTCTGTAATACAAATCCTATTTATGTATATCAACATGCAATAGTTTTTTTAACCGTTTTAAGAATCATTTAGTTTCTCGTCATGTCTCTGCCATTTCAGTGAAGAATTCAAGGATGAGGCGATGGTTGATGTCAAATCTTTGGACACGCGAAACTTTCTGTGAGACTTAATCGCTATTCTTCAAGATGTTTGCCTTGTTTCTTCAATAAATTGATAGTGCGGCACCAATAGCTTGAAATATTATTTTCTACACTTTTGACAGTACTTCCATGTTCAAGATGGAAACTGATGTTACCAAGTTTTCTATTCCTGGATTTTGTTTGTTGATCTAATTAGTAGTGCGGGCTGTGTTGTGTAGACTTGATTCACGGCCAAAAAGGCAACATATGACTACTTCTGGGTGTAGACTCCCATTGTGTGTTCAAGCATAAGAGGCTCACGACTGCGTTAATCTATAATCACATAAACGGGGTACTGAATTCAACTAAGCACAGAGAAAAGAAAACTTAGTTTTCGCTCATAAAGCATGTGGAAGAAAAGAAAAAAGGCTAAATGTAATTGCACTGTTGAACGATTCGGCATCGTTCAATTCGTTTGCGAATCGGTTTGCACAAACTGGCTTGCAAATCGGTTCGCACAAACCGACTATAAATGAATTAAATCAATCAACGTACGTTTGGTTTGCAAAAAGAGTTTTTCAAATAGAAATTCGAGTCCTTGACTTTGCCAATGATTCGGGTTTGGGAGCCTTTTTTTTTTTTAAAATGAATAATTTTATAATTAAAATAACTACTATAAATTTAAAAATTATATATTTAATATATTTTTAATTTACATTACCAATTCAAGACTAAATAAATTATAATAAGAATTATTTAACATTAAAATTATTAATTTATAAATAAAATTAATTTAAACATAATTTATTTAAATTAAACTAATTTAAAAAATAAATAATTAAATTTGAAAGTGAACATTAAATTAATTGAGTGAAGATGTTAGAATGTTAAAAAGAAAAAAAAAAAAGAAACCATTTGTACAAACCATAAATCCAGCGAATCAAACTACTTTATGTACCCATTTAAACAAATTTATTTTTCAAATTCTAATCCACATATTATTGCAAACTAGTGGACTAGACTCAATCCACTTGAATAGTTCGCACCAACCCACGCACCCAGATAAATACTATCCTGTTAACATGATATATAATTAGTAATAATTTATTGACTTTCAATACAAGAATTATCTAATTTAATGTAATTAATAATATTTATACATACATTTTATTTGTTGAAAATCTATTTTTATGTGAAAAATTGTTCTAATTATACTTTAACTTTTGTTATGAATAAAAATTAAAAAGAAAAAAGAACTATAAAGTTTGAGCTCCCCCCAAAATCATATCAGACCTGGCAAAAATACGTAAAATATTTGAGGCTGCGCCTAAGCTCAAGCCTATACATAAGGCAGAACTTTATGTAAGTCTGGTCCATTAGCTCAAAACGGGGCCCATGAACATCAACCCACCTACTCTATTTACCACCATGTTTTTGTCATTTGTATCCCTCGTGGAGGGCAGATTGTTTGAATAATCTCTCTCTCTCTCTCTCTCTCTCATCACAAACCGAATTCATAATTCTATAAACCCTATTGTTTGTTTAATGAGAATGTATGATCACTCCCCTCTCCTCGTAAAGAGTGTAACAAGCAATTTCCAAATTCACTAACCATTGAGTTGGCCCGCCGGTGGTGGTAAATAGAGAGCAGACTCTAGTGTACATTTGAGAGTAATACATTGTGGCTTCTAACGGAGCTGGAGTTGCAGCAGGGCAGAGCACAGTACATGACCAATATGGAATCAGATATGGGAATCATACATTTGCTATACTGACAATTGTCCATTTATAGATGCTCCCTTCGGCATTCCCGAGGATTTCTAGTTTCTTGCTCTATTCAAAATTGAAGATCCATTCCCGGTTTGTCTTGGGCAGTTATGCTGTGCTTGTAACTTTCTGGACACACTGATTATTCGACGCCCATGCAACGTTCATTCATTTATTGCTTTTAATTGTCCCATGATTTAATTCACAGAATTGTGCTGTCTGAACGACCAATTCCACAAACAAAACGGAATGTACCCAAAAATAAAGTTAACTCTGTAGAAAATTCAAAATCACAGCGACCAAAATAGAAGTCAATCCCGGCCAAAATAAATAAGTAAATTCTACTTGCATCCACAAGCGTCGTCGCTGTACAGAATCACTGCTAAAATAACTGTCACATGATGATGCAAATCATTTTGCACTTCAAAATTTTCTTACTGTTTTGGCCAGGCCTGATCATGCAAAAACATAATTTGGCCTTGATGATACCTACCTCGGCTTAGATTTTTTCCTTTTACCTGATGTAGTATCATGGTTGTCCTTACTCCGCTTTTTGTCTGTCTTGTGATTTCCTTTTTCTTTCCCAGGATTTACTTTCCTTTTACTGGATTTCACACTAATAGTTCCACTTGTGGGTATCTTTCCACCACCATTTTGCAGAACTTCATCAATACCAGTTTCTCCATCATCAATGGCATACTGTTGAAGCACCTCGGGTACAAAGGGTCGTTCTGCTTTTGACTTCATTTCATCCTTTAAAGTAATAACTTAAGTTAGAGATACATAGCCTAGAGGTAAAAACAATGCCAATAGATTGGGACTTTGACAAAAGAAGACAAAGGTAAATTAATATACCTCAGCTTGCTTAGCAGCATCCTTCAGATCTTCATCAACCGAAACACTATGAGGTTCCATGGTAATCTTAAGATAAAACACCACCAAGAGAAAATAGAAGAAAGTGTTAGAAGACTAGTACAAATGTTAAAACCAAGGCCGGCAACAAGAATGTCATCTTATAGTGTTACAATGTTACAAGTGCTTCCAGGAAGCAACAAAATTAAGCATTTGCCGTGAGACTTTAGAGTGCTAAAGAAAAGAATTAATGCATTAAATAAACGCCTTCCCTTCCAATACCAATATTAACTTACCTCTTTCAACCGTGGCAGAGTTGATTCAATCTCATTCGATGCAACACCATGAAGATACTTGTAAAATTTATTCATAGACTTTATAAACAGAGACAAAATTTGTTGCCTTTCCAACTTCATTTGATCCTGATAAGCAAAAGCACACGAGAATTACATGTCAAGTGAGACATCAAGACACTAAACATGAAAACTAATCTCTATCATGCAAGAGAGGAAGAGTTCTTTTTTTTTTTTTTCCTCCTCTTCTTTTGTTTTGAAGGGGGGGTATCCGGCAAGTGTCATTTCAACCAAGAAAGATTAGCAGGTTGAGAAACAGACCTCAACGTAAGAAATGTTTTGAGTCTGCAGGCCGATGCAGAGCAACACAGAAGCCTGAACATATGACAACGTGACTGGAATTTTTCCTTGGAAATACAGATGTACAAGGGTAGGTACCAAATCTAAAATCTGCAAGAGGAGGATAATGTCAGACAGTTTTCTCATAGTAAGTGTCAACATGGTAATGATAGTTTGCTGTTTACACAGGACCACTAGTCTGAACCAGTCCCAAAAACATTCAATCTAAAGGAAGAAGCACATCTCTTCCAAGTTTAATCACAACAATTTTTATACTCACAGACATGATGCAAACTCGAATAATGTTGACGTCACTTGTCTGGCCACTGGCAGAGTTTATCAAATTTGAATTACCATAAAAACTTGATATATTACTCCAGTCACACCAGATTTATGAAAATTATACTGGTAAACAAATTCCATAAATTTCCAGAATCCATTTCAAGTTTTACTAAAGCAATAAATACTCATCATGAGGCCTGCAGCATACACAACTAGTTTCTATGATGAGTTCGCTTTGCTCCTGCTACCTCTTCTCTCATGTTTACCAATGTTGTGATAAAATAACTTATCTTTCTGTCACCTATGTCTTTTACCTCCAATAAAAACTTATTTAATAAATCTATTAATTCAGAAGGTAATTAATCATGGAAATGATAAACTTTGGGCAAACAGACACTAGGACACCTCACTGTAGTCTTCTTTATTTTTAGTTAATCAAAATGATGGATTGTTGCAATGCAGACCAAATACCAAAAAGCAGATGTAGTATCACCAAGGAAACGGCTAAGAATAACCATCAGTATAACATTTACCATTACAAATCTTACCAGATGGAAGTCAGCTAGATTGCCAACATAAGCCTCTAGCCGCTTCATATCATGTGGAGAGAAATATTCTTTAACTGACCGCAAAAATATATCTGATACCACAGGTTCTGGCTCCATAAAATTGATTTTTGGATCAATGATGCTGACAAAATATCACATCCATAAACATGTTAACTAAGGGACTTATGTTCTATGGGGTGTAGATCCTCTAGAGAAATTCTTGAACACTGGAGACCACAAGTTCTAAAAATACTCATCCCTAGATCTGATAAAAGTAAGATAAAACGACCATCGTGAACAGCCTCAAAGTGGGAACACATTTAACAACCAAAAAAATTATGTGACGTAAATAAAGATTAAAAAGGAATGTCATGTAAAAAATTAAAAACAATAAAAATCCTTTGGTAGAAAAAATAAAATATGCAGTCAAGGCCACATGCCCTATCTTCCCAAAAGGGAAAAAAAATTAATTATATGTAGTAAAATATTCTCCAGTAGTTAGATCAGATGGCCAATATTTGGGAAGTCTAGGCTGAGTTCAAGGAACTCTAGAGGATCCCCATCCATATCTAAGAACAATGAATCATTCGTTCTTAATACAAACCTCATAGCAAGCTTGTATTCCATTCCGTGGAAAGTAGAAGCCAAAAGTCTAATAAACCTTTGCCTAAAATCTACAAAAATTGAACCAAATCATCATCCATAAACGGGAAAAAAATACACACTCATTACAAGGATTACAAAATCAAAAAATAAAAGGAGAATGAACTCACCTTGGTAGAATGGACTAAAAAATCCCCATTGATCAGATCCATTATCTTCAATTTCATCATTGTTCAAGGGTTTCAGGACCATACATGTATGCTCTCCAGTCACAGTATTCTGTACAGTTAAAAACTACCATTTATTCTTATGAACGTATATATTTTGTACCATTGTCTACTACTTAGGAAGAAGCATCTAAGATTTATCTTAACTGGAATCTGGCCAATGTAGAAGGGAGCAAATTTACGCCTCTTCCAGAAGCGAAAAAGGTCTAAGGTAAGGCCAAAGGAGACACCAATATAATGGAGCTTCTCAGGGCGTCTTTCACGCAGATGTACTAGCAAATGAGGAAGATGTGTTCTAGGTTTTATATTTTCTTCTAGCAGTGAAACCTGCAACCATAGTAATATCAGATGAAAAGACTAAGTAATTCACAAATTGTTTAGAGTATTTAGCCAAGCATGTAATAGCCCAAAGCTGCTCAGAAAAAGAATGTTAGTAATAGACCTTCTCTGCTGCTTCTGTAACTCTAACTCGTGGAGTGTCCACTATATCTTCAACATCCATCTCAGAGATAGGAGCAAGTTGTCCTTCATAGTAACTGCAGATAGTTAGAAATTCAGTATTTCTTATTCTATTTGTAAAAAAATGACTAAATTGATGAGCCAGAGATTACAGCATGCTCTAAAGCAAAATAATATCACAAAATGTGCTTTAATGATCAATTAACCAAGGATCCGGGCAACTAGTATTATTAATTTTTTTTAATCAGGACCCAATACTAAATATTTAGTGTGAAACAAACTAAATTACTTCAGATAAAGGACGTGACTCAATATATGCAAGAAGAGCAAGCACTCACCGTGTTAAAAGCTCTACTGCTTGTGAACCATACCCAAGCTGCAGAAAGAGAAAAAACAAGTCATGCTACATTAAAGAAAATCTGGTAAAACAAATTCATGTGTAAAAATATAAGAATTACCCTCATGGCACTTGGGTGGGTTGCAATGCGCACAATCCGAGCTCCTGAGAGCGAGGGAAAGACTGTGTCTCGGAATTGTTCACAGAACTTCCATGGTATTTGATCTCCAGAAGGTTGATAACCATCACTCAAACTCTTGACTGCTGATTGATGAGATATCTGTCCCTCAAGACAGACCTGTGATTAAAAATAATGTGGAAGTTACAAAAAGGACAAGCTTCCTAAAATAGGCATAATGACAAGCCATTATAAGCTAATACCAAGCAAATTAAATGCAGAGCTTTCTAGCATGTAACTTTCTAGAGAACAAGCATAAATGACAAGCCATCATAAGCTAACACCAAGCAAATTAAGAACAGTACTTTCTCTTATGTGAAGTAAGTCAACAACTACCAACTTATTTAAAAACTAGAGTTTGAGAGGCAAGTAAGACAGAAAAGAGAGGGCATCAAAACTTATAGACAAATGCAGCAGTTTAACTCTTCTGCATATGCCAAAATGAAGCATGGTCAAGTTCACCAAAGTTGAACCAAAAGTTAAAGCATTTAAAGACAGCAATATATTTCACTCGAGTCCTAACATAAAGTATTAAGACATTTGAATGCCATAGCATGCACGTGGTTCCCAGCTAAGATGCAAACCTGGATGACACACAAAATATCAGGAAGTTGATTCTTTGACTCATCAACGGGTCCTGTAAATGCAAATACCATTATCTATTTCAGCCAAGTCAGGTCATTTTAAACAGAAAGAAACTGAAGGATAGTTAAGAAACAAATCCAATATACCAAGTAGCACAAATAAGTGGTGCGCTGGAGCATCGGCCATCAGTTGCAGATCATTTGGAGAATTTTTGTAATGAGATGCAACATATAAGGCCATCATTCTCTGCAACAACAACACAAATGCTTGAGTACATTGTGTAAACCTGTAAAAATAAGACACTCAACATCATCAAATAAACCAGGTTTTTACCTGCAAAAACAACTCACTATCTCTGTGATAGGAGAAGAGAGTATCCCGATTAACGTAATATAAATCACACTCTTCAACTGGAGGTAACCTGATTACAAAAAAAAGACGATTAATTAAGAAAAATCATAAATATCTCATCTTCAACAGGCTATACAAAGTAAGGTGGAGACAACCTGCTGATATTAGAGGTGGAATTTGTAACATCTAAGCAAAGCAAAGCATTAAGCCAGCTTTCAATTGGATCCCCAGAAGCATATCTGATGGATTCACTCAGTTCTATTTTCTTAAAGAGTCGACCTGAAAGGGAAAATTCAAAATTCAGCAAAAAAGCCATGCACATTGATACAAACACACACGCATATGTATATGGAAATAAACTGAGATCTTAAACAAAAAAAAAATCTTTTAGACTTTATTGCAATCCTGAATAGTATGCAGGATGCATATTTCTTCATATTTAAAATGACTTTTAGAAGCAGAAGCATATAAGTACCAGAAACAGCAGCCTCTGCACTCTTATTGGACGCATGGTTTTGCTTTTCCAATTGCTGCACTAGTTTGAGTGATAGAGAGCGCCCAGTGCCTTCATAACTTTCCATGGAAAAGAAGAGAAATATTCAGTAATCATGCCAGATCAAGACTGATGAGATAGATTATTCTTGTTAAAAAAGAGAAAGGACAAAGGTCAATTTCAAATACTCTATCACTTGACAAATCTTAATATAAAGCACAATAGCTTTTGGCATGCATAAGATCAGTTTGGAAACTAACAAAAACATACCCATTCACAGTAGAGGAAAGGAAGACCAGATATGGGCCAAGTAAAGACTTCACCGTTGGCAGTGGAATAGCAGCTGCTTCATCAACAACCAACAATTCAACTTGGGAAAGCTTTTCATGCTCATGTGGTTGTATATACTGCAAGAAAAAGAAAGGAAAAAACCAAAATTTCTAAATATTACTTGTGCATGTATCATTACAACAACTTCATAATCTCATTTGTCAAGGCCTACTTAGGTTGCGAATCAATGCAGAAGCATTACCTGGATTGTCTGTCTATGCTGCTTGTAAATATTGATCCTTATTGTGGCTTTCTTGAACTCAGGGTTTGTACTTTTCACCACATCATAATCAAGATGTTCCTATTTACACATAATAGAGCAGAATTCTGTTTTAGCTTTCAATATACAAACAATGAAAAAGAATCAAAAGATGGTTGAAATTGACATGTAATTAGGAGCTAAAAGATGACTTGAATAATGAAGAATCAACTTCCAATGTTGCTCAGTGCTCTTAATTCTCAAGGAGAATTAAGACTATCGTATGGCCAGTGGAGCTGGCAGTCATCTATCAACACAGATACACATGAGAACATACATGCGGACACATATAATCTTCTAACCTTAATTTTAACATAAACTAATCCAAAATCCAATTATATACTGCATTACGATTTAAAAAGTTAGCAAAAAGGTGTTAAGAACTTATTCTTATAAGGGATGCCAATGAACAAATGGACAAGTAAGCAAGTAATTAAGTATGACTCCAGTCACTTAAACAGAAAGAAGAAAGAAAACAGTGCCGGAGGATAAGAAATCCTCAAAAATTAACACAAAATTACTGCCCAATTTCTATGCAAATCAGAAAAGCTCAACCCTCTAAAAAACCCAATAGCTTTCAATCAAAGAGACGCAACAAATAGTATCCTATCCCATAAGAGAACATTTGTCTGAGCCTGATTGTTGAAGATTCTAGCATTTCTTTCCAACTGTTGATTCACCGCCCTAACAGCAGTGGCAGCAAAAATTTTCCTAGCAAAAATTTAAAAAAAAAAAAAAAAAAAATCATCAACAGCTGCCAATAATTGGAAAGAACCCTTACCTTATACTCAAGTGCATTGAAACCTTTGCAGATAAATTCAAACAAGGTTTTCAAATTCTCTGGGCTTGGTGCAGTTACATAGATATTTGAATACCTACACGAGTATATTTTTCCCTTCAGATTTGATCAAGATCCGGAGAACTGATAATTTGTTAATTTGCATAAAAATTTCGTACACTTGATTTCATAAAACATTTTATGGTTAAGTGCAGTACCCCATAGCAATAGCTCCAGCAACAGATAAACCAAGTGCAGCTGATTTTCCACGGCCGCGAGCAGCCAATAAGGCAACAGTACTACGAAGTGTCTTGTCCAAAATTGCATCCAAAAAGGTAATAACAGCTCTTCCCTGTTCAATTAACCAAAAACCATATATAACTCAGCCATGCACGTCCTCCAGGTCAGAAAATTCAATTTGGTCAACCACATTAAACAATGCAGATTGGAGATAGGAAAATTTCTACCTGGTCCAATGTACAACACTTCCTAATCAATGGTCCAACTGGAAAATCTTCATTTAGTTGTTCTTTAAGGTTCTTCAGATCTTGTTCTGCTTCTGACAATCCTTCAGAGTCCTACAACATCAGTTATAAATCAAACAATGACAAAGCTTCACCAATTCTTTTAATAGAAATTGATACTTAAATAAATAGGAGAAAGAAAACAAGAGACGAGGATAAGAAATCCTCAAAAGTTAATACAAGATTGTTGCTCAATATCTATGCAAATCAGACAAACTCATCCCTCTAGAAAAATTAGTAGCTTTCATCCAAATAGAAGTCATCCTGTCCCATAAAAGAACACTTGACTGGTTCTGATTTTTGAAAGTTCTAGCAATTCTCTCCAGCTAAATGCACCAAATAACTGCAAAATAAGCACAATCCCAAAGAACCTTCTTATCCTTATTCCCCCCAAAATTCTTCAAGTTAATAGATTTATTTAAAAAAAAAAATTCACAGGGCAAAGCCAGGTAATATCAAATAAAGACAATAACTTGGTCCAAATCTTCCAAGCCATATCACAATGCAAAAACAATGATTGTTGGTCTCTAAATTCCAGTAACACATCACACATCTGGAGACAATGCCTTATGAGGTTAAGCATATCACTAACATTAATCCTATGGAGAACAGCAGCCCAAATAAGGACTTCAACCTTAAATGGAACCTTAACCATCTAAAAAGACTTAAAAAAAGGTAGAAATTCATTCAAAGGGTTTTTAACCAAAAAATCAAACAAAGATTTGCAAGGGAGACGTGTTAACTACCAGCATCATCCTTGGCTGCACAGAAATGGAAGGGAGATGTTCTAACCCTAACCCCTAAAAAGAACCTACTATAACAATAAAAACTAAGCCTCTATCCCATTGTTGTTGTTGTTACAGTAGGCAACCTACTATATCATTGATTTATGACTTTTAGCAATATATTCAACAGGGATATTATCCATTTCACTTCAATCCACTTTCACTTTATATCAACAGTGATATAGGTGAAGATACAATAAAATTGACAGTTCTTCAAATTTTAAACAATAAATAATAAACTTAAATGGCAAATATATGTGGAACTTCAGATACTTACAGAAATAACAACAATGGCTCCAAAACTTGTCACAAATAAATAAAAAAATTTTCAAAGAACAGATGCATAAGAATAACAATGAGAATTTCTCTTCCTCCCAGGAGGACTAAAGGTGAAAGTTAATCAGTGATCACATTTTAATACTACAGACTACAATTCATCAAATCAAATATTCTGCCTATAACTAAAATTTGAAACAACCAGCATATGTTTGAAAGCCCAACAAACAGGAACATCTCAGGTTATTTTTTTCAGGAAGGGGGGTAAACCTGTTTAACCCCTTTTCAACTTCTACAACATCAGTGAAAATAAATCATATATTTAAAATTTTAAATTATAAAGAAAGCTAAAAAAATTAGTGATTTGTTTTCTTCCTTTTATGTCTATGCCTGTTTGTATCTGCATATACCTCAAAAGAATTAAAAAAAGAAAAAAAAGGAGACACACACACAATTTTACAGTCATCCAAAATCTCACTAGGGGAGAGGGGATTTCATTAGGTTACCTCTTTACCAGGAACAGGGGTAATAGACCTTATGTGAGATGAAATTGGTAATATGTTCAGCTCATCATCCATGACCACACAGGCCTTGCATGAGGCAAGTGATAATAAGAAGCGTTCATTAAAACGTCCAGCAGCCTCAGAGTGTGATTCAGTTCGAAATCTTTCATGTACATCCTGCAATCAATGCTACAGATGTGAGTTGCTTATAATGAGACTTTTGACAGAAATATAATTGTAAATACAAGTCTCAAAAATTGATAAAGAAAATATAACAGTTATAATGAATGAAGTCTTAATAAGATGTACATTTCAATAATTGTTAATTTGTTGTAGTTTTGAAGAAGTGAACTCAAAAGAGTTGGTAGCAGCTCTAAATTGTGGAACAATTATTCTACTTGTTAAGAACTTGGAGATGCTTCTTATCTCCTAAAATAAGTCTGTTAGTATCGGGGATCCTACTATTGAACAGATATCAAGAGGATGGCTATGATTCTATCTTAAAAATCAATTTATGGTTCAATTTCTTGTATACATACTTCAAAATTGTCTAGGGAATTCTATTGATAATAATTTGAATTAGGATCACCTCTGTTAATCATTCTGCTCTTGAAAGCTTTGATAACCATTTTTTTTTCTTTTGTTAATGGATGAGATTATGGCAATACTCCATATGACGCTCAGACATTCCTCTTATTCTCTATACTGACAAAAGATACTCTTGTGACAACAAGAGAACACTCACATATTTCAATTTTTTTTTGGATAAAGCATGCATATTTCATAAAAGTCACTATTATGTAAGTTTAAGAATTCTCATAATAATGAGCAATTTTTTTATAATATATATATATATATATATATATATATATATATATATATATATATATATATATGTACACACACACACTACAGAGGAAGTATCATCAGAATGAAAACTAATATGTCATGCAAATCTTAAAAACTATATCAAATGACATATAGAAGAGAGACAGAAACAACCTGGTTTTAAATTCATAATCCTACATGCTCAAAGACCAAAAGGGAATAATGCTCTAAAAATGATGTCTATAGTTGTTAGCTGAACAAAATTTGATATTTAAAAGAAAATGTATACAAATTTTTTATGATTTAATTCATACCATCACCATGGTGTAGAGACTGGTCAGTGAAGATAAAGATCGAAGCAGCAATACAATCAACCCTCCTCCCTCCACAGTCTCTATTGTTCTTGCAAGGAGGTTAGGTGTCAACGCCTCAAAATCCTAAAAGCAAAGACAATGGTGAATCAATTTAATACAGCAAGAAGCAAAAAGAAAGGAAACTTCCATAGAAAAATAGAGTGAACTTCATTGGAAGAGCATGATACCTGCAGTATACACATTCCAAAAGTATTACCGAGAATTCGTTCTGAGTCCTTATATAGACAATAAGTTATTCCTCCACTTTCTACAAACAGTGAAAAAGGATCAACTTTCTCAGGATCCAACAAACCCCTGTGCATCAGTTTTTTAATCTGCTTTGCACGTTTTTTCTTATGACTGCATTGATAAACATCTCAATCAAGTTAATGCAAATCCTTGTCAAGACAAAATGACTAACAAGATGTATGCATGGATAGAGAGTTAGCAGCAAGAGTGACTAATCAACTATACAGAACCTGCTTAGTTCAAGTTTGTCCTTGTAACACCATAAAACGGTTGGCCGTGATTTGACCTGTGCTTTGCTAAGCATGTAATGAAGATTTACAATCTGCACAGGGTAAATGCTGCATTTAGCCCTCCAATAGCAGTGGTACAAATTCCTTAGAAATAATCATGTTTTACAACTCCATTGAACTTTTCAGGATCCAATTACAAACGCAAGTACCAAACTAAGTTACAGGTGGTCTTCTAAACGTGAGTATTTGAAAGTAATGTTGTATTCATAAGCTTGTGACAAAAGATGTGTGAGAGAAGAGAAAGAGACCTGGTCACGGGACTTGTCACCGATGATGACAAACATGGATCGATGCCTTGTTTTGACACCATTCTCGATCAGAGTTCTGATTCTCTCATCCACTTTCTTCCTCATCCTCTGCTAAATATGTATTCCAACTTAAAAGTCGTCTCGTTTCGGCTGATCCAACAACTTACGGCAACAACCCAGCTCCCTCGTTGAGCGAACGCAGCGAAGCAGGGTTCGTTCAGTTCTTAAACTCTGAAATTTGTGTAATGACCCGGTACGCCTGGCAACGCCTGGCCTCGGTGATAGCCTTGCTGCTTGAAGGTGTGGGCAAATGCCGTTAGGGTTTATGGAGGGGTTTTAAAATAACGGTTATATTCGGCGGCCTTGATATAACTTCTGGGGCACAATCACCCAAATACTGCGGTTGGGAAAAAAATTACCCAAAACCTATACAGTGAAAAGTATTTACCGAAATGCTTAAAATTTTTTTTTTTTTAAAATGACTGATCACGGGTTCAGGACACCGTGATCAGTCTCGCTTCCGCTTCTGTTTTCCTCGCGGCTTGATGGCGGCACGCGCACGCTTCTGCTTATGATTAGTTCGCGGAAGTAGGCAAATGGCTCGTGCGTGGGATTTGACCTCACTAATTTTTGGTTGAATAGTACGTAACAGTGACAGAGCAATGTATTCAAGCAAAGAATATGCACCATTAAATCCTTAAAATTTTATTTGATTAAAATGTTAAAATATATTTATTTTTATTGATATTCGGACACTGGTCCTGTCACTGGCATGTAATAACATATTTAATCGTTAAAATATTCTTTCTCATAAAATCAGAGAATAATTAATTCATAAATCCTTTGAACTATGACTGAAATACTTATACATTTCCTCCATTTAAGTTTTATTTAAAGTTAATGTATAAATATTAAATTAGATAATAAATAATCTTAATTTAAGAAAGATGAGTTATAGGTTTTATTTGAGCTTTATTTGACAAAATTAACTATATTTAAATATATTGAATTAGTTTAAAAGTATAAAAAATATAAAATAATATATTAATTTAAATAGACATATTAATAAAATTAATTTATATTTATTTTAAAATAAATTATATTAATATAATTAAATATTTAAAATAAAAATATAATTACTTAAAATTTAATTAGTTATATTTTATAATATTATATACTTGTTTATGTACTTTTTTATATATTTTTATTAAATTAATAAAAATATATTAAATATTTATTCATATAATTAGAATATGGATTGTCACTCAATTAAAAAGAAGAAAGACAAGTTGGCAAAAATTTGAAAATTATTAATTTATTAACTATTTTGGGAATCCTATCAAATAAAAACTTATATGTTGTTAGTTTCTAGTATGTCAAATATTTCTAAAGGTTAACTTATAACTTATTAATCAAATGGTCAATAAATTATAATCTAATTTATTTGTTCAATTACTAATATATTTTCTAATAAAAAGTTAACTAGTAAATAATTGTTGAGCATTTATTTATATAGCATGAATAATATTTAAAAAAAGATAATAAATATAAATTTAATTTTATAAAATAACAAATAAATAGAAATAAAAATTTTCATTAAAATAACACTTAAAAGAGAATTGAAATAAATTATTGGCAGAATCATTAATATTAATATTTTTTTATATTATTTGAGTTTCAACAAACACTTCTATTATTTCAGTTTGAAATTGTACCTTAATTTTAAATTAGTGTAGATTGTTGCAATTGGGCACAAAAATAGGACAGGCCACCAATCAAATTCTACGATCGTATCTAACTTAGTTTTAGCCTAATTTAATTTATTATTTTTATTTAAAAAAATTAGATCAAAGTTGATAAATAAATTTATTTAGATAAATAGGTTAAATCTATTTTTTGTAATCTCAGTTGGTAATTCTATCATGTTGGCATATTTAATAATTAATTAATATATTTATCTATAATAATATATACATTAATAAAATACACTCAAATATAATTTTAATATATATAATTATAAATAAATTTAATTTAATTATTAATTTATTTTTTTGAAGGTCTTTATCTATCAGTTTATTTAAAGTTTTATATATGTAGATATAAGTTAGAGCAAACTTTTTAATTTGGTTAGATCAAGTCTAAATTTTAATTTTATATAAATTAATAAGTTAAATTTAAATTAATAATTTATAAAATAACTTGACCTACTTAAAATAAAATTTAACTTGATATAACTTATTTGTAATTGTTTTAATTGCATTTTGCTTTAGTGCAATTTCTTTGTAATTCACGCATATTTACTTCTGTTTGGTGCACTTTCAAAAATTTGAAACACCTCAAAATCCTCTTCGCAAAAAGAGTCAAAATTAATTTAACTTGCATTTTTTTTATTTTTTACCACAAAATGATGGCACATTCCTGTAAATTCAGGCTCCTTCAAACACCTTGACGTCATTTCGTCGGTAGATTCTGAGGTCGGAGCCAACCCTAATAATGGAGGATGCGAAATTCGGCACAATTACCCAAATGCTGTAGCAAGAAAAAAAATTACCAAGATGCTCTACAGTGAAAACTATTTACCCGGATGCTTAAATTTTTTTTAAAAAAAATCACTGATCACAGGTTGAAAGACACCGTGATCAGTCCTAACTGTTTACCTCGGTTTTCGTTGTCCTTTTCTTTTCCTTTTACGTTTTATTCATTTGTTTTATTTGATCAGTGAAAACTATTCATTTGTTTTATTTTGATTTTTGTTTTCCTTGGTTTCTGTTTCTGTTTTTGTTTTATTTTATTTTATTACTTTTGAAAATGTGTTTTTGTTTACCTTTCGTTTAATTTTTAAAATTTTCCTTTTATATTATTTTGCTTTTTCATTTGAATTTCTGCCTTGCTTTGATTTTTTTTTATTTTCTATTTTTCCATTTGTTTTTATTTTTTCTTTTGAAATTCTGATTTTGATTTTATGTTTCTTTTAATTTTGTATTTTTCCATTTATTTTACTTTTACTTTATTTTTTTCTTCATATATTTTTTTATTTTTGTGATCAATTTTTTTTACCTATTTTTCTACCGAATTTTTTTTATTTTATTGAGTTTTATTTTTTTACTAATATATCTTTTCTCCAATTAGAATAATTTTAACTTTTTTTACCCTATATGTATTAAATTTGTTTTATTTCAAATGAGATTTAATATTTTTAAAAAACTTTGCAATAAAAAGCAAAACACAGCACTTGATTAAATAAATAATTATTTAGAGTAGTAGAATGTTAAGTTTTAGTTTAGGGATCGAAAAACGTGTGATCTCAAATGTTTAAAACTACACAGTACTAAATTTAATAACATGATTTACCATAGTGACCTCTAAATGAGTAATTAGCACCAATTTTCGTAATTACATATAAGTCTACATTTAAAATTACATCTTGAAGACCGGTATTTTAGAATGATCCATTGAATTTCAAATAAAAATATTATGAATGGAGTGGGATCAATAATGTGATGAAGATAAATGATTGAAAAGTGAAATATATAATCGTAGAATTGTACAACTTAGCTCTAAAAGTGGGTAATATGGTTAATGTAACATAAGAAATTACTAAAGTTCAGGCAAAAAAGTTACGAAGCAATTAAAAAAAATAAGCCTAAACACTATATTACAATAATGAAGTCCTCAATCACCAAAATAATGGCTCCCAATCCCACACCGAGGGCGTCGCCTTACGCATTGCAGTCGTTGAGCTAGGGGCTGTTCTTCTCCATCATTATCTGCATCGTCATCTGCAGAAGTCAAATGGGTCTGACCCCTAGAAGGTGGAGAGTTCAAGTCCCAAGGGGATGATTGAAATGCTGGAATAGGGTTATTTGGTGTGAAAAACCCTTAGTGCTGCTGCTCCATAGATCCGCTGGTATACTCAGCAGTGAATGCAAATGGATCATCAAACAATCCCATTAGAGAGCCAGGAATTCGTTGAGCTGATTGTGATGGCGATGGTGTGGAAAAAGATGATCATGGAGCATCATAGGGGTGTTGCGGGGGCAATGCCATGCTGTGCGATGGGCCAACTTCTGCACCTGGGAAGAATTGCGATGGTGGGATATAAGTTGATGGTCCCACAGCACCGAAATCAGCATGCATCGATCCAGGGATGAAAGGGCTAGGGACACCTGATTACGCCGGTGATGGATGAGAATAAGACACACTTTCATCGTCGCCCTCTTCTTCAGGCAAAATAGGATCCCTGAGGGACATGAAGCCGTGTGCTCTCCTACCACGCCTAGGCTCGGGAATGGGTGGTCTAGGTAATTCATCAGCTGGGTAGGCAGGCTGGTCAGCAGTCACGTCTCGATGCTCTCCTAGTGCGCGTAGAATGAGGCGAGATTCCTGACCCACGGTCTCCCTAAATTGACTATACGGCTGTGAAGGGGAGTCCTCGACACTAAGTCTGTGGAGTCTCTCAGCTACGTCGGCCTACATAAAAGTACATTTTAAACAGTTAATACATATTACATGTTGAAAAAATCACAAAGCATAATATGAAAATCGTTAGTTACCACAAATCCTGGACCGTCGCTGGACGGATGGATCCATCGCCTGGTATGTCTCCAATACCAATACATATAGCTTGAGTCTCGATGAAGAGCATCTGTCTCAAACTCTGTCAACGAGAGTGTATTGCGCCATACATTCCAAGCGCTGATGAATATCATATGCTCCTAACACCAGCCTTTTGATGTTTTGCCCCGAAGCTGTAGTGTATGACAAGAACCGAGGTTAAATGGCCCCTGTGGAATGGGCTGCCTCCTCCCAAATTGCCAGAGCACACGGTCTGCATGGTGCCACTCTACAATGTGGAAGCAAATGATGGGAACTGATGCCAGCCATATATCAGGTGACATCAAGCAATACCCTGATACAAGCTGTCGTACACTGGGATCATCATAGGGGCGTCAAATAATCTAAAATTACAAAGAAATATAGCATAAATTAGCAGATCAGTAGATCTAGCAATAGATTGATACAAATGAAAGATAACAGTGTTTCCAACCTCATCGTCCCTCATCTGATCGAGTAATACTCTGTAATGACGTAGAGCCGTCGACGGCGGTCGGGGAGGTAGGCCAGTGTTCTTCCACCTGCGAGAAATACATATTATACATTAACTGTTTGAGTTATTTAAGCAGATGTAAGGGACGCAATATGGAATACGCATACAATCCACACCTGAAACCCAATGGTGGAAGTAATGGATAAGTGTCTAGCTGGGGATCTGGATATAGAGGTCTTGCCGGCGCTAGAGTGGGGAAACGATCCCACGCCCATAAATGCAATAAATGCAGGCATCCACCAATATTTAGCCATCGCATTTTGTGGCGGAGCACAACTCTCTATATAGGCATGCCAGGCATGCCGATCCCCAACTGTATTGACCTGCATCTGCGAAGTTCTCTAGTAATGGCAGATACATCAGTAGTACCCTATGACCGGAAGTGTCAGGCATAAGGTAACCGCCAATGAGTCGGAGGATGTAAGCACGTGCAAAGCGCTGCGTCAGTTCATCATCGGCATCATCTGGTAAATGTCCGAAGTTAGCTGCTAACCAGGTGATGCTCAGGTGCTGGCCTTGCAAACATTCATCAAGCGGTCTGAATGATCACAAATACATCATGTAGAAATTCACAAATCCCTGCCCAATTAAGTCCAGTTCTTCCAGATACGAGGACACCCTCGCAAAGCAAACCTAACTGGACAGATACATCCTGTAACGTAATAGTGCATTCCCCGGCCATGGTGTGAAAAGTGTGCGTCTCAGGACGCCATTGTTCAACTAAGGCGGATACCATAGCTGCATTGAAATCAAAATGTCCAAGTCTGCTGACGCCGTAGAAGTCAACTTGCTGCAGATATGGCACAATTGCAGTTGGGGGATCAAATAGTCAGTCTGCGTGGAAGACACGTCGTAGCCTCAGGATCGGTTTTCCCTATTGGCATTCATAGAAATAATGGTTAGAACATTTACAATTAGTGAATAGCCATTAAGGGAATGGAATTACCTGATTTTGCCATACTGCTTGTGAAATATGCCGTGACTGTAAGTATAAAAGAGACTCATCCTCAGGTCCATGTGTGATGACACGTCGCTAAGCGGCCATAACTGACGATGTCTATATACTATATTAAATTACAAGCATTCAATCAAATGCACTATCCTTAAATTTATGTAAATGTTGTACCCGAAAATTTACAAGGAGAGTAAAATGACTTAGTAAATAATAACAGATCAACGCAGTAAGACATAATTGCAACATACATATATATTTGCCATTGTTCGGACATAATTGCAAAATGGTAGAAACAATTTATCAAATGTCACACTGAAGGTCTTAATCTGGAATAAAAGTAGGGGTGGCAATTCGGGTTCACGGATCGGGTTGGGCATAACCCGAACACGACCCGTTTAATAAACGGGTCGACCCGACACGACCCGTTTATTAAACGGGTTAACCCGACACGACCTGTATAATCCGAATATATAAAATATGCTTATAAAATAATAATACAACCCATTTAACCCGACCCGAACCCGTTTATATTAATTTTTTATTTTATATAAATTAATAATTAATAAATTTATATATTATATAACGGGTTAAACGGGTTGACGAGTCGGGTTGACTCGTTTAATAACCCGTGTAACTTAAACGGGTTTGAAACGGGTTGACCCGAACCCGACACGAAATTTATTCGGGTCAGACGGGTCAACCCGTTTATGACCCGAACTCGACCCGAACCCGTTTAATTCGTGTCGTGTTATCGTGTCGTGTCGAAAATTGCCACCTCTAAATAAAAGTGACATATGCATAAACAAGTGGCTTTCTGAAGGGCGTTAAGTGTCATGGCACATTTCGTTGCTTGGAAAGACAAGTTGCGCGATTGTGGCCAGATTGACGGCACAACCCACACCTTGAAGGTTCTGATGGACCCTCTATCCAGTCCATTTCGTTTCTCATACGTGAGGAACGGGGGCGACCACTAAGACGCATTTGCGCAGGATCTGGTACAACTGTTGGTCCATCGGAGGTTGGCCAATGCTGCATACCGCCTATAGGACGAAACTCACAGTTATAAGCCTGCGCCATTGTCTCCAGTCGGAACACAGGATCGACAAACTGCAAAGGATCTAATGCAATCTTTGCACACACTGCGTACACATGTTGGCAAGGCCTGTGCTCCACCTGGAATTCGCCACAATCACATGTCCTCTGCGCCAGGCTAACCTTGCATGTTCGACCAAACTGCTTCCACGTGGGATCGTACGGCTCTTCGACCTCGAACATCGTACCAGTTCGGGCGAAACGGCGGACATGACAAGCAGATGCCTTCCGAGTGCAATCTTGAATCTTTTTTCGTACATCTTCACTGAAAACCTCTCCTACATGTAACTGTGCTGCAATAATTTCTGCTCTGTTCATGAAGTATGCATTGATTCGATACAGTGTAGCTTTGACTAATCCAGTGATCGGTAAATGTCTGACCCCTTTCAAAATACTATTCACACACTCCGCCAGATTTATGGTCATGTGCCCCCACCGTCGGCCTCCATCATCGTAAGCACGACTCCATTGACACCTCGGGATATTATCAATCCACTCCGCAGCTCTAGGTTGCAATTGGGTTAGTTCTTCAAGCTTGCTATCTATAACATGCCGTTCATACATGTAACCTGTACCCGAAAATGCTATTAGTCAATTACCAATAGTCATACATAAAGTGTTAGATAAGTATACTATTGTCAGTAATACGCACCGATGCTCGTAAACATCTGCTTCAGCCACGCTGTCTTAAAAGTTGAGTTCAAGTTGCTGGCGATATGTCAGAGACAGAATACATGATAACCATTAGGGGCTTGCCATCCAACGCATGGGTTTGCAACGGCACGTAATATTCCAGGATATCTATTTGATATCAGGCAAATATGTTGTCTATCTTTAACAACACGCCGTCGAACATGGGATAGGAACTAAGCCCATGTGTCATAACTTTCTCCCTCGACCACAGCAAATGCAAGTGGGACAACCTTTCTGTCACCGTCCTGTGACATCGCCGTTAACAGGACCCATTTGTACCTTCCATACAAAAAAGTACCATCCACTTGGATTATGGGCTTCAAGTGGGAAAACGACTCGATACATAGTCTAAAAGTCCAAAACACTCGATAAAATAATGCAACCAGCGCATCTGTAGAACTCGACGGCGGACATTCCTGGGTGATAAGCTCAAAGTAACTCCCAGGATTGAAGAGACGCACTGCTGCCAGCCATGTATGACTTCTCCCAATTCCCAAATGCAAGAGCAATAACTTTCTGTTTTCCCTTCCACGCCTTCCTATATGACACCCAATACCTAAATATACCATGTATTCGCTCTATCACTTCTCGGATGGATACACTTGGATTTTTTATCACCATAGCCACAATGTACGATGAAATGACATCCGTGTCTAGTTTTGGATGATCCTGGGAAAGAGACGCAGACACACACGTGTGGGCACCATTATATTTTGTTATCTACCAGTGATCCTCCCCTGGCTTATGGCATGCCCTAACCCTCCAATTACAATAATCATCGTAATGAGGGCACCGATATTCTTCGTACTTAGATGATGAGTAATGTACGCAAAATGTATGGTGAGTTCGCACTGAGTATATTTTCATTGCGCGACGGAACGCCTTCTGGTTCATAAACCGTAAACCTATATATGGCTTTTGGTTATCATTTATATTCCCAAATTGCTGGAACTCGGGGTAATCATGGCTGACACCAACACCTACATTTAGTTGTGAGAAAAAGGCAGTGGCCGATTCTATGGGTTGGCCTTCATGCATTGTTGGCAGTGCATTAGCGATGTCTTCCCCGTCTTCTTCGTCACCGCAATCGTCGCCATCACCCTCACCATCAAATCTTTCAGGAATGGGGTCACATACACCTTCCTTTTCGAAGTCGTCCATTATGTCCTCTGTTTCCTCTGGGGATGAGAGGGGGTGAGGAGGTCCAAAGTGTTGCTGGGAGAAGCATGGCTATGAAGTGTAATCATCAACAGGGCTGTGAAATTGCTGACCATAGTCAATTTGTACATTCATTGGTTCTACGCTGCTCATGCACGGGTTGTAACACGAGGGTCCCCCAATAGCGTCGTTACGTTAACTTGTGAAAGGTAGTAGATATGGGGCACTTGATCCAGCTGGTTAACTTGCAACGTTCAAATCAAATCTCACTGCTCCAATAAGTGCACACACCTCTGGACATGACAATTGAGTAGGAAACATTGCATTCACTTCCCACATCCGCTGAATGTCCTCATCATCTGCCAACTCGCACGCCTTATACCGTGTCGGATTTAGCGAGAGCGGATGTCTGTATATCAACTCGGTTACAACTTGATTTTCAGTGAGACGCAGCTTCCGCCTAACTATACTCTTCAAAGCATCAAGAGTTATGTCCGAACTGATTGATATTACTTTGACCCTGGAGCACCTAAAGGTATCGCCTTCATCCGATTCGTAAATTTCTCCATTCCCGTAAATACATATATTTTGACGCCTGGAACTCATTCTGATTTGAACCATAGTCCGGATCAAGGGTCACCCCTGAAAGAAAATTTTCAATAATTGTTGTAATATGTATCATAATTATGGAGATAATTTTATAGCACTATTACTACATAATTACCTGTAACTTTATAATCATTGTCAATAACGATTAACATCCTGCAATGCTACATTCAAACATATATGTAAATTTTTTTAACTAGAGGACCTTTGACTTTTGTAAGTTTTTTATGCAGTAGAAAAAGTACCCCTTTAATTGTTTTAGGAAGAGATGAAATAAGCCTAAACCCTATATATATAGTTATGTTCGTTTAGTTTGTGGGGTTGTTGATATGTACAATCAAATTATTAAATGTTTGTATTTTCTCAAACCCTATGTTCACTTCATATTTTATGCTTGTCATAATATGATTTTGTGGGGTTGTAATTGTCATAACATGAGTTGATTCTCACTTAATAGTACTACTATCACTTACCCAACAATACATCTCAGCAAGAAAAATTGTTCGAAAAATTAACACATTTAAAAAATAAATATTTCTATTTTTTAAATATAAAAGAAAAGACTGCAAATTATGATATTTATTGAAATTATATTTTTATTCTAAATTACAATTTTTTTGATTTAAAGATATGATAAGTAAATATTATTCTTTTATAAACTAAAGTCTGTTACATACAAGCTTGCTACCTAAATGTTCTTTTTTTAAAAAATCTAAGCACAAATTAATCTTCAAAATAAAAAATTTATTTTTCTATAAATACATTGATAACATAAAAATTAGTCTTTTTTTTAAAGAAACTCCAATGAGTTAAAAAAATTCCTAAAAAAATTTGATAAGTTGAAATATATATTTGTTCAAAAAATCCTAAACCCTCAAAATTATTTTTCTTATGAAGAAAACTTTTTTAAATAAATATTTCTTTTAAAAAAGGGTCTAATAAGCTAAATAGATATTTTTTTAAAAAAATGTTACTTTTAAATTTATTGATAAGCTAAAATAACCTTTTTCCACAAAGGTCTGATAAGTTAAAATCATTTTTCTACGTTTTTAAATTTCTTTAAAAATAAATTTTCTTCAAATCAAAAGGTTGAAGGGATATAATTAAACTTCTACCATAAAGAAATATATATTTTTAGACACGCTTATACCCTAGTGTACATTTTTTTCAAAACCATCTGATTAGTTAAAATTACCCTTGCAAAATAAATAAACTTTTTAAAAAATAATATTTCCATAACAAAAAGGGTTGCTAAGTTAAAATTAAACTTCTAAAAAAAAATTATTATTCAAAAACATACTGATAACCTAAAATCATTTTTTTCTTAAAAAAGTGTGATGAGTTAAAATTATTTTCTACAGGAATAGATTTCAGGGGTTCGGGGTCAGGATTTTATAGTTTATGGTTTGAGACTTTAGGGGCTTCAGGACTTATGATTTAGTATTCATGGATTTAGGGTTTATCTTATTAGGTTTTAGGGTTAACAAGTTGAGATTTTTTTCCAACCAAAAGATCTACTTCTTTAAACATACTGATAAATTAAAATATGTTTGTTTCACTAAAATCTAATGAGTTAAAATTATTTTTCTACAAAATTTTAATATTTTAAACAAAATTATGAACAAAAAGGTTGACTAGCAAAAAATTAATTTCTTTCAAAATATATTATTTTCAAACATAATTATAATCCAAAATATATTTCTTCCGAGTAAGTCTCACAACTTAAAACTATTTTTCTTAAGAAATAGTTTTTTCCTTATAAAAACTTTAAATAAATTTCATTATCTTTAATATATTGATAAGCTAATATATATTTATTCCAAAGTAATCTAATGAGTTAAAATTATTTTTTTACAAATTTATATTTTTTGACAAAAAATAAAAAATGACAAAGTTATGCTCAAATTAAAATGTTTAAGAAAATTTACTACTTTTACAAATACTGATAACATAAAAAAAATTTATAAAAATTTTTTTATTAAATTTAAATTTTCTAGAAAAAAACATTATAGGGTTTGGAATTCAGGCTTCAAAGATTTTATGAAGTAAATTATGATTTAAGGTCTGAAACAAAAATTAAAAATGGCAGAGTATAACACTTTACACTTATTGATGAACCTTATTATATTTTTCTCACATTTGTAAAAATTTTGATTTTTATTCCCCTATTTCAATACTGCCCAACCAATAAGCATAGAAATTAAAATTCTAATAATTTGTGCAAAATCTAGTCAGGTTATAGATATATTGCTGCACTTGGATAAAAAAAATAACTAACATAACCACATTAAAATAATATACACAAGTAAAGAGGAATATTAAAACAATCTAAATTATTTTAACATACAATATACACGATTAAATGTACAAATAATTTATTTACAATGCTCAATATTAATATCAATTATAATAAGTAAACTGCTCTAAACAATATAATATGAAATATTTACTACAAATTTATGAGATTTAAAAGTCCTAAATACTACTTAAAATAATAACTTTCTAAAAAAACTTACTTGAAAACTAAATTCCTCATATTGGTGCTTGCTGATGGAGAGAAACTAATTTTGAGAGTGAATTTTCAAAAATGAATTTCAAGTTTGCGGCTGGATGTCAATTTATAGGTAATATTCACGAGCATACAGTATTGCCATGTGGCATCATTCGGACACGCCACGTGGCAGCATCCGAATGCCCAAGGAGCCCGAGCGTGACACGTGGTGGCTGGGGGCGCGACTCGGGTCACGAATCCAGGCGCACCGTGATCAGAACTGATCACGGACTCTGGCCCACCGTGATCAGATTGTTCACGGGGCTTGGCCTAACGTCATCAGTACTGATCACGGACGGGCACAGTCCGTGATCCACAGCGGCCCGCCACGTGGCCAGGTTCTACCACTCGGCGCCCAAGTGCGGACAGAAATCCGCCACGTGTCATTCGCGGGACCCACTCTCTCGCATCCGCTTCCGCCACGTGTTGCTGTCGGCTAACACGGCAGACTCGCCCACGTGATCCACAGCTTTTAAGCATTTCGGTAATTATTTTTTACCGTATAGGTTTTGGGTAAATTTTTTTATCTGGTGCAGTGTTTGGGTAATTATGCCTAACTTCTGCCCATTAGTGGACCGGGTTTCGACATAAAAATGAGCAACGTACCCAGAGAACGGGAAAAAGAAACTGTGGTTTAAGCTAGTTAATTAATACACCGTCTCTTAGGAGTCGTTTGGTTCGTAACAATAACATAGAAAATTGGACTTCTTAGGATATAAACTATTATAAAGTTATTTGATTGCACAAATGAGAGGAAATGAATCTTAGGGGTCATTTGGTTCGTAACAATAACATAGAAAATTGGACTTCTCAGGATATAAACTACCATAAAGTTATTTAGTTACACAAATGAGAGGAAATGAATCTTCCGGGAAACTTGTATTTCTCATAAAATACAGGAAATTACTTACCCACTCCCCCCGAGTAAGTTTTATTGCCTACGTTTTCAATTAATTCATAGACAAAAATGATCTTGTTCAAATTAATTAATACCAATTTTACCATTTTAATTTGAATATCAGGTTTCACTTCTTCGTGTATATCGTTGTTTCTCGAGCATCTCCCGTCTCTTCTCAACCCTAGCAGCAGTTTCCGACAACGATACTAGTGATTTCTGGTTCTCGAACTTCTCTCATCTCCTCTCAACCCTAGCAACAGTTTCCGATAATGGTACTAACGATTTCTGGTAAGCCTTGATGACCTTATTATATTTCCTTTTTTTCTATTATGTAAGCTACAGCCTTCATAATTGAAAATTTTTATCCTTCCTAACTTTTCGTTAAAGAAAAGAAGCTGCAGCATCGGAATACGAATAGTAATAAAATAATGGTAGAATTTGACAAAAAAGGATATATGCTCATAGTTTAGCAAATTAGGATGTTTAATCCACCCCCCACGGCAGAGCTTCTAAAAGGTTCTGGATATGATATCGTTGTTGTTTGCCTATTGACTACCTTGAAAAAGATGAATGGTATTTGTTGAATTCAAATTACTAAAAGTGGCTGACCATATTTTCATTACTCTTCTAACTTATAACATTCTTGCATGTAATTTGCCTATGTCATACAGTTATGACTCGCTTACCATTGAGTAAAAAGAAGAAGATTGCTACTACATGTATTGTGTTATACACATAGATGATGCTCATGATTTTGGAGGCTATTGCTGAATTTATATATTTCTGTCCTTTTTGGACATTAGATTGTCTAAGCCTATATCCTATATATTTCACAGTTGTGTTGAAGAAAGATATTATGCTAGGCTTTTAAATCTCAAGCCAATGATTCAAGAAAGTGACTTAGCATGCTTAGATAACCTTAGGATGAATAGAGCCTGTTTTTCTAAGTTACGTGATATGCTTAGAGATGTTGGCAAGTTACAAGGAAATAGGAATACTAATTTAGAAGAAATGGTTGCTTTATTTCTATTCACACTTTCTCATGACACAAAAAATCGAAGAACTCAATTATATTTTAGGAGAAATGGTGAGACAATATCTAGGCACTTCAATTCAGTCCTCCACGCTGTCCTTAGATGTCATAAAAAATCGAAGAACTCAATTGTATTTTAGGAGAAGTGGTGAGACAATATCTAGGCACTTCAATTCAGTTATCCACGCTGTTCTTAGATGCCATGATATTCTACTAAAGAAACCTGAGCCAGTGACAGAGAATTGCCAAGATGAAAGGTGAAAATGGTTTAAGGTAAGTTAGAATTTTTAGGAAGATTAGATGAATGTGCAAATATTTATAAATATATATAATATCTATTAATAAGTTATATATATACACACTGCAGAATTACTTAGGTGCTTTGGATGGAAGTCATATTAAGGTTTGTGTTGAGGATAAAGATAAAGTTAGGTTTCAGGAATAGAAAAGGAGAACTCACTACTAATGTGTTAACTGCGTGCACGCAGGATTTGCAATTTATTTATATATTGCCCGATTGGGAGGGGTCTGCACATGACAATAAAGTGCTTCGAGATGCACTTTCTAAAAAAAAATGCTTTGATAGTTCCACAAGGTAACAACATAGGTACCTTGACATTGCTCAATTTGAACCAAGGAGCTTATTTAAGATGAAACTACTTAACACTTATCTTGGTTAATTATAGGCAACTAATATTTATGTGATGCCGGATACATGAATTGTGAGGAATTTCTAACACTATTTAGAGGCCAGAGATATCAGCTAAGTGTGTGGAAGAGTGGTGCTCAACCAGTATTTGCTAAGGAATATTTTAATATGAAGCATTCTTAAGCAAGAAATGTTATTGAAAAGTGTTTTGGATTGTTAAAAATGAGATGGGGTATTCTAAAATGTACAACTTGGTACCCTAGGAGAACTATGGGTAGAATTATCTTAACTTGCGCATTGATGCATAATTTCATTCGAACATACATAAGTGTAGATCCTATGGAGCCCTTGCTTATGGATGGTGAGGAAGAAGAAAATGGTGAACTCAATATTGGTATTATGGAATCTAGTGCTGCATAGAGTACATTCAGACAAGATCTTGCCAATGAGATGTATAATGCATGGTTACATGACACCACATCATTGAACAGGGTTTAGCAAAAACTATGTAGTGTATTTCACTTGTATTGCATTTATGGATTGATAAACATTATACATTTTATTCTTGTATTATTTTTATCTAAATTTGTAATAAGATCTGATTAATGACTTCGCCTTTTATTGAACTAGTAGTATGATCATCCTAAATTGGTAAATCATGAGCAAAATGTTGCTCTTACGAATTCTTATGTTTCCTCCCTCTCTATCTTTCCTTCTTTACAGATGAGTTAACCAAAAGCTCAAAAAAATGCCAACCAAGGTGGTAACGGTGCGAAGCCATCTAGAGGATGCATAAGATGGGGATACGCTGAGGATCGTGCACTAATTAGTGCAATGATGGATCTTGTGGAGCTGAGTGATTAGAAAACGGACAATAGTCAGTTTAAGAATAATGCTTATAACAGGTTGGAATAACTTATGGATCAAAAGCTTCCTAGGTGTAGTATGAAGGCTAAATCACACATCGAGTCCCGTATCAAATATTTGAGGAATCAATATAATGCTATTGCGGAGATGCTTGGTCCAGCTGCCAACGAATTTGGATGGAATTATGAAGAGAAGTTCTTAACATACTTAAAACCAGTCTGGGATGAATAGGTGAAAGTAATATTTTATATTATATTTTTTCTTCTATGCACATATGTGTGTCTGTGTATATTTCTATTTATTAGTGACAACTTTTAAAGTTTTACCTTCTTCTCTCATTATGTTTTCCTTTCTTTTATGCTAGAGCCATAAAAATGCCGTGGGGTTAAGAAATAAGTCATTTCTATTTTTTGATGATTTAGCCAAAATATTTGGGAAGGATAGAGCCATTGGAGATGAGGCTGTAAATCTACAAGATGCATTAGAAGGGATGGAAGATGAAGTAAGGGATAGAGAAGAAGAAGAGCAAGAAGAACATGTTCTTGCCTTTTCCGTGGAAGACACTTACCCAGTCCCTCCATTTGCCCTGATGGGAACTTCTTCCTCAATCATCCTATCAAACCGTAGGTCAAAGAAGGCAAAGATAGAAAATTTGGAAGTTTTGAGAGAATTTTCTTTTAGATTTGCACGAATGGGTGATGTGATAAAGGATACAAGTAAACACATAGGCCGCTTGGCTTCTTGTTTCCAACATGAATCTGATTCTGCAGGGAGAAGAATGCAAGTGACGAGTGAGATTATAAAGATTGATAGGTTGACTCCTACCCAAGTTATAAATGTGGCAAGAAAAATTACTCTCAACCCCCTAGAAGTTGATTTTTTTTTTTAGCCTTCCAGAAGATTTCAAAGCTGCTTATGTGCATAGTTTGTTACTTCTAGATCAGTGAAATTCTATGAAAACTAGTAGTCATTAGGAGCCAACACACTTACTGAACTCATGTTATGTTGTTGAACTTTTGTATATGCACCTATTTTTTGGACACTTATCTGACGTCGAAGCCCATAATGTATTAGTTTATGTGGCTTCCGGTTAATGTATATAAACTATTGAACTCGATTTCCTCAAGCTTTTGGTGGAATATAACAATACATTTTTATTTTTTCCCATAGCAATTCTATTGAGACTCCTGTAGTATAATTTAGTTCATTTCGTGCATCATCTCCAGACATGATTACACATTATCTTGAATGTTACTATTTTGGATGAAAATAATAACACCCAAGAATGCAACCCGTTGTAGTGTGAGAGAAGCATGCTTATTGTTGGGGGTCTGCGTATTGTTAAATGGCCACTTCGCCTGAGAAAGTAGGCTAACCAACTGCATATTACTGTTTTGGTCGGAGACAGTAACATCGTTGAGGCTGATGGAGAATTAATCCCGAGGGGGTTACAAGTGGCTGGAATCTAGGTCTTATTAGTTAATTATGTAACTTGATGCGTTCCTTTCTGGATAAGATCTAATAACTGCCTCTTTGTGGGATGTTACTGTTTTGGATTAAAATAGTAACACCCAAGAATGTGGCTCACGAACGTCAATCGGATGCATTTTCACTTTTGGGGTAAAGCTTGCTGTTTATTGGCTACATCGCCTGAGAAAGCAAGCCAACAAGCTGCATGTTACTGTATTGGTCTGAAACAGTAACATCATCAAGGCTGTTAGAGTTTTGAGCCCAGAGGGTTATAGGTGACTGGAAGTTGGGTCTGGGTGGTTAGTTATGTCATTTGACAAGTTCCTCTCCGGATAAAATCCAAGAACTACTTATTTGGGAGATGTTACTGTTTTGGACGAAAATAGTAACATCATCGAGGTTGTTAGAGTTTTGAGCCTAGGAGATTATAGGTGGCTGGAAGTTAGGCTTGGGGGGTTAGTTATGTCACTTGACAAGTTTCTCTCCGGATAAGATCCAAGAACTGCCTATTTGAGGGATGTTACTATTTTAGACGAAAACAGTAACATCATCGAGGCTGTTAGAGTTTTAAGCCCAGAGGGTTATAGGTGGCTGGAAGTTGGGTCTGGGTGGTTAGTTATGTCACTTGACAAGTTCCTCTCCGGATAAGATCCAAGAATTGCCTATGTTACTATTTTCATTATGTTATTATTTTGAATAAAAACAGTAACATCATCGAGGTTGTTGGAAATTTGAGCCCGGGAGGTTACAGGTGGCTGGAAGTTAGGTCTGGATGGTTAGTTATATCACTTCACAAGTTCCTCTCCTGATAAGATCCAAAAACTGCCTATTTTGGGGATGTTATTGTTTTGGACGAAAATAGTAACATCATTGAGGTTGTTGGAGTTTTGAGCCCAGGATGTTACAAGTGGCTGGAAGTTGGGTCTAGGTGGTTAGTTATGTCACTTGACAAGTTCCTCTCCGAATAAGATACAAGAAATGCCTTTTTATGGGATGTTATTATTTTGGTCAAAATCAGTAACATCATCGAGGCTGTTGGAGTTTTGAGCTCAGAGGGTTACAGGTGGCTAGAAGTTGGGTCTGGGTGGTTAGTTATGTCACTTGACAAGTTCCTCTTCGGATAAGATCCAAGAATTGTCTATGTTACTGTTTTGAATGAAAACAGTAACATCATCGAGATTGTTGGAAATTTAAGCCCGGGGGGTTACAGGTGGCTGGAAGTTGGGTCTGGGCGGTTAGTTACGTCGCTTGATAAGTTCCTCTCCAGATAAGATCTAAGAACTGCCTATTTGGGGGATGTTACTGTTTTGGACGAAAATAGTAATATCATGAGGTTATTGGAGTTTTGAGCCCAGGGGGTTACAAGTGGCTGGAAGTTAGGTCTAGGTGGTTAGTTATGTCACTTGATAAGTTCCTCTCCGGATAAGATATAAGAAATGTCTTTTTATGAGATGTTACTATTTTGGTCGAAAACAGTAACACTCAAGAAAATGGCCCGTGTGTGTGTGAGAGATGCATGTTTAATGCTGGGGGACTTTTTCAAAGAATGTACTTCGTTCATACTAACCTTGGTTATAGGACTTTTGAATAGTACCACATAACTGGATGTTGTTGCATCCATAAAAAAAGAGTAACATCAACACAGATGTTCGTAATTCATATGGCAACGTGTTGTCTGAGTGCTAACATAAACTGGATATAAGATTAAACTGTACAGAAAATTAACATTTACAATTGAGTTATACATACAGTTGAATTTTAAATATATCTAAGACCATGGTTTTATATGAATTTAGTGTTACATATGTGCATAATAATTAACTTTAGTGTTACATATGTACATAATAATCAACTTCAGCTGGGAAGACTGAAATTCTCGAGGAATTTAGTAACTAATTTTGCTCTGTATTGTCTCACTTCCTCCAGCGAAAATTGTTCTTGAAATTCTTTATTGTTGAATATATTCTTTATATGCAAGCATATGAAAATCTCGCAGTCTTGCCTGGAAAACGGTAACAATAGTTAATTTGGTACCTACTAGACATGTTACCTTTGGATAAGAAAAGAACTTGCTACTTACGACATTTTTTCCTGTTAAAATGCCCGTTCGTATGATATTATCTCAAAAGGTGGACCTGCGGTTGCTGACTCTACCCTCGTATCCATTCCACTCTGTACAAGGACTTCATTCATCTTTTTCTAGTAATAGTCCTTCTGTTGTTAGCAAACCAAAAAAAATGAAAAAAAAAACTCCATATAATTGTCTACACTACTGGCTGTAACATCTTGTATTGTTATGGCAACAGTAACATCAGCAAAAAACACATCCAGCATACAAATAACCCAATGAAGTTTAATTAAAAAATGAAACTCCGAGAAAATAAAGTGTTACTATTTTGACAAGAAATAGAAACATCAACGAATAATAGCTTATCATCTAATAGCATCACACTTGACATGTTTTCACCTACGAAAAACCATGCTATGAGCTACATACGAGAGATACGACGTTGTCTTGTTGTGAGTATGATATGTTACTGTCTCTGATGGAAAGAGTAACGTTAATAAAATAACAAGATAGAGGGTTCAAGAATGTGGCTAGCAATGCAATTTCAATCAAACCAAAAGTAACATCACTTGCTATTTTATCGTAGTATTTAATATCACTCACTACCAACGTGGCATCACGAATGTATGGATCCGGTGCTCCCTCTCTTCTCGACCGCAGCGAGTTGTAGTGTGTTCATTTGCACTCTTTATTATCTAGGACGAGAAGTGTGAAATGGTTGGGTTTCTGAAATCATTCACGCCTATGGAGTTTACTGAGAATATAACAACATCTACAACCATTGCCTCTTCCATATGTGCATCAAATTTGAACTGCCTGACTTCCTAGAGTAACTTGACGTCGCTCATAATGTAAGACTATCAATATAGTTTGAGCCCAAGTCAGTATCATTGCTGTCTTTTGTAATTCATATTTGGGAAATGGATTCAGGATCTTACCTAGCAGCAACTGTCGAATGCAAATATCTTCCTTTTGTTGTTCGTGGAAGCTAAGCTCAGAGTGTAGGCATGGCCATCTATGATCTACATTGATTGATTAGTTCTTATTAGATGATTGATTAGGGTGGCAAACTCCAAATAGTAGCATAAGAATCCAGAATTTGTAATAGAAAGAATAATTGTATGTAACTGTTTGCACTCCACATAGTAGCACCATGCTTTTTAAGCCCGAATAGACTCAGTAAGTTCCTGTTACTGTTTTGGGAAGAAACAGTAACATAACTACAGGGAGGAACAAGATAAAATAATAATGCATTTAAACGATCAGATGATACATACACTGTTTGTGATTGACTTCTCCTTGATTACTCCCACCAATTCCTCAAAAGTTATGAACAAATCCTACTGGGGGATTGACTAGACAAAAATACTGCATATGGTGATTTGGCATAGGGATGAGATGAGGCGATAGACAATACTTTCTAGTAAATGCAAAGAATTGAGAAGAAAATAGGACATGACTTACTATAGGTCTCTAACCATTTTTATTTGCACCATCTTATTCCTGACATCTTAAGTAAGGTATTTTACAGCTGGCAACTTTGTAGTATTCGTTGCCTTATGAGTTTGCTTTTTCTTAGTTTTATCTGCTGGTGTATCATCTTCAATTATAACAGGGGCCTCTTTGCTCTGCCCAAAGACCTCCTTAGCAGTTGTTGTCTATTGTCGTGCATCTGTCTGTCTTGTACATTTTTTCACTGGTCCCGAGTACGTGAACTCTTCGTCCCGTTTTATTTTTCTTGTTTTTGCTTTAATATTTGCTATCATCGAACGTTACTTTTCCTCGTCTTTATCTTGTTCATCAGCTTCAATGGTTTCTACCTCATCTTGTTCAACCACCTGCATAATTTTTTTAATAGCTGTGCATTGAGCTGTTTATTCTGATTTTTTAAACTATTATTGACCGCCTTGAGGTTTTCTGCCTCACTTATTGTAGTGGACAATTGCTCCTGTAGCTGTGCATTATCATGTTTGAGTTTTGCTATTGTGTCTGCGTTTTGTTGTGTATGTTGTTCTGACGTCTGAAGTTTCTCAGTGAAGGACGTCAATTCATCCTTCAGTTTGAGTATTTCTGTGTTTGTACTGAAGAGCTGATCCCTAAGCCGTAGGACTTCATCATTATCTTGTTGATGTTGCTCTTTGTGGGATAGTGCAATATCTGTAAACTGGTCCAGTTTTGTTGCTCGTTGTTAGATCATGTATTGGGCCGATGTTGTCTCAGTATCGCCTCCCGAATCCTCTGATTGGGAGGGTGTGTTCTGTGATTTTATTTTGTCAACAAATTCAATTAATTGTAGATTTGTTTCAACTATGTAAAAGAGGTTATATTCTTGTACTGTTAGCTCAATTTCTCTGTTTACAACCTAAAACATAAAAGTGTTTCCACTGTTAGTGTGGTAAGTCAGCATGTTTCTGTTTAGGTGAGAAACAGAAACATGAAAATAAAGGATAAAGTTACAGCGTAACAATAATTATAGGTAAATTATTAACTATAAAACACATTAAATGCACAAAATAATATATAGTTAATGGAAATAAATTGGAATTAAAAAATGTTATTGTTTCCATTTCAGTTCAGTAGAACCCCACGATATGTTACTGTTTTACGTGGAAACCTTAACACAAGGTCAATGAAGGAGAAAAACTTGACAAATCGAATATTACTAATTATTAAAATCGATAAAAGGCGCATGTTACTATTTTCCAGAAAATACAGTAACATGTTCCATTGTAACTATGGCATGCTTCTGTTTGTTATGAAACAACAACACCATTTATAAAACAATGTAGATTGCTAGAATGAGGATCAAATTAACAATAGAAACCTAGAGAGAATGACCTGTTACTGTTTCACGTAGAAATAGCAACATCTTGTTTGATGTTACTATTTTTCATGGAAATAGACAGTAACATGTTTTCTTGTACTGACATGTATTGGGCTTCATAATAAGTTAACATTTTCATATGGTTACTTAAAGCTGACTGATAATTTGATCCCTCAGTTGGCGTGTGAAGAGCTTCAGGTCCCATTTGAAGCATCTTGAAACTCTTTCGATATGATGCCCGCTCAGCACGCTTGTAATCTCACACAGCCAATACTGTTGACAATAAATCGTTCATTTTGTCATGTTAGTTTCCTTTAGAGGCTGCATTCAAGGACGGAGTAATAAAAGACGCAAAAAATTGGAGGTAAACAAGTTATTCTTGTACGCAGTCATTAACACGAAAGAAAAACTCAAAAATAACTGTTAAGTAAAATCACATTAACAACCAAAATGTCATAAAACTTTGGGTTACCATTCACAGACAAAGCAAGTACATGTTACTATTTTTGGTCGAAAACAGTAACATGAACCAAGAGTGCCGACAAACATACAAAAGAAAGGTAGGAACATTCACTCAAATGAATGAAAATGAATGAAGGCAATATAAAAGATAGTGACACGAAGTAAAAAGGAGTTTTGACATCTTTAACTTACTAGTAATAGCATGACACAGCCGGTTACATTAGGGGTGCTGTTCTTTTTGAGAGAATTCATTAATTGATCGTGAATGTGTTGTGACCACCTATATTGTGCTATTGCATCTACTTCCTTTACATATTTGATATATGACTAGCCCAATGTATGGGCCCTATTTAGTATGAAGAGGGTGACTAAAAGCATCAATGTCATAAGACGAGAGACATCCTGCACATCAGTCTCCGATGTTCCTCGCACTGCTCTTTCGAGTGCGTTGAATATTATTAGTTTACTCATCCGCGCTTTGCCACGAAAATACCTTATGTCGAAGTCTAACCATGGCCTTTTGCCAGATGTTGTCTGGATGGGCTGGTCTCCATCCCTTATTCCAAAGATCAGCTTCACTGATGTTAGTGTTATTCTGAGATGTTCGCTCCCGATATTGAAATGATTATTCTTGTCTGAGAAGGTAGAAATTATGGACTGAATTTCAACATCGCTCTTCCGACACATGCTGCGATTCAGTTCTTTTGTTATTATTGCATTTATTAGGACCTAAAATGGGTTTTGTCGCAGCACCATTGTGTGTCTGTCATCGAATTGAAGCTGATCAACCTGCCTTATGCACGCCAACAGATTGGACCTGTATTGCTAGAATTTTTAGGTTTTTTCTTCAGAATCTTCTGCTTGTGTGGGTACTTTAGTGCCTTTCTGTTCAAGTAAATGTCAAATCAAGCGTTAAATCATGCATAAATAGACAAAATAAGGTATGACTAATAATGTAACTTTCAATTCTTTCTAGTGTGATACTATTTCACTAAGAAATAGTAACACACTAGAAAAAATAAGATATACATGTTTAACAAAACTCTACTGAACAAACAACGAGCAAAAATATGAACAACAAGCAAAAATATGCATAAGTGCTACTTTGTGAGGTATGAATAACAATGCAACCTCGTGGTAGTGGTGTATTTCTGTTTCACCAAAAAACAGTAACATGAGTCAAGAATCGATATATAACTATCTTACGAATCTCTATTGTGTTGATAACGAGCAATAACATGAACCAAAAAAATAAGATATACGTGTTTAACAACACTATACTATGTTGAAAAAGAACAAAAACATGCACAAGTAGATAATATAAAGTATGACTAACAATACAACCTTGTGGTAGAGATGTGTTACTATTTTACTAAGAAACAGTAACATGAACCAAGATTTGAGATATAACTGTTTTACGAATCTCTACTGCATTGATAACGAGCACAAGGAACATAAGTTGACAAGATGAGGCATGATTAATAGCGGAGCTTCAAAGAAATTATGTGTTACTGTTTCACCAAGAAACAGTAACATGAACCAAGATTTGAGATATAACTATTTTACAAATCTCTATTGCGTTGATAACAAGTACAAGGAACATAAGTTAACAAAGTGAGGTATGATTAACAGTACAACTTACGAGAAATAATGTGTTACTGTTCCATCAAGAAACCGTAATATGAATAAAAAAACAAGATATGCATGTTTAATAAAGCTCTACTGTGTTGACAACGAGCAAAAACATGCATGAGCAGACAAAATGCAATATAATTAACAATGCAACCTCGTGGTAGTGGTGTGTTTCTGTTTCACCGAGAAACAGTAACATGAGCCAAGAACCGAGATATAATTATTTTACGAAACTCTACCGTGGTGACATGGTTATGTTTGGTCCACAAACAAAGACGCCAACCTAAAAAACACAAGATATGGATAAGATGATACATGACTAAATAGAAAACCTTGATAAAACTAAGGTGTTTACCCTATCAAAGACTAATGAAACGAGATGTTACTATTTCGTTGAGAACAGTAACACCCACTAAATTGTGGTAATAAACTTACAAATTAAACATGATTAAAAGTAATGCCGATGGAAAAGCACTTTACTTTTAGGTATCAGATGACTTCCTAATGTCTGTTTGTTTTTATGTGAACAGAATGCCAAAAAGACAATGAAATATGCACGCTACCATTTTTCTATTTCTCATACAAACATATATTATGTGGAGCGACAGTAACATGCAACAAAATATTTGATATACTATGGTCGTACTAACTTCTAGGGTTTCCCTTGAACTTATATAGGAACACAAATCTAAGGAAACTGTAATATTTTCCTTTAAGTTAACTAAAGTATAATGCTTGTACTAGAGTCAATACTAAAGAGGAGGTGGGTTTGCCTGTGGACGACCCATTTGTGCGGAGTTACTATTTGAACTTATTTTAAGCTTCCGATGTCGAGAAATAATGTTCTCCGGTTGTTCAGAGTCGTTAGAGTCTTTTCTTACTGTATTTGCTGACGATTTGCACAGTGTCTTCCTGCGTCTTGAGTTCATTGGTACTGCGCTTTGAGATGGAATGCGAAGTGTTGTTACTATTTCGACTTTTTTGTGCCCCCCAAAACGCCCATCGCGTGCGTCATTTCATCTTCAGGCTATTGCATTTTATCGCTTCGATGTCGTGTCATTTCATTTTCTCGCCTCGGAGAACAGTAACAACACTTGGGACTCTCATTTTTCACATAAAAAAATAAAATCAATTAATATCTGTTAATATATTATTTTGGAGGTTATTGTGGTCATTTCATTATTATTTCTTAGGAAATACAAAGTTGAACTAAACAAAATATAGGAATTTATTTACTGGAGAGTGTGATTTGCTCCATGTCAACCAAACAAAATTTGGGATTTCCCAAAAAGTTCATATGGGAAATCAACTTCCTGTGAAATTTCATTTCCCATGAGAACTTAATTTTTGTGTGAACTAAACGACCCCTTAAATAATATAAATAACTGTTAACAATAAAGTTTAACTTTATAAAAAAAATGTGAAAGAATAATATGATTGTTATTATCTACCTTGACTATTATCAACTATAGACAAATTTTGAGTTTGATTTTATTTAATAATAAAACTTAATTAAATCTAATTTGACTTGTTAATATAATTATATTATTGAAAAATTACATATTATTCACATATAATTTTGTTTTTTTTAATTTAATTCACATATAATTTTAAGTATTGTAATTTATCTATTATACTTTTAATCATTAATATTTTATCTAATTAAATTATTTTTACCCAAATTTTAATAAAAAATTTATATATATTATATGTAATTTTTACTTTTATAAATTTTGACTTGATTTAATATTTATTTAAAAATATTTTACATCTAAAAACTTTATTCGATACTCTCTATTCAATAATTATGGATTAAATTATAAAAAATAAATATCTAATAGAATTAAAAAAAATTTGATAATTTAATTTTAAGTGCGCATCAAAATTTGAAGAAATAAAAATTATATATAATAAACAAAATTTTTCTTCTTAAATTTTGAACAAAAAATAATTTAGATAAACAAAATATTAATAATTAAAAATATAGATGAGTAAATTGTGATTCTTAAAATTATAGATGGATCAAATAAAAAATGAAAAAAACCATGAAGTATAATTTTCCTTAATATATATCATTCAAACTTAATAATATCTATTCAATGGCAAGCAACCCGTATATACATAATAATATCCAAATAAATAGAGTTAATAAGTGAAATTAGTTATAAAGGTATAAAACAAATATAGTAAAGACACTAATAAAATAGCTGAGAAATAGATGAGAGGAGGTCTATTGGTATAAACAAAGTTCTTAACAAAATATAGCAAAATGAGATGAGATTGAGGTTAAAAAATAAAGTTTATAGTTAATTCTATCATCAAAGGATAGAAAGATACATCATTAAAATTTTTTTTGATCAAAATAAGAAAATTTTAATATTTCTTATTGATATGATAATATAAAAATAGATAATAATATATGAATTAAATTTAAATTTAATTTATATATATAAATACATATATAATAATCATTTTGTAACTAAACAGACTGACTTAACGACAATTTGACTGTGCCTTTAATACGCATTTATTTCTCTAAACCTTTTTCACTCTCGGATGATTAGGTAATTCGGCTTCAATTAGAAAATGTACTAATCATGTAAATAACAGAGTATATATATTAAAAAAAAAAAAAACAAACAAACAAACTAAGTGGTGGCTTCCTACGGACATGGTGACACCAAACCAAAACTATGTCTACGAAAATCCAAAAATAGCTCCTAGGTTGGCGGACATCCAAATTCTAGGAGTGTCTCCATTCTCAATTTTCAAAGGCCACACGCCATCCAAGCATCGTGGTTCATTCGGAACTTCTTTCACCACCCAATTGCCTCTCCCAAATATGGCTGCCGTCCTGGCTCCAGCCAAGTTGCTTATGTATTCATTCTGTGTAACGTTGGCTCTGGTTCATTTCCAACCACATGGCGTCTCAGGTGCACAAAGTGTTCCTGGCCTTGGAGTTAATTGGGGCGCACTGGCATCCCACCTTATAAATCCTCACGTTGTGGTAAATTTGTTAAAGGACAATGGAATCAGCAAAGTTAAGATCTTCGATGCAGATTCCTGGACTCTTAGTGCATTGGCGGGCACCAACATTGAAGTCATGATTGGAATTCCTAACGATCAATTGAAACGATTTGCTAAAAGTGAGGACGATGCCAATGATTGGGTGAAAAAAAATGTCACCAAATACGTTCACAAGGGTAGAGTCAATATCAGGTTTGGAAATCTAATGTTATTATTTTTAATTTTAAAATTACAAAGAAAGTATGAAGTTTTGAGAATTTGAAAAGGGGAATAAGGTGGACCAAATTCATAACATAAAATCCCAATTGAAGGGATGCTACAAAATGTTTAATCCAAAATTTTTAACCAAAGGATCTACATAATTTTCAGGTCTAAGAATCTCCATACTCTTAAATGCACAAGAATTTCTCCTTATATTAACTCAAGCTTGAACACATATTTACATAAATCTTCGCAATTACAATCTAATTAATTTAAAAATTAAAAGATTAAATTATATTTATTTATTCTTAAAGAATAAAATTAAGGGAGGAAGTTAATTTTAAATGCAACAAGTTAGATTACAGATTGGATAATATTTATGATTTTTTAGCATTTTTTACAGTATCATATCATTTAATATTATTTTCCCTGTCACATTTGGGTGAATCCAAATATATATATATATATATATAAAATAAAAATATTTATGGATTCAAAATTCCGGTATTGGACAGGTACGTGGCCGTTGGAAACGAGCCATTCTTGAAAAGTTACAATGGATCATTCCTATGGTCCACATTCCCAGCAATGCAAAATATTCAGAGGGCTCTGGAGAAGGCTGGACTAGGAGACAAGGTCAGAGTCACAACACCTTTAAATGCTGATGTTTACGAGTCTCGTTCGAACAAGCCATCGGACGGACAATTTCGCGATGACATTCGGGATCACATGAAGCAGATTGTGCACTTTCTTGATGAAAAGAAATCAGCATTTGTTGTCAACATATACCCCTACCTCAGTCTCTATGACAACGAAGGTTTTCCTCTTGATTTTGCCTTTTTCGACAACAACGGCCAAACAGTTAGAGACAACAATGTACAATACAGCAATGTGTTTGATGCCAATTTTGATATGCTCGTTTCCTCCCTTAAAAAAATCGGTGTTGCCAACCTGAAAATCATAGTTGGTGAAGTCGGATGGCCTACGGACAGTGCCATGAATGCTAATCCAGAAAATGCAAAAAGGTTCTACCGAGGATTATTGAAGAATATGGCAAATCAAAAAGGAACCCCACTTCACCCATCACCCATGGACATCTATCTTTTTTCACTTTTTGATGAGAATGCCAAGAGCATTGCGCCTGGAGCATTCGAGCGCCATTGGGGGATTTTTAGTTACGATGGAAAACCAAAGTTCCCTATAGATTTTACAGGTGATGGAGGAGACAAATGGCCAGTGGGAGCAAAGGGTGTCAAGTACCAACTTCGACAATGGTGCGTTCTCGACAAGGATGTCAAGAACCTCAGCGCGGTGCAACCTGCAATAGACTATGCTTGCGCATCTGCTGACTGCACAAGTTTAGGTTTTTATTCTTCTTGTTCGAATTTGGACTTAGCTGGCAATGCTTCCTATGCTTTCAATCAATTCTTTCAATTGAATGATCAGAGTGTCGAGGCTTGTAAGTTCAATGGATTAGCTAAAATCGTAAAAGAGGATCCTTCGAGGGGAAGCTGCTTATTCCAAATTGCACTTGAAAGTGGTGGTGAAAGGCTTAAAACGGCCGGTCTTTTGATTGGATTTGTATTAATGTTCTTGACATTCGCGTAAGATGCAACAGGGGATGCTTGGAATGATGTTTCGGGACTCGGGATTGATCTATTTTTAGTTTATTAATAACTAGTAGCAGCAGCGAGGTTACCATTCATAGATGTTAAAGTTCTGATAGACGATAGCAATAAAGTAGTGCTTCCTCTTTGGTAGAATAAACTAATACTTCTTTAATACATTTATATTGTAATGTAGTGTTCAAAATCTTTATACGTTAGAACAAGACGCCCCACGTGTTTTCTCCTGTATAAGGACAAAAATATTCCATTTCATATAAATAACTGATAAATTACTTGATAAATGATAAATTAATTGATAACTGATAGACTAACTAAAGTATTTCGTAAAATTAACTGTTAAACTAATTAAAATTTTAAAATGACATAAAAAGGCATATAAATAGAAATACATATATAATTAAAATAATTTATATTTATTTAAAAATTAAATTATATTAACGTAATTAAAAAGTTTAAAATAAAAGTATAATTTTTAATATTTAATTAATTATATTTATAAATTTATAATTTTTTGACTTATATAATTTTTATTTTATTATTTATTATAAAATTATAATTACTTAAAATATAATTAATTATATTTTTTTAAAAATTACCTAAATTTATATTACAAAAGATATGGATTGTAAATTAATAAAAAGAATAAGGATAGATTTATAAGTTACTTTAGGTAACTTATTACATCAAAATTTATAAGTTAGCTGGAATAGTTTATAAGTTAATACAAGAAACACCTCTAAATGATAGTTTATAACTTATTAAACTTATTGATCAAGTTAATAAATTATAAGTTAACTTATTTGTTGTACAAAATAAAGCCAAAATATTTATCTTGATAATGATATATCCGAACTGCAGGTGAAAATTAAAGATAAATCATCTGAAGTTTTCACCTCTAAAAGTTAACCTATAACTTATTAAACTTATTGATCAGGTTAATAAATTATAAATTAACTTATTTATTATACGAAACAAAGCCAAAATATTTATCTTGATAATAATATATCCCAACTGCAGGTGAAAATAAAAAATAAATCATCTCAAGTTTTCACGTTGCAAAATATTAAAATAAGTATATATAAGTTTAATTCCTCTTATTATTAAAAATATTAAATTAATACCAAAAATTGTAAAATATAAATGTTAATTATTCATTGATTGATATAAACTATAGTAATTCTACCAAAAAAGAAGTACTACTTTATTACTATTATCTATTAAAACTTTAAATCCAACATCTACGAGCGATAACCTCGCTGCTACTAGTAGTTATTAATAAACTAGTACTTCTTTGATACATTTATATTGTAATGTAATGTCCAAAACCTATACACGTATACATTTATATTGTAATGTAATGTCCAAAATCTATACGCGTTAAAAAAAAGACGTCCCACGTGTTTTCTCCAACATAAGGACACAAAATATTTATCTTGATGATGATAATGATATATTCAAGTTACGGGTGAAATCGAAGATAAACCATTTCCGGCTTTCACATTACAAAATATTAAAATAAGTATGTATAGGTTTAATTACTCTTATTATTAAAAATATATTAAATTAATACCATAAATTGTAAAATATAAATTTTAATTATTTATTGATTGATGTAAACTATGTTAAAGATGTAATGGAATTTACATATTCGATTTTCTTTCAATTTTTAAAAATTCATAGGCGAGAGAATAAGGATAAACAAATAGTAAAACTTTAATGAAAAATTTAAACAGAAAAGATATGATAAACATAGTGATAAAATTTTAATTTTAGAATATCAACTGGGATTTGAATTTCTTATTCTAAAACTTTTCTCCAGATTCTCAAATATTCAAAAGGAAAAAGTAAGCATTAATAAATAGTAAATTAAAAATAAAAGATAAAACTTGAGATAGAAATATTTTAGAAGAGCAATTACGATTCGATATTTTAATTTCTATTTCTTAATTTTTAATGAGTTAAAGAAGATAAAAATAAAATAAAAAGAATAATTCAAATATTTTATTTTGTGATGTGATTTCACCGCGAATAATGATATGTGATGTCATTAAAATAATGCTGACATGGTCCTACTAAAAGAAAAGGCCTTCTAAAGAAATATTTTAATTTTTATTAGGAGTAAAAATAAAATTCTTTAAATGTCTAATCTAAAATTTTTCATTCGATATGTGAGGATTGTTAGGTCTCAAATTAATACTAAATATTTTGACTTGAAGCTAGTTAGACCAAAAATTGTGATGCCGAAGACTCCCTCAATTGAACTCATAAAGTTAGTAAATATTAGAAAACTTAATAAGTTCAAGACTTGAGTTAAGGTCAACTCGGCTTTAATTTGAATTTGATAACAAAATTTATTAGATAATAATAAAAATAGATCCCATGTATTTAACATGTATTTAAGAAAATTTATATCACCATGTATTCTCACAATTTTTATAAAAATATTTCCTTTTATTTGTAACTTCGATAAAGAGATTGTACTTATACACAAACTTTTAAATAGTTGTGTGACTTAAATGAGAATATAATTTTCATACTTATTATGCACAAATCATGTGAAATTACAACTTTTATATCAATAATTAAAAAAATTGCAAACTTTCACATAAACGAACCCACCTTTGGTGTAATAATTTAAAAAAAATTGGTAAATTAGTCAAATACATATCCAAACACTACCCACAATTCAAAAGTGGATTAGCTTGTCAGTGTGTAAAGTTAAATATCTTGAATTGAAAATTCTAATGAGACGACAACAAGCTAAATAATTCTATTTTTCTTACATCGTCCTACTGTAAAATAATGTGGACTTAAAAGAACATATATCCTACAATAAATGCGAATCCTGCAAATAGTCTATCTCTTTCCATATCCATGTTCTATAACAAAATTCGTCCATACAAAAATTTGTACATCACATGCACTTCAACTCGCGGGGAATGAATTTACCTATTTGTCATATAGATTTAATGAGATGTACAGCTCTACAACTAGTACAATAATAATAACAATAATAACAAACAACAACAACAACTACTATACACTCCAAGACTTGAAAACCCAAAAAAAAAAGGGAGAGAGAGAGAGAGGTACTACCAATGGGACCATTCGGTCCATTCCACCCCTAAAACAAAAATAATAGTAAACAAGGACTATGCACTTTTATGTATGTTCCCTTCTCGTTCCCCTCAAACCCCCTTCATCCCTTCAGCTCTTCTCTTTCTTTCTAACCAATAAAAAAAATTGAAAAAAAAAAAAAAAGAAAGAAAGAAAGGGACAACAGAAGGGGGAAAAAAATTAAATAAATAAAAAAAGAACTTGGCGTTGCAAAATTGCGCCGCGGATATAGTCCCTCTAATTGTTTTGGTCGGTCAACATCCATCTGCAACAATAATGGGTCTTATCACGAGGCCAGTAGGAGGTAAAAGCCAGGCTTCACCTTCGCTCGTCTGCCTCCATGACAGATGCATAATTATCATTCATAGCTAATAAAAGGTTGATAATGTCACATTAGAGGGAGGTAAGCTCCGCCATGACCCTTCCTCAGCACAAGCGGCGCTGCATTATCAGGAAGTTTATCCAATTCATTCATGCACGCATCAATTACATCCCCAAATCCAGTTGCTATTGTAGCCAACTGCATTCGCAACCTCAAATCCCTAGTCCGCTTGAGTAAGTACCTGAATGATCTTCCTAAATATTTAGCCCACTCAGCTGGCAGCCCTCCAGTGAGCCAAACTGAGAATTGGGAGACATCTCCTCTTGCTGCCACTTCGGCTCTATAAAATCTAGCTAAATCAATCAGCATTGAAGGCTGAAGAGGTAGAACGGCCACAAATTCAGCCACGAATTCTTCCATTATTTCAGGCTTGAGCATATGGTTCCAGAGAACCAAAGCCCACTCGCTTGGCTGGTTAAGGCCATAAGCTTCCGCCACAATTAGAGCCTCTTGAAATCGAGACTGCTCAACTAATGCTCGCCTAGCATTGGTTTCTGATCGATAAAGCCACTGAAGATCTGGCATTCGAATTTGAAGCGATAGAAGGCAAGCCTGAGCACAAGCCCAGCGTGTTTTGTTGCCAGCATCAATGGAAGAGTGAACTTCAGCAGCTTCAATGAAATAACGCATGGCATCCAGCAAGTCCTCATTCTGGTCCTTGTCATAACGACGGAACCACTGTTCACATGATTGCTCTGCACGGGATTCTAGAAGAGCAGCTGTTTCATGCTTCATGTCAAAATGGTTGTAGACCTTGAAGAACACAAAAAAATGATCAAAACAAATATTACATACTCCATTTTTTTCCTTCAGCTTATAGATATTAAGCATCAAGTCTTGAAGAATAAAAACAAAACAAATACAAAAATTGGGAAGAGGAATAAAATTAAAAATGTAACTTTTGAGCATGTAACAAAATTCCTTTTCACCATTTACAGCACCGCTTTAAACTTCAACATTTTCAGAAAGAATATGCAAATAAAACATGTTTTATATATTATTAATTGGGATAACACTGCCACATTTCAACAAATCACAAGTAAAACAAAATTTTCAATATTGATCATCAATGACACTAGAAGTGGTAAGACTAAATTGAACGTCCTCTGCAATTTTGCAACTTGTTTTCACAGTCAACAGCATGGAGCCATTAATATTTATTTCTTCATTCACTTTGACAGAACAAACAGTGTCAATAATTGACCCTACAAAAATTACAAATCAAATCATATCATACCATAGCAAATGCATCAAGGTCATTGGGGTTGAAATGCTTCAGAGATGTAAGAACAGCCATGCGAAATCCTCTGACAGCCTCAGCAGTGCCTGTATTTGTGTCTGCAGCAGCAGAGTACTTCTGTAGTAGAAGATTCAATTGACCATTTTCTATAAGAATTCCAAGAATGAAATTTAGAGCATAGAAGTTTCCAACTCCAGTTATGAGGCGAGCCAAACATGGAAAATCACCCTCTGCCACATAAGCTTCAACCCTAGTTGCAGCAAGGGCTACAAGCACATCAACTCCATCAAGGCAAGCAGATGATTTGTAAAAGTGGTGAGACAGAATAAGAAGCTCTACCTGAAAACGCCATTTTCACATGGAAAACACACTTAGCTTCTAAAGAAGATGAGGATTCTACCAGAAATATAAAATGGTTGAATGCCACAACTTAGTTTGTTCTCAAGATAGGGCTCCACCATTACAAGGGCCGTATTTGTGTTTGTCTATTTATGGTTCTCTCACCATATATAACAAAGCAAAATAAAACAATGAAAAATCATAAAAATATGCTGGCAATTACCAATATTTTCTAGACATAACGTTGGGGAAAACACCCAAGACTGCTATTTTTCAATATTACCTCACAGGCATGTGGTATTTCTTGTCCTGTAATGACCAATCGCATTAAAGCATGCCCAATTTCTGGTTCAGCAGGGCAAAGCTCTGCCCATTTCAAGAAGTCTGAAAATCTCCACAGCAGCGGAGCAGGTCCTTCCTCCTTCTGAGAATCTACGTATCCTCCACGATGTGCAGCCAACAAGCCCTGGATATCATATAGATAGAACATGATCAAAGTTATTTTTGACTAGGCTTGTTTTACTTGGCATCCATAAAATCAAAATATCAAACAGGAAAACAAGAAACAAAGAGAAACGAATTAAAAAAACCCAGGTAATTTCTTAGCAAATTTAGCTGCCAAACTCAATAGGCAGCAAGCCCAGAATGAGTTAATCCACAATCAGATGGCACAAGTAACACATATACAAGGCACTATGGCAATAGAAACTATATTATCACGAAAATTTACGTGAAGAAGAAATAAACCTTTAGGAAAGATTCTGCAAGGATTTGAGCAATACTTGCAGCTGGCATTGGATGAGTCTGCACCAGAAGGTTTGCCTCCTCAAAGGACTCTTGCGCTTTAAGAGAAAGCAGCTGTAATAGTTCAATCGGTTGCTTGTTGAATGCCTCAAAAAATGGGAGACCTAAGGCATTTGCAGCTTTTATAACTGCTATTATTCTCTTACATAGTCCACGTCCACTACCTTCAGTGAAAATGGCAACCAAACTGCCCAAAATCTGACATTGCAAGTACACAGTATTGATACACAGACCTTATAATTAAATAAAGAGAAGAGACTAGGGCTATCTTTACGTGCTGGCATTCACATGATAAAGAAATCCAGAATCAAGGGTGCTCAAATGTTTTGAAAATAACCTGAAGGGGGTCAACATGATCCTGATCTCTCAGTATGCCATATGACTGCAACACTGATCGCACTTCCTCATCAAGAATTGAAATAAAGACATTGCTAGGAGGAGTTGAAATAGCAGCAAGCTTCAAAGCTGCATCTACGAGTCTGAATTCATGAGGTATTAGTCCAGGAGACAACTTATACTGAAGTTGCTTGGCAGCTGCTATTTGCCCAAATTCCAATAAAGAAAGTACAGCCCTCTCCAGCTCAGCAGCTCCAACCCTTTCCTCCCACCTAGAGAAAGACATTTCAACTTTTAGGTTTTCTTCTTGCAACTGCAATTCATTTTTAAAAGTTATTGGACTGGGACTATCATCATTTTCAGTGGTTTTATCCACAGCTTCTGGAAATGGGCGTCTTGATGCCAAGTATCCTTTAGCCCTCCTTTTTGTCTTTGTACTGCCACCTAATGTAGTTGAAAAACTAGCATCAAGCGCCTCCTTCTTGTGGGGCATTTGGTTACTTTCCCTGGCCTCATACTTTTCTACAGTTCTATTCTTCATTACATTTATATGATTGTCCATCTTTGCAATTATACTTGCAGTTCGGTCAACAATACTGGAGTCATTCTTGGCAACAGCATCCCCGCCAGAAAATGGGAAATTGAAATCTCCTTCACTCTTCACCTGACTCTCAGACTCAACTGCTAAAAGCCATACTTTTGTCTCGATTTCCCGTAGTAGATGCAAAGGACAGACTCTGAAAAATTGAGAAAAGTAGTAAGCAAAGATGTTATAGCAAGAGGCAACAGCAAATAATCTAAGATAAGTTCCATACGGATTGGAAAGACTTATCATCCCACTCAACCACTGCAGAGAAAGCAACAAAAGTTCATGAAGCTCCCGTGCTGGAAGATCTTTCTCAACAGCTTCTGCATGTTTAAGCAAAAATAGCCCTGCCTGCAATCAATTATGACAGATACGATCTTATAACAGTAATGGGCCTAAACATATGGAAAATAACAAATGTACTTAAGTGCAATCATGTACATAATTGGCAGATTCTAAATAGGTCAGACTAGTGAAAAAGTGGGGTGAGTTTAAATAAGATTCTGCCAAGTGTGAGTATCTGTTTGCAAGAGAGAGTGCATTACTCCAAATATTTAGTTGACCATTGACATTATAAACCAAACATACCTGTAAGGCAGGGAAAGAATATCTGATGAATAGTGTGTGGCAGTGGCTCCATAAAGCAACCCTCTCCTCTGGCACATCCCAAAGAAACTCCTTCCATTCAGCCACCATAGACTCAGCCTAGCATTGCAGAATGAAAAGGAAAGAGAAACGATGGCAAATTGTTAAAAACTATTTACCAGTATTGCTATAAATGCTTGGAGAAAAAGGAAGAGGTAATTAAAAAATGGTAAGGAAAATTCAATACTACAGATCACCACCATCAGAGCTTTAGATTTACAGCAATGTTAAGCAAAAAGCAATAGACCAACTGATCATTTAAAGCTCGAGAGAATGGAGATGGCAAAGTACTCATTGAAGAGTAAATTTGTCAATAAAAACCACATCATAATCAACACAGATCTCTGCCACAAAATTGATCAAACAGCACAAATTTATGTAACAAAATTACAGCATAAAGCATATATCAAATGTAAATACTACCTGAGACTCAGTAACATGATGCATGGCAGCCTTCCAAGGCCCACCACTGGCCTCCAACTGCTTGGCCCAGTTTCTTGCCTGCTCCCAGTGCCTATTTTTTTCTAGTGCAGACAAGAGTGAAGCATCATCTGAAGTGTCATTTGTTAAATGCAACTTATCATCTTCGCATAGTAAAGGCCCTGCTAAATTAATTTTCCAATGACATCTTTGATAGTATGCTGATGCATATCCACCATCACCAAAGTCAGTGGCAGCAAGAAGTTGCAGTAAGCATCTTTTTTCATAAGGAGAGGGACAAGATGAAAGCATAGCATCAGCAGCTCTTGTAGCTGTAGAACTAATCCATGATGTCCCAATCTCCCCTTCTCTTCCTGCATTTGCCTGTAAGTGGATTGGTTCTTCCTTAATCCGGGCAGAAAAGGAGTCCAAATGCGCTGAAGCTTCAGATAGACGCATTTGTGAGAATGCCTGCAGGAAAAATAAATGATCAATTTCCACATGTGCAAGTGATAGTACTGAATTTGCAGCACAAATGAAGTTGACATTGCCAAAAAAACCTATCAAGCTCATTAGAGATTTTTTTCTTAAATCAGGCTTATGGGTAAGCATTAAAATTTATCAAGTTCACATTCATCCTCAGCAAAGTAACCATTCAGACAAATTTTTTTTTAAACGTCATGGGCAGATTTTGATCTTATATTGTAATTTACACAAGTTTGAAAATGTCAAAATGATACATCTTTATAAAATTTTTATTTAAAAAATCGATGGCATTGCATGGGGCATGAGATCATTTACTCATAATTTGGTGAATAATACTTGTTGCACCCATTATTTTTGTATTTTTCATGTAGTACTAATTGCAAGCAATTAAGTTGTGGAAGACAGAGAAAGACAAGTAGAAAGAGTCTAATGATGCAATCCTTTGTTCTTTGCAAGAAAAAACATCAGGATTATTGAGCAGATTCAGCCACCGCAGAAGGTTTGAAATTACAGGCGAAGGGAAAATGTATTCACTGCAAATGGCACATATTACAGAATAATTTGAAACTTTTTTTTTTCTTAATAGAAAGAAAGATGTTATGAAGAAGGAAGATGATGAAAAAAGGACAAGCAATCCTCAATGGAAAGAAAAACATAAAGAAAATACAGGTTACATAGAAATAAAACCAAGAGAAATCACCCATTCAAAGTTCTACAACAAATTTCAATCCCTTTGCAAATTAGTTAAACTTATCCCCCAAAAGAAACGATTTGCTTTAAGCCAAACCAATGTAACAAGCATAATCTTATCCTACATCAAGAACATAGGCTGAAACTGCTGTTTAAAAATTCTAGCATTCTTCTTTGACCAAGAACAATTTGGAACAATTTGTTAGTAGATAAGTTGTACATCACTTATATCTTACAATATGTATTCCGTATTATATTATATATAGTGACTGCCCAACTCGATTGAGGACATAGCAATATAAATTCTTCTTTAATTAACATGGTATCTAGAACCTTCTAGGAATCCTTCTTCTAACCTAATCAATAAAACAAAAAAAGACAAAAACAACCCAGCACTCTCTCTCTTCTTCTCCCTTTCTTTTTATTTTTTATATGTGACTAAAGTCACGATGGGGCCAGCAGCACTCTAAGCCAAATATTGGTGGACGCCCAGACCTCAAAGGCACTGGTTGGCAGCAGTGTACAATGGTGGAAGAGAGTAGTAGTACTGTTTAGTGCCATGGAAGCAGAACCAGTCACCGAAGGAAAGGCATGGGTACACCGAACAGCAGATCAAGACGAGGCAATCCCGAATAGGAGGCGCATGGCATCGCACGCATGTGTGTACGAAGGCGCATGAAGCCCACGCGTAGAGGAGAATAGCTGCGCGTGGAGGAGCAGATCTTCCATCTAGCACTGTTTCTGAGGGATCTAAGTAGTTCTGTAAGGTTGGTTTTGCGGTTCTGTCTCCAAACAGTATTTTCTGGGTAATTTTCTAGTTTTTTGCTTTGCTAGCTAGATAAATTAATTCATCATGGATGCTAGTTCTGATTTGACAAGCAAGTTTGGGGGTCTAAATAGTCCAAAAAATTCAAAAAGAGAATTTGGATCTAATTTTTCAAAATTATTACCAATAGGTAGAAAAATAATAGAGTAAAAATTAGATGTTGAAAGGCAACAATATGTTACCTAAAAAGGGCAATTGAATACTATTTTGATGAAGTTCGTATGATATATCATCTCACCCAAGAGCCGCCCATAGAAGATCCAGACCAACAGTGGATTATAGAATATCGTCAGTTATTCAAGTTGGTTTGTAATACTCTAACTACTGAAGTTGAAGATAACACAACTCATTGTCGTATTGTTAAGGAGTTATGGGAGTCTATTGAGTCTTTATATTCAAAAAAAGATGATCTGAACCAAATATATGATCTAACTGTGTCCTTGTTTCAATCAAATGAAAGAGAAGAGACCAATGCTCAAATTTATACTAAGTTCACTTGTATTTATGAACAATAGAATTCTCTTCTGCCTATTACTAGTGATGTTAATCCAATGCACTTCTCAACGAGAATAACTAGCCGCTTTGTGTTATTTGATGCGTTTGCCTCCTAACTTTAGTACAGCATGACAGTAAATTTTGTTTAGTTCTAAGCCCCTCACTAGGAAACAGCTTATTATCAAGTTCAAAGAGCATCCAAAGATATTTCTTCCTTTTTTCCATCTTCAAATATGAACAAGTCAGCAGCATTAGTTGGCTCAGGCGCTTATGGAGGACATGGTAATTCTAGATGTGGTAAGGGAAGAGAAAAAGGGGGGTCAATCTAGTGAAGGAGGAAGAGGAAGCGATTCAGTTTTGATTTGTTATTATTATCAAGAACAAGGACACATTTTACTCATATGACACAGGAATCAAAAATCAATGGTAAATTACTATCTGATAGTGAATATACTAAATACTTGTAATTGAACACCTCTTTACAGCTGCCACCCACCCAATCCACTGCCACAATAGTTCAAATAGGTAATCCTCCTGCAAGTCTATCCCATTCCAATTCTAGATGAGTTATTGATTTTGGGGCCACTAATCATATAACAAGTCAAACAGGTATCCTATCTTCCTTTAATACTTCTCATCCTTCTTATGTTACTTTAACTAATGAGTCTACTACTTCTATTATTGAAAGTGGCATTGTTGATCTCAACTATGATATCTCTTTATCCAATGTTTTGTGTCTTCCCAACTCTTTGTTTAATTTACTTTCAATTAACCAAATTATCCATGCTTATAACTGTGATATTTTTATCTTTCCTGGTTATTATATGTTTCAGGATCTGTTGACGAAAAAAATTTTTAGCAAAGGATATGAATCTAGGAGATTGTATGTGCTAGATGACAAAATCTCTCAACCAATTGCTGTTGCTGCTGCCCCCACTCCACATCAATTACACTATCACCTTGGCTACCCTTCATTGATCTCTTTACGAAAATTGTGTCCTAGCTTAGCATCTGTCTCTCATTTAGCTTGTAAATCTTATTAATTTGCTAAACAACAGTGTCAGTCATATGTTCCTAGAGTTAATAAGCGAGTTTTATTCCTTTTTGAATTAGTACATTTAGATATTTGGGGGTCTTGCCTAATTATTTCAAAGTTTGATTTTCCTTATTTTGTATCTTTTGTGGATGATTATTCAAAAATAACTTGGATCTATTTAATGAAAAGTTGTTCAAAGTTATTTAATGTTTTTTGTTCTTTTCATGCTGAAGTTACAAATCAATTCCAGGCAACTATTCATAATTTTCGAAGTGATAATGCTAAAGTATATTTCTTTACACAGTTTTCAACTTACTTGTCATAACATAGTATAATTCATCAGTCTTCCTGTGCTTTTACCCCACAACAAAATAAAGTAGCTGAACGAAAAAATCAACATTTAATAGAGGTTTCTCAAGCCCTTTTATTTGAAATTAAAGTTCCTAAAGTTTTTTGGACAAATACAATTTCTACAACCTATTTTCTAATCAATCGCATGCCTTCTTCCGTTCTTGATGGTTAAGTACCCTTTTTTATTTTGTTTTCTTCTAATCCCTAATTTCCTATTTCCCCACGTATTTTTGAGTGCACATATTTTGTTCATGATAACCATCCTCAAGTATCTAAATCGGATCATCGGTCTTTGAAGCGTGTTCTTTTTCTTAGCTATTCTCGTACTCAAAAAAGGTATAAATATTTTTCTCCTGAATTAAATCATTACGTTGTATCTTCTGATGATATATTCTTTGAATTTATCCCATTCTTTGGGCCTTCTCCATCTTCCTCCCCCTTGCCAAAATCAGACTATGTTGATTAATACTTTCTTGTACCATCTCTCTCACCGGATTCACAAGTTCCTCCACAATAGAATTTGATTCCACCTCCCATTCAGTTTGTTTATTCTCGTAAAATGAAGGTACCACCTACAGCTCCTCCACCAACCAAGCAACAATCATTTGATCCAAACTTGATTTCAAACGGTCTGTCAATTTTATCTCCTCTGCTGGCTTCTTTCTCATCAGATCCTTCACCTGTGTCTTCTAATTTGGATATCCCTATTGCTCACCAAAAAAGTACTCGTACTTGTACACAGAAAGATAACCCTTGCCACCCTTATTCCATTTCTACCTACGTGTCTTATTCTTCTTTACCTGCTTCTTCTCAATCCTTTATTGCTTCTTTAAATACTATAACTGTTCCTAAATCATATTCCAAAACTTTCTCATGATGGGTGGCGTGCTATTATGGAGAAAGAAATAACAACTCTTGAAGCTAATCAAACATGAAATCTTGTGCCTTTACCTAATGGTAAATAATTCATTGGTTCCAAATGAGCATTTATAGTAAAAGTAAATCTAGATGGTTCTGTTGCTCGTTTGAAAGCGTGTTTAGTAACTAAAAGTATGCTCAAACTTATGGTGTTAATTATTCAAATACCTTTTCACTTGTGGCCAAAATTACTTCTATTCAATTACTCATCTCTCTTGCTATTACTCATGATTGGTCTCTTCACCAATTAGATATTAAAAATACTGTTTTACATGGAGCAACCACATGAGTTTGTTGTTCAGGGGGAGTGTGGAAAGGTACTACATTTGAAGAAATCATTATATGAGTTGAATCAATCTCCTCAGGCTGGATTTGAAAGATTCAGTTAAGTGGTGACAGAATTTAGAATAAGGAAATGTGATCATGATCATTTTATATTCTACAGGTAGCCTAGTTCAGGATGTATTCTTCTAACTATGTATGTTGACAATATTGTGATCATAAGAAGTGCCAAACTAGGGATTTCATAATTGAAAGCTTTTCTTCAAGCCAACTTCCAAATTAAAGATCTAGGAGTACTTCGGTATTTCTTAGGCATTGAAATTGCTTGAGGAAGGAAAGGGATTTTTCTTATCTCAAAGAAAATATGTGCTTGGCCTCTTGAATGAAACAGGAATGATTAGCGCTAGACCATGTGAAAATTCTATGATTACAAATATTAAGCTTAATCCAAAAGATGAAAAATTACTTGAAGATCCTGAGCGGTACAAGAGAGTGGTGAGAAAATTGAACTGTCTTACTATAATTAAGCCTAACATTGCTTTTTCAGTAAGGTAGTTAGTCAGTTTATGAACTTCCCAAGGACTTCCCATTGGGATGCTCTTGCACACATTCTAAAGTATTTGAAGAAGGCGCTTGGTCGAAGAATTTTATATAAAAACCATAATCATTGCAGAGTGAAGGCTTTTTTTTATGCAGACTGGACAAGATGTCCTATAAATCGAAGATCAACTTCTGAGTATTGTGTGTTTGTTAGAAGAAATCTTGTGTTATAGAAAAATAAAAAATAAGCAATTGTATCTCACTTCAATGCAAAGTCTGAATACCAAATTATAGCTCATGTTATATCTGAACTTATATAGGTTAATTACCTTTTTCAGCAACTTGACATCAAAACTCATGGGATTATATAATTGTAGTGTGACAATCAAGCTACTACTCATATTACCTCAAACCCAATTTTTCATGAACGAACTAAATATGTAGAGGTTGACTGTCATTTTGTTCGATAAAAGTTACAAGAAGGGGTTATCAATATTAGATATATTAGAATAGGGGAACAATTAGCTGATTTATTTACTAAAACTCTTCCAGGGAAATAAGTTGATGAAATTTGTATAAAGCTGGATATGATTAATATCTATAGCCTAACTTGAGGAGGAGTATTAGTAGATAAGTCCTATATTACTTATATCTTACCATATGTATTCTGTATTATATTATATATAGTGACTACCTAACTCAATTGAGGACATGACAATACAAATTCTTCTCTAATTAACACAATTGTAATGCTTAAATTATTTTTGTTATCTGCTGCACTCTTGATCTTAAGATTCAGGATTCTTTTATTGTCTAAACCCTTAGACTTCTGTATGTGGATGATATGATAACAAACATGAGCCACCCACAATTCAATTGAATGGTTCTTGTCCACAGGCAATGGCATTCATAAGAATATGAGATTGGCTCCAGAATACTGGAACATTTTGAGTCATGTATTGGACTCCCATAAAAATAAAGCAGCAATGATCACAAATAAGAAGTATATGCCATGACATGAAATACATGAATTTTGGATTAGCTGGGAATACCTGAAGGGCACGGATAAATGGCAACAGAGGACTTGATGGAAGAAACATCTCAAATGCCCTTAGCAAAGGTAAAAACAACCGTTGTTCACAAAGCACTGCAACCATCTTGCCCAGAGAGGCAGGTCCTTCATCAGAATCACTTGAAGCATTTATGCCTACTTTGCTTTCCTCCTTAGTAGATATTTCTTGAGAAACATATAAATTTTCACCCACAGAAGAATTTGAAATGTCAGATATTACTGAAGCAGAGGAGTCCAATGAAATGGGTGCTATTAATCGTCTACGTTTCGGACTCTGCCTGTTGTAATGAAATGTAAGCACCCTATCACCTACTGGTAGGGCATTAATCACTTTGACAGCTGCTCCAACATTGGCCGTTATCTGGGAAGCAACATCATTCACCTTAATAGAAGAAGTTTCTCTGTCCACAAATACAAGGCGATCAGTTTTAATCATTGACACATGCATATAGAACTTTGTATTCAATTATTTGCACAGAACAAAATTTTAACAGCAGAAATGACTGAATATAGCATCAAATAAAAATCATGATTCACAAGCAGATGCTAATCCTGAAAATGTCATCTACTCAAAAGAGTTTTGGTCACCTTGCTGCTGTAATTTCCAACCAAACCGTCAGGCATGACAATGGAGAGACATCAGGGAAACATGAAGCAATCATTGCCAAAATAGACCAGGACAACTCTTTTGCTCTCACCAGGAGAGCCTCTCCAGGACTCTCTTTCTTTTCGCAATCAGCTAATATTCGGAAGAGTTCAACAGGAATGCATATGTTGTCATCAAGAAAGGCTGTTCCACAGCCTTTGTCCGGAGCATCAGAGGATGATGAAGAGCTTGCCTTTTTCTTCAGCTGCATGCCTCTCAAAACTGTCAACATATGAGGTCTGAGACGGGGATCACTGAACTCCTTCGATGCCTGACATTCAATCACAAATGGATTGCATGTGGGGCAGTTTCAGTTAAACCAATTCACAGCTTGAAGTCTGTAATATGAATTAGAATAGGAAACAACACTCACTATTTGGACTACAGTGTCAAATGAATATCCACCAACCTGAGCTTCAGACAAAAATCCAATCTGACACGAGCAAAAAAGTGAGAAGATTTATAACTGAAGGAATAAATATACATACTACAGAACAGAGACAAAAAGTAGAAACATACCCAATCATTATCTCTAGCCAATACAACAAGGTACTTTGTACTTAAAGGAAGGCTGTGCATCCTACAAAATTTTGTAACCAAACTCCACTGCTGGCTAGCAGCCTTTTGCTGAGATCTTAACTCTGACCCATCACCATTGCCACTTAATAGCCAAGACCCACAGGTATTTCCTTCAACCATCCGTGGAAGGCTTGCCTTTTCCAAATGATGCAAAACAAGCAAAAGAGCTCGTGAAGGTCGTTTACTTGGAGCTCCCACATCATTAGTGGTTTTAGAGGAATCCTTGCGCAAATATTCATCGGCTAGAGAACGAGCAAGAGATTCTGTTAGATCACCTTCACGTGATACTGCATGAAATACAGAACCCTTTGGTGATAATTGCCTTAGGTTTTCATTCTCTTCATTTGATTTGTAGAAAGAAGATATCCGTTTTAGTGCAGCAATATCAACACGCAACATGTTGGCAGACAAGCCACATAGTTCCAGAAGAAAAGCACATGAAGCAACCAGTGTAGAATCCTCAAAATGGGCAACAGCAATTGGCAAAACCTGGAAATTAAATACAATTATTTTCAGTGTAACATCCAAAACCCCAACAAGGTAACATATAGTATGATACTTATATGAACAGCACAATTTATATAATAACTGCCAAAGGGGTGGCTGAAGTATATGGGAAGCATACCAGAGGGACATTTAAATAAGGAAAAAGGACGAAAAGAATGATAGAATTGGAGTTCAATTGCTTTAGAAACCAACGTCCAGACATCAAAATGAAACAAACACAAACACCCTTTTGAAATGCTACATGTCAATAAATGACACAAGACGGATTAAATGGATTCATAACAAAGTTGTGCTTGGCAGTATAATACTGTCAATATTGTAATAATCATTGAGTGAAAATTAGCATCCATTCATGAACAAATCGTTTAACAACATCTCCTCTTAATGCATTGTTTTATCTCAATTTAATCCATTTGGCATCAAGTACACACACACACACACAAACGTATATATATACAAGTGCCTCACAGATGAAAGTAGAGCTTCCTCGTTCTGTGCTAGTGGTGAAAGAAGTGTTTGAACATCTGATTGAATGGTAGTTTGTCCATGAGGTGAAGTACCACCATCTCCCCCTGCCTTCAGCTTTTGGACCCTAATAGCTAGAATATGGTTAAAGGCTGCCAAGGCACGTCCACGATGCAAATGGTGCTCAAGCCCAAGTTCTGTTTCCTGAAAAAATGAAGATTACCATATATAATTATAAAAACCAATATCGATGATTCTAGAGGAAAGCAGGTGGGTATGTTGGGAAAGTACTGCTACTCTCACAACCATTACAGGTCATTGATCATTCATACTGTCTATGCCATTTTATGGCTAAAGGGGTGTGAGAGTAGGCATTATTCTTTTTGGCACTTGGCAACTCTAACAGGAAGAAAGCATAGATAGCATGTAAAGAGCCATTCCCAGATATTGGAGGATATTGCGAATAATAATGGGGAATATCATTTCTTTAAGATGATTAAGTGTGAATTTAGGCTGCCAACTAAGCAGATTATGATTTAATTATTAAGGCAGACAAGACAAAGCACATTATAATGTAACCATTAAGGCAGACAAAATAAATTAGACACAAAAGTTTAAATTAAAAGGGTCATCATTTACTTCATAGGCATAAACTGAAGTAACTGGAAACAATTGTAAGGTAACTGTTCCTCAAGGAAACATATATCAAACACGATATATGCATGGCTAACGTTGTGAAATACAGGAAGACAGAACTATTTGCTGATAGTTAATGGTCATAATGCCAATACTGCCTTATATATACCTGATAGATTACAAAGACACAACAATGAAGCACAATATCTCAATTAAATGACAAAACATATGCAACAGAAATCTAGGCCTCCTAGGGTGATAAATAGTGACTGCCATTTGACAGTTTAACTCTTCTAAAACATAAATACTACCTGAGAACCCAATAAATCACCACTTCATGCCACCTGACCTCATAAAAATTATGATGCAGTTGTGAGCCCTAGTAATCAAATTAACTCAGCATACCTCGAGCAAAGCACCATATAACTCTTCCTCAATGTGTCTTTGAATAGATGCTTCCCAGGAGATTGCACTAATCTCATCATGTGCATTAGCATTCATGAACAAATCAACATCTCTATGTACGAGATTTTCCCCAATAGGGAAACCTGAAAACGATTGGCATCCAACAGGACCCTGTAACATCATGAAAGCTACATAACTTGGAAAGTACACATATATGCATGAACTGTGTCTGCATAGTTATTTTGCATGTTATGTACTCCCATCAGTAACAAACAAACTACATGAAAGATAAGGTATTTCAAACTTGGCAAGGTGACAATCATTATCATTAATGAAGATAAATGTGTATTTAAGCATCTAAATAAGTTAATGACTCTGTATAAATTATTTATGCAGAAAAAATATTTAAAAAAAAATGAAAAGGCAGAGATAGGAAGATCACCAATTTAAGTCTTCCTGACACCTAAAGTTGCACCATAAGCATATGTAAACAATATATATATAATATAATTTTAATTAAGAGACAAATTTCTGTGATAAGATAGCAAAGAAAGAGAAGAACCAAGCAGACCTGGACATAAAGTTGTATCAATCTTCTGACAGCTTTAGAAAACCAGCATGGAAGCATTTGTAGAAGTGATGTATCACGTCCAGTGGAAAAGAAGATGTTATCACGCCAACCAAGATACTCTGATAAAACTGAATAGCCAAAAAGATTAAATAGAAAAATTATAAGACAACAAAAATTAACCAGTGTTAGTTAGTTAACAGCCCAAGTAACTTGGGAAGGAAGGAGCAAGAGGACTCGTTAAGAAAATGAGAATAATAGCTCACCAGCTTTTGCTTTAGGGACCCAAGGGCCCATTTTATCTTGTCCCAGGCATGCTCCTACAAGTGTGTGCCATAGTGTGGGGAAGCGCTGCACAGTTGGCCTAAGGTTTTCCAGTGTGCACTGGGCAGAGGAATTACAGTGCCTGTTCACACTACCACTATTCAAGCAACTTTGAATTGGGGCAGTAGCATGCATCAAGGTTGCCAAAGCTGCCATTTCGCCCCCTCCTTCAGCAATGTCATCAACAGTGCAGATTATTTCATCCAACTCCAGAACACTGAGTTCACTTCTAGGAACTATATTATATGATGTTATAGCACGAGCATTAGCAAGAGAGGCCTCATATTCGCAGCCCTTGACTCTAGCCAAAAGCAGCCATCTTGTCCATGGATAATCAACCTGCAAGGATGCAATGTAGAAAACAAGCAACAAACATAAGTGCAAGCTATGACTTTTTAGCACAAAGAACATGCTTCCGTGTAAAATTAGGGAGTAAGGACCTATACTACTATCACACAAATCTCTAAGCATCATAACCCAAAACAGGAAAACAAGAATATTACAAATGAGAGACATATGAAAAAAATGCTGGTGTAAAAGTGAGCTATACATAGTTACATGCACACTATCATAAGTAAAGCATGAGCTAAAATCAATATTAAGCAGCACGCATCATGAAATTTGCATATACTATTCTCAAAAACAAAATAAAGTGTAAAACACGCCAAGAGGTTTAGGACAACAGAACCTACAAATTTCAGTGTATCAACAGTCAACAGAACTGCACAGTCACTTGGAAAAATAGAGACCAATTACAGTTGGAATAAACTTACAGCAGCTTCTTGTAATGCACAAAGTGAATCATTATCCAGAACCAAACCATGATGATCAAGGTAAAGGTCCAGAAGATTTGGTAAGTTATATTGTGCACAGTGATGTACAAACATTTTATGCAGAGCTCGTAATGTTCCATCTCTCTCTGATGAAGTCTCTATAGAATCATTCTCCACAGGTATGTTATCTGTGCCTGATATGAAGCCTGAACGAGCCAGAATACATACCAATTCCATTGTTCCTTCCCAATATTCCTTCAAAAAAATAAATCTTTTGGCAAGCTTCTCCTCCATAAGCATCCTCAACCACCCAGAACATATATCAGGAAGAAACCTATATATTTGAACATCTGGAATTTCCATGCACACAGAATCCAGTTCTTCAAATGAGCATAAGAAACTTCTATAGTCAGAAGACTTCATATTGCTTCCTAATGTTGAGTCAGGTTGTAAAATGTCCAAATTGAGTTGAAGGCTTCCAGCTGATAGAACAGATGCAGGCATCAGGTCCAGCAATTCAGAGACTTCCTTCCAATTATTGCGGCACATATGGTATGCAAGTTGTGATTCCCACAACAAAGAAATGCTCAAAGGAAGAGATTGACCCAATATTACCTGTACAAAAGGAGGTGTGTGGATATCAAAATTTATAAAATTGAAACTAAGAGCCTTTCTTGTTGAAAATGGAGCAAGATTAAATTGTATAACAAAAAACAGTGCCATAACTGGATATATCACTCCAGTGGGGAATTCATTTTGAAAACTACATGTATTAAACTTGACCATCTGATTTTGTGTTTCAAATGCAAACAACTTGAGCATCCAGAAAGAAAACTCATAGAACTTCAAGTAGATTGCTTAGATTTAAAGAAACACATGAAGATAAGGTGAGCTCTGCAGAGAAGAAGCAAATCAACATAAAGTTCCAAGTATTTTTCATCCACCCCAATCCGGCAAAATGTTGCACTTATAAGTCAATTCTGCAGACTTACTCCTATCATTACAGCCATCTTTTCCATCAAAATTACAAGCACAAATTGTTTAGACCCATTTTCCGCCATGTCATTAAGCAGAAGGAAGTACCAAGAGACCAAGCATCATCAGCATGATCAACATTCAGGAGCAAAATTAAATAGCACCATTAACACACACCACGAAGAGAGAGAAGCAACTCACACGATCAACAGTTATCTGATCCCAGGCATCAAACCAGACTCCAGCAGCAGCCCAGTATCCAACATGAGCATCATTTTCATCTTCTTCTTCCAGAGTAAAGGGACTTTCATCAATATTCATCCATGAATCCGAGACAATTCCATCAATCTCACCACATTCAATGATACTACTGTCAAATAAATGGTTATGCAACAAGCACAACCTATTCTCTGCAGGCAGAACAGAGCTTGTTGGAAGGCTGACCTTTTTGAACCGGAGATGATATGTTTTCCAGAAGCTCCTACTGGGATAGAGACTCTTTCCATACAAATCCACATAGACAAAAAAGTATGAGTCAGCTCATGAAAATTCCTCCTGCCAGTGCTTAAACCACACCACATTTGACAATAAAACAAATAAAATCTACATACCTCAATCAGGGAAATCTCTTCCAGTAACTTCCACTCATAGGGTCCCAAATAACCATAGCTTTTCATTTTCTCTGCAATTTTTTCTCGAAGGGATCTCCTTACTGTGCCAAACAACAATTGCCTGAGACAGGACTCAATGTTCTCTCCAAGTCTTTGCAGCATTGCAATAGCAAGTTCAATATCACCCTGTAAAATCATGTGATGTATTTTGTAGAAAAATGGCATTATTTCATGCAACAAATCACTGACAAGCTAATGTTACTTTCATTTGACAAGTAGCTAACATGTTAAGTACATTACCTTCAAAAATAAGTCATAAGCAATAGCCTTGCCAATGTCACGAACTTCAGTGAAAGTATCATGAGGCTCTCTGTCAGCAACCAAATCTTCCATACGATGAAGATGCAATTGAAGAACTGCCAAAGGGAGACGGCCAGAGAGCAAAGCATCTTTAACCACAGTCTTAAGGTCCAAATTATCTATCTTCCACCGTGCAATCATCTCTTCAGGGTTTTCCCTGATTCCCCCTACTGGCCTAAACTGAGACATTTCATCAAATTTTTCTGAGTGCATATGGGACTTGGGATCAACAGGTATCAGGGCAAGATTCTCAGTATCATCAATGTCTGCTGCAGACATAGGAAAAGAAACTTCATGTTGCTTCAACATATCCAACGACATAAAACCTGATGGAAGAACTGAGTGCTCAGATTCATCTTGCATAATTTCCATACTCATCAAAGATGATTCTACCCCACTATCAACCTGTAAGATAAAATAACATTAAATTTTAAGAAACAAGATGCAATCAGTTTAAGCAGTGACTGAAGTACTAAAACTACTAAGCATTTTACCAGTCCTTGACAAGCCCATTGGAATTTTGATTTAAGTCGACATTGCAGATTTCGGATGATCTCCAAGAAATGAGCCATCTCATGAAGTTTTCTTGTAAAATCCACTTCAATATGAAATTTATCCACCTCAACCGGGAGAGGAGGAAGTAATCTGGTCCCATTAAAGCCCTCCATCATACATGTATGTCTCTTATGTTGTAGTAACGCATATTTACGAAGCATCTTAGTCGCAAATGAGGTAGCCAGCACAAGAAGCCTAAAAATGTTGACCATGTCCATATCATGTCAAATCCAAAATCAAACAAAAAACATGACGACACATGCAATCAATTGCTCTTATATCATAAATACTACTTTTCGCCCTTCACCATTCATTGCTGTTGACATAAAAGGAAGGCGCAAAGGATTTAATAGCACAGTCAACAATTCAAGTTGCGCATTGAATGATAAAATGATTACACAATATTCTTTGCAGCAAATGTTTTGAGTATTCAGACCAATATTAAAATTTACCCTTAAGCCAGCTATCAAGATTGAAGAATAAACAAATCAATACATCAACCAAAAAAAATGTTGAATGTATTTATTTTCCTAACTTACTATTATAGAGATATTAAACTTAGCATATGGAAGTTACAGTTACTTCCTTTCCTAATAATATTTAAGCAGTCAATGTCATCGACAGCAACTTGCTTTGCAAGTAATACAGAACTTAGAATACTGTTATAAGATGCAATGACATATATACCTGGAAGCAGCGGAAGTTTCATTGTCATTGCCATTTTTGTTAAGCATAAGATAGACTGAGGCAAAAAGCAATCTCAAAATACCATCTTCTGCAAGATTCACATCCACAAGCATTTCCAAAGATCTGTTCATGAATAAAGCTGGAAGTGAATTTCATTAGATAATAATTACCATAAAAATCTAAACTGACTGAACAGCTCCTTGCAACTCGTCCCATATGCAATTAGCTTTAATAGAGTGTAATACACAACATTTTAAATCTGGTAATCTGAAAAATTATTTCTAAGAAAAATATTTTCAAATGGATCAGCTTTTCTTTTGTCAAACAAATCAAGTGTAAAAGACATCAACCCCACAATGACGGCAGAAAAATAGCCAGGAAGATGATGTGCTAAATAAACAATGAAGGAGAAGGATCCAAAGAAAAATAGAAATGAAATGAAAACTGAGAGGCCTTTATGTTAATTTGAAATTGAATATTCCATACTGAACACCCTGGGAAAACACCCCCAAAATGTGGTCAAATTTTGCCATATTTTGAACAATAAAAAGCAATGGACATAAGATTTAAATATGATAAATAATTCTAATTATAATCTGAGTTATATCATATCTACATATTTCTATTATAACTCAGATTATGTGAATAACCAAACGCATGATCAATTCACTAGATGTTATAGCCTTGTGATGAGATTGTGGTTCCCAAAGTTATCTTGGTGCATCCTGTAAATTTATTACCACTCAAGGTCAAGGTTATCATGGAAAATATTATGAAAATGATTCACTAGATACTTGGATCAAGTAGCCACTTTTTGGGTTCATCTGGTTGTTGTACCAATACTCAAACCTGAGTTCAAAGCGGTTTAGGAATTAGCCACATTGACCAAGTGAAGTGGGTACTTGGATCAAGTAGCTATTACCATTTACACACACACAAATGTATATAGGTATATAACCATGGGTGCTAAATGTTGGCTTACCTTTCTATGTCATCAAATTTCAGGTAGTCCAATGCTATTTGTAAACGGCGTGTACGAGAGATCTTGAGGTCCCATCCTAACACAGCAGCATATACATCAAGCATGCAACTCAAGATTATTTCAATAAAAGAATATTTCAGCTCCACTGTCTAATTAAGAAAACCCACCAAATTAAAAACCATTATAAATAGGAAAAAAATATCATATTGATTAGCACTTTTGTTTGTGACAATTCTCCTTGTTTCTGTTTAATACGTAATACTATAGTTTCCACATGCTAGAAAACAGGAAAATATTAAAATAAATAGAATTTTTGCTACAACCCACTACAAGTGTCAAATCGGGGTAAATAGATTAGCATTGATCCAGGTAAGGATACCAAAGACATTTTTATATGACAGTAAGGGGTTTCTAGGTTCTTGTAGTAGTCCACCAGCTGATCCAAACAACTTCATCCACGCTAAGCCTAGCAGATTCATAGGAATTTAACATCCCTGTAGCCTGCCACCAAGTTAGAACCCAGGATAATAAAAAGAGGAGCAAACTCCCTTACCATCTAAGCCAACACCTATTCAAACCCATGATAACCTAAAGACAGTGATCCATGTTTATCCTGTTATTCCACCTAGCTAGGGCTTCCAAATGCATAAAAGGATCATCACTGAGAGATTGGAAGGAGAAGCCTTGGGCAAAAAACTATTGCCAAGGGAGCTGGCAAATCATAGGTGACAACAAAATACAAGAGAGGAAATGGAGCACTAAGATAAAGTAGTAGTTTGGTCGAGTATGGAGACAAAACTTGGCCAATCTCATCTCATACATAAATATATCAGAAAAAAATATACATAGAAGAGCAATTAATTCATAAAAAAGAGAAATAGAAAAGTAAAAACAATGCACTATTGCAGACCATATAATTGTACATTTGTTTTGTAACACTCACCATTTTCCAAACACAGACGATCTGCTTCTTCTGCACCTTCGTACAAGAGAACTCTGTCCAAAATTTCAACTTTCCAAGGGGAAAACCTTTCCATTGGTCCTGTCATTTCCACATTGCCTTTTACTTGAAATGGAATCTCTATATCCTTACTTGATTGGCGATAACCAATATATTCAACAGGAAGCAAATTTGATGAAAATGAAATGGAAGGAAGATATACTGATAGACCACCATCTCTCACAATGTAAAAACAACCTTGGAATGCACAACCAATTGCTTCTTCAATAACAGCTTCTTCCTTTCCATTGAAATGGTTCAAACTGCATTTACTATTTAGACAGTTGTCATCATTGAAACATGACTTCACTTGCAGATTAAAATGAACAAGTTGAGAACCTTTCTCAGTATTCACATTCTGCTTTTTGAAAAGACAAGTAATTCCCAGAGGAGAAAAACAAAAAGAATCATCCTCACTGAATCTAAAATTGGAAAGGTATATCTTTCTCATAACTTGTGACTCCAGTTCAGAATCATGAAACTTGTGCTCACTAGTTACTTTAGAAGCAGCAGAGAAACCACTTGAATATGAGCTTAACAGGTCTCCCTTTTCTTGAAATGTGTGTTGATCAATTTTTTGAAGCACACTACCTGCAGCTTTATCAGAGAGAGAAACACCTTCATTTTCCATGGATAAATCATTAGGATTATGATAGCCTGCAGAATCAGAGCATACCATTTGGCGACTAATTTCAGAACCACCAACTCCCCAGCCAACCAGCATCCCCATCCCAAACTTCTGAAAATGTGGAAGCATCTTCTCATAATAATACTTTTCCGGCTCATGTTTACCCACACAGATCACATAAATCACCCCAAATTCATCAACCACGGCTAAAAGGGAGGTATGCGAAGCAACAATTAATCTTTTGAATGATCTTCTATAACAATCACTATGCTGTTCCATGCCATCCCTTATGGGCAACTGTTCTACTCCGAGCAAATATGAATTAGGGTTAAGTCCACAAGACTGTAAAATATTTAATTGTGTCACAAACTCACCAGTCACTGCAGTATAAAGAACTATCAAGCCAGAAGAATTGAGACAAACAAGAAGGTTTTCAGAAAATTGGAAATCAGCCCACTCAAGTGCCGGACCAATATGTATTCCTTCATCAGGTTTCACTAATGAAACCAACTGGATACCCTCATAGTTTAGCCTAGCAACAATAAGCAGACTTCTGCTCCGGCCACTTTTGTTTACATCACTGGTATTAACACATGTGTGATCCACTAAGGTTAAAACAAATCCCACTAAGTGATATGAAGCACTTGGGAACAATTTAAGGCATTCATAAAACCCATCAATCTCAACACCAAATGCGTTGGACAAAGCATCAGACTTAATATATGCTCTGCATGAGCTCAGGTTTGAACAGTTAGACGGATCATTTACTAAATCAATTGGTGCCTGCCAGCTTTCAATGTTTTGGACAGAATTTTTTTTACCAAGAAAACCCACCCGTGGAGTAACATCAAATAGATTAAATGAAACCACTTCCGCAGAGCAAGGAAAATCTGTCTTCTCTGGGAGCTTAATCCAAGCACTACCATCTGATACAGTAGTTTCCACTTTAGTGTAAAAAGATTCTAACCATCTCTTGGCAGGCAAGCCTCTTGATTTTTGGCTATCCCCAACAATTTTGCCGTGACTACAAGGCATTCCACCAACTCCACCAGGCAGATTTACATCCTGAGAGACTTCATGGCTAAGACTATAAGGTTCCTCCACTTCCATACTTCGAGAAAATGTAGAAAAAGGCCCCCATTCCACCCACTTGCCTTGCCCAAAGTGACCCTCTTCTGTTGTTCTAAACAGTTCTCTAGCTTCACTTAATTTTGGAAAAGCATGGACAGTCACGCCACATTTTCCAGACACAAATAGAAGTTCTCTAAATGGAGCATCATTATGCTGGTCATAGCTATCCTCACAAAGACCCCAAGCCAGTGAGTTTACATCACTTATAAATGGGAAACTATTGGATGTCGAGCATCTAGTCTCAGCAGAATCAGAACCAAATTCTGATCTGGAAGTGTAAGGCAAATCATCCATTGATATTGATCTGCTAGGTGTCGTAAATTCTTGTGAGCAAAAAACTGAAGAACCTGCATTGTGATTACTATTGCTGTAGACAACCTCTGGACCACTAGAATGCGATTCCCCTGCAGGCAACAGATGCACACACCAAAATATCATACACTTACATATACATGCAGACAACACCAAGACATCCAGAAGCTACAAATGCCCTTGTTAAAAGGGGGGGGAGTAGAAAGAATATAACTATGAGAACGGCAAGCAACAGTCACCTGTAACAAGAGGAAGCAAAAGAGCTTCATATTGATATGAAAGCAAAAGTAGAATGTTTCTTGTAGGGGAAATAAAAGCTTTGCGAAATTCAGAAAGGTTGATTTGAGCCTGAGAAGGATCCCATTTATGCAACTGAAGTATAGCAGGATCCTCTCTGCCCACAGGCACATCCATTTGGTCCCTTCAAATCAAGCAGAACGTATATTTAACAAAAGGAAAAAATCACTACCAAGATATTGAAATCTTAACTACACCATACTCAAATTTCAAACAATTCGTTATATGATCTCAGAGAACAATTATAAGTGCAATGCTGCTAGGAAAAATAGCACCCTTACTAAGAGAAGGAAATAAGAAAGTAGCAAATAGCAATCATAAAATCTACTATAACCAAAATCATAAATGGCATACATCCTTTTATGCAAGCAGCCATACTCTCAATGTAAAGATTTAATAAGCGCTTGCAACATAAGATAGTTGGAATTGGAATCAGGCTACACGCATGATAGAATTCTTACAGTAACACAATCGAAAACAGTAACTAGATGGACTGTTTTCCTGCCATTTCTTTGATTTTTCAAAACAAATACAAGACCAGAAGTCAAGCTGAATATAGCATAATATCTCAAACCGCCAAATCAATCAGAATTCATAAATTCAAAATCATTAACAAGCTCGGATTCAGACAGAATTCAAAAATAATGGATTTCAGAAGTAATTAAGATGAAATCATTCAAAAAGCAGAATGCAAAAGAATTCTCAGTTCAAAGAAATTTGATAGAAAACCTGAGCTGGCAGATACTTAATAGACTAGAGTAGCCATTTCTTCATGGTTGCGTGGGCGTTTATAACAAGCCGGACAAAAAGTCTCCGAGTTTGAGCCTAGGATTTTCCAGCGAATGCGAGAGAATTTCCGAATGGAAAACCGGAGGTTTACAGGTTCGAGAATGTAGCGCAATATCAGTGCACAGGGGGGAGAGGACGCATTACTAACGCGCGGGGCACAATGGTAAATTACCTCTCACGTAGCATTTGAGATAAAAATGCTTCTCACATAACTGTCTTACCAGGGTAGTAACTTTATATCGTACTAGAATTTAAGCCCGTGCTTTGCACGGATAAGTATTAAATAAAATAATAATATTTTTTTAAAAAATATATAATAATTTATTTACATATTAATATATATTATTTAATATATAAAAATAAAATTTTAAAATGAAATTATATTTTTTATTATTTTAAATTTTATTATAAGTAACCTGTTATATAAATATATGATAATAAAAAAAGATAAAAAATAAAAATAAAATAAAAACATCTTTCCATAAGAATTAAATATTTAATAATATATAATAGTATTTTTAATAAAAAATATAATTTCTTTTTGAAAATATAATTTTAATGCATGATGAATAACACTATTTTTTAAGTTAACATCAACTAAGTTCTTTAAACATAATTCTAATAATTCTTTTTGTAAAATAAGCAATAGGTTATTAGTATTACTCTATTTTCATATAATTTATTTAAAATATTTTATAATAAAAATAAAATACATCATGTTATATTATACTATTTAGTAATCTTAATATTTCAATTCTAAATAATATGAGTGAAAAAAAATGAAACAAATCAAATTAAAAAAAGAGAAATAATTTGTGTGCTATAAAATAGTAAGAGTTAAAAATAAAATATATGGTAAATTAATTCAATTATATAAAATGAATGACTTGTTAAAAAATTTTATAATAAAAAGAAAGTAAATTGTATTATATATATTATTTGATTTAATATATTGTATTTGAACTTTAAAACGCAATAGTAAATATGAAAAAAAAAAAAGAAAGGCATATAATAAAATAGATGAAGTGAGAAAAATTAGTGTGCAGACTAAAAATATTTGACAAAATCTTAATTAATGTATTTTTAATATAAAATATAATAGCTAAAAATTATTATCAAGGAAAATTAATAAAATTTAAATAAAAAATTAATTTATTCTTAAATATTATTTTTAAAAATAAATATACAATTAAATAATTTTATCAATAATTTTAATTTTTAATTTTTAATTTATTTAAAATATTTTTATAAGCTAAAAAAAATAAATTCTATTATACTATATTTATACTATTTAATCACATTAGTATTTAAATTATAAATAATAGGAGTACATATAGAAAAATAGAAAAATGTATAGTAGAACAAATAAAAAGATAAGAAAAGAATATGTGAAAAGTAATGTAATAAAAATAGAGTAAACAATAAATTAATTAATTAAACAAAAATTTTAACTTATTTAAAATAATTTATAATAAAAATATTAAAAAAACTTGATTCTAATATTAAAATTTATTATTAAAAATATAATATGCAATTAAATGAGTCAATTAATATTTTATACTAAAATTTTAATTTATTTAAAATGTTTATACAATTAAAATATAAAATATATAATGTTATATTTATATTATTTAATAATATTAATACTTAAGTTATGAGTAATATAAATGAATATCAAAAAATGAAAAAAATATAAAACGAAACAAAGAAAAAGAAGAGGAACAATGTTTAAGTTATAAAATAATTAGAGTTAAAAATAAAATATATAAATAAATATTTAATTAATAAAATAAAATTTTTAAAATAATTGAAATATTTTATCATAAAATAAATTCTATTGTACTAAATTTATGTCATTTAATAGTATTTGAGTTGTAAATAATATAGGAAGAAAAAAAGCATGTGAAATAGTATACGAAGTATAAAGCCTTAATAAAATTTTATTTGTTATGTATTTAGTTTGACATATAAATATAATAAAAATTAATATCAAAGAAATATTGATAAAATTAAATAAATAAATTTAATTTTAATATTCAATTTATTATTAAAAATAGGATACATAATTAATTAATTTAAATAATAATTTTTATTGTAAAATTTTAATTTACCCAAAATATTTAATGAAATTTTAAAATAAAATACATAATATTATATTTATATTATTTATTAATATTAATATTTAGTTATAAATAATATAAGTGAATATGAAAAATAAACAAACATGAAACAATACCAATAAAAAGAAAAGAAATAACATTTGAACTATCATACTTAACTATATTTGAATTGTAAATATTACAAGTAAAAAGAAATTAAAAATATAAAAAAATCAAAAAAAGAAATATTAAAACAATGTTAGGTGGGAAAAATATTTTTCCTCAACCCAACACGTATAAAGAAAAATATAAATCCTATTCCCAAGAAACTCTCCTTTAATAATAAGAAGATTCTTCGAAAAAGCTTTCCATTGATATATATTTAATTGGAAATATTGTATATAAATTTAATATTAAGAAAATATTAATAAAATAAATATTTTAAATTTTTTATTAAATACAAGATATGTGAATAATTAATTCAATCAATTGATATATACATATTTAATTTAATGTGATATATAAACCATAAACTTGATATCATAAAAAATATTAAAAAATTTAAATAAGTAAATTTCATTTTAACATTCAAATAATACATTTAAAAAATAGAATATATAATTAATTTATTTATTTAATAATTTCTAAACTAAAATTTGAATTTTTTTAAAAATATTAATAAAAATTAAATATATAATATATAATATTATATATACTATTTAATGATATTAATATTTAAATTAAAAATAACAAAATTTGATATTAAAAACAAAGGAAATATTTAATTTATATTATAATAATATAAATAGAAGGCATAAAAATAAAAAAATCTTGGACAATGTTAGGAGGGAAAATATTTTCCCTAGCCCAACACATGTCTCAACAAAAAAAAGGCCAAAACAAGCCTTTCTTTCTTAATATAATATAGATAGTGTATATATATAAATTACGTTGTAAGAAAAATTTTTAATTTTTATTTTTTTTCAAAATTTTTAATTGTATTTATTTTTTAATAGCATAATATCTTCAAACTTATTAATATAAATCATTTTAATTCACAATAAATTAAATTAATTTAGACAAAAATATCTTTTGATCAATTAAATCCATATTATTTTTTAGGTATTTTTATATCAATGCATTTCAATATATATATTTTAAATTTTACATAAAAATTTAAATTGAAAAGAAACAAATTGTATAAAATATTTCAATGAATTTTTTATTCATTTATTTTATAATTTTTTACCACTTTTGTATTGATGAATTCACCTCTCTCTCTTCAATAAAATAAAACAATAAAATAATTTTAACTTCTTAAAAATATTTTTATAAAAAAAAGTATTTAGAGATCATATTTAAAGAAACTTTTTTCAATATATGCAGAAAGGTAACATATAAATCAAGAAAATATTAAAAAAATAAAAAAATTAATTTTAATTTTTAGATATTTATATTTAAAATAAAGAATCTAATTGACTTATTTAATTTATATATTTTATATCATATTTTTAACTTATTTAAAATATTTATAAATCATACTTAATGAAATTTTGATTTAAAAAGACCTTCTCTAATAAATGTAAATAGCTTATTTATTGATAGTGTAAAGAGTAATACTTATCTAATAGAGTTAATATAAATCATGATCTTAATAATTAACTAATATTTTTTTTATTATATTAATTACTATTTAAATTATATGTTTTAATAAACAACTTTTTTCAAAGTAAAACTATCAAACACCATTCTATCATTAAAAAAATTCTACATAAATCACTTCAAATTAAATATATTCTATAATATAATAGATAAAAGAAAGAAAAATAGTATGTGCACTATAAAATATACATAAAATTTTATTAATGTATATTCAATTTGAAATATAGCATTTAAAATTTAATATGAAGAAAGTATTGGTAAAATTTAAATAAATAAAATTTATTTTTAAATGTTTTTATTAAAAATAGGAAGTGTGAATAATTAATTCTATTAATACTTTCTATAACATTAACTTATTTAAAATATTTTATAATAAAAATAAAATATATTATGATATATTTATACTATTCAAGTATCTTATTATCTAAATTATAAATAATATAAGTAAACATTAAAAAATGCAACAAAATAAATTAAAAGAAGAAAAATAATTTATATAACTAACAGGATGTGTAAATAACTAATCCAATTAATACTTTATATAACATTAACTTATCTAAAATATTTTATAATAAAAAATAAATTATATCATGATATACTATTCAATGATTTTAAAACTTTAGTAAAATCTTAATTACTATATATTTAATTTTACATATAGTAACTAAAATTTGATATAAATTTAAACAAATAAATTTTATTTTAGTCTTCAAGTATTATATTTAAAAAATTGAATATATAATTAATTAATTTATTTAATAATTTGTATACTAAAATTTTAATTTATTTAAAATATTTATAAAAATTTAAATATAAAATATATTATTATATATATTATTCAATAATATTAATATTTGAATTATAAATGCTAAAAATAAATATAAAAATTAAAAAATAAAAAAGAAAAAGAAAATAAATAATATCTATATTATAAAATAATAAGAGTTAATAATAAAATATATGATAAATAAATTAATTTATTAAATAAAAATTATAAATTATATATTATTTAAAATATTTTATCCTAAAAAATTATATGATATTAAATTTAAAGATTCAAGAATAATTGAATTATAAATAGTACCAATGAAAAATTAAAAAAATGACAGTGTCTGACAAGAAGAAATTTTCTTGTACCCCAACACGTCTTCCAAAAAAATCAACAAAAAAGGAAGTTCAATTAACCTTTATAACATTCAGCTGCAGTGTCAAAATGCGGCAACAATTTTGGTAGAAAAAATGCATCAAAGGTTGACGCGTGACAAAAAAGATAGTAATGAAGGTTCACAAATATTTAGATAGTGATGATTAGTATTTAAAAAATATGCAAATCAATTAAAAATAACTCCTTCAACAACAGGCCCACAAATGCACAAATAAAAAATTGTTTAAAGGAGGGGAAAAAATGGGCAGAAAAATACAGTAGCTGAAGGTGACACGTGGCAAAAAAAAAGCCACACATGTTAATAAAAAACCTTGAAATAGTAATACGATATAGATAGAGATTACATATGTTTATATTACACTTACATATACATATATACTATATTATAGGGTATTATATTTATATTCATTTATGCTCGAGCTGTACACCGTCAAAAAACAAGCGAGATACACGGCAATTTTAAAATTAAAATAATTTGTTAAATTATGAATTTTATATCATATGTTATAAAAGAAGTATTATATATATTACAAAATCAATTAAAATATATTTGGTCAATAAAAATATATATATTTAATATATAAAAATATATTTCAAATTATGAATAATATAATTGAGATAAAGTAAAAATTATTAGATATAAATTTAATATTGAATGATATAGGAATAATCATTGATCATAGAAATAATAAAAAGAGTTAATTCCTTACAATATCTTTCATAAATTTTATAAATAGTTTTATATAAAAATAAATTAATATATTTTAATTTATTAATTCAATAAAAACTCAAATAAATTATATAATTTTACAATATATGTACGTTCTCATTATGTATGAATTTCTTTTCTTTTTAAATTTTGAAAAATATTTTATTTTAATATATTTAAGATCATGATAGAGAGTTAATATAGTAAACTAATTTGTTAGATTAACATGGAGCCATAATAATCTTATACCTTGGTAAGTGTTTCAAAGCCAAGCAAGCATGAGATTGATCTATATAAATATTTGGTAATTGATGACAAATTAATTTGCATCATTGATAATAATATAATAAAATAAAAATAATTTTTATTGTAGCCTTGACTCGGAGAAATTAAATTATGCATTTATTAATTATTTTTAAATTTTTTTATTATTTATAAAAATTTAAAAATTAAACATATACAAATATTGTATTGTATTCTTATTATTGAAAATAAAATAAAATTATAAATAAAATATGTATTATTATGTGACAAAAATATAGTATTAAAATTTAAATATTATATTTCTATCATATAAGGAGGAAGATGTTGATCTGAAATGAGAGAGATTATAAGAAAATGGGAATGTGAGATTTGTGGGGAAAATCCTAAGAAAATCCAAATTACAGTCCGACAATGTAAAATGTAAAATGCAAAAGAATTGGAACAAAAATAAATTCAAATTTTCTTTTGAATACTTAAATTAAAAAGAATAAAATGGAAATAAATTAAAAATTCTCTTCAATCCTAATGTATCAACAAGTAAAAGATACACTTTCATTACCAGGACAAAAGAAAAGATACACTTTCATTTATGATATTTATTATTTAAAAATATATGATTATTATAACATAAGAAAAAAATATTCTACTACTTCTGATAATTTCATTTAATTTTTAATTAATCTATTATATTTAAAAATTTCAAATTATACTTTTATATTTAGGTGGTTGCTACTTTGTATTTAAATTTCTAGGGGTTTTGACTCTGACCCCGTGGACGAATAAGATGAAGACACATGAATAAGATGGCAGATAGAATTAAAAAGATAAATTTTGGAAGTTATCCCATAATTCTATGAAATGACAAATAGACCCATTTTAAATTTCCATTTAATCAGACAGATGAATGCCATGTGGAGACAGGCGCGTCGTGGTTTGAATCATGAAGGAGCAACACTAGTTGGGCCCTACCATAGGCACGTGGCGGCGTGTTGCAAAATTTAGTATATTAGGAAAGCTTACCTTGGTTGATGATAGTGAGACCACAAGGCGGCAGGTGGGCGACGTTTGAGCTTGTTTGGGGCAATTTATGACGTTGGCAATGACGGCGAAAGTGGTGGCATCAATGGAAGGATTGAATCGTTTTAGTTGAAGGGTGGAAGACATTATACCTGACTTTATGATTTATTTCTTTTCGTTCTAGTTGGAGAAGGTGGCTTCTTAATTGCAGAAAACCTTCCATTACTCTTCAGAAGGTGGCTTTTTAGTTGCAGAAAACCTTCCAAATGTAAATGTCACGTGGCTCCGTGCAGCTCCCTGTGGTTGTGGCATAATGAGGCAAAAGAGGAATTTTCTCCATCTCAAGTGCATGTTTTTCAATTTCCAACAAAATATGGCAGCCTTCTCTCTCATCTAACAGTTGAAATTTCCTTCTGGCAATTTCAACGGTTCATACGATTGCATATCACTTAGGACACCAAAATCCCTACTTTTACTTATGACACCGTAGAATCCACCATTTATTTATATTCCATTTTTAATCATATTTTTATAATTTTTATTATATTTTATTAACAATTAGCCTACTTAAAAAATAGTCTATTAAAGATTTATGAAATGAATGAAAAATGATGTCTCATTTTTATTTAAAAATAAACTAATATTATTATATATTTATTTTAATTTATTTTCACTTAAATATGATTAAAATTATATAAAAACTCTACATTAATAACTATTAAATCCCATTAGAATAGTATTATCTATGTATAATTATTAAAAAGAATTCAACAAGAAAACAACAAAAAATATTCAATTATAAATAAAAATATAAAAATCTAATTTAAAATTTTTAAATTACAATAAATCAATTGCAAATTAAATAAAATTATAAGGAGGAATAAAATAATTTTTTTTCATTAGAAAAATTAGTTGCGATAGTTTCCTCAAGCGGAGTCACGATATAAGGTTTTTTTTTCTTCCCTCCTTTTTTTTTTTTTTGTTTTCCTGCGAATTCTCAATGCGAGTTCCCGATAAGCATAGACTGCCAATTGCCAAGAGATGCCAATTCAAGTTTTACTTTCCAATTTTCGCCGGCTATCTGTTAGTTGGATATTCGAAAATTTTGGAGCGGTACTTACAAATTTACATATTTTTATTATTAATATAATTATCAATTTCATCCTTAAATTATATAATATTAGTGAAATAATTTTTAAATTATATTAAATAATTAATTTTATTTATAGTACAATTTCATCCCTCCTCACAAATAAACAAAATTATCTATATAAATTATTCAATGATAAAATTATTTATACTAATGGATAAAATTATTTATACAAATTATTATTTAAGAATAAAATTAATCATTTAATATAATTTATAAATCATTTTACTAACATCATATAATTTTAAAAATAAAATCAATAATTTTCTCCTTGCTATTTTATCAAAAGTTATAACTTATGCGTAAAAGAAAAAAAATTTCAAATAATTTTATATATTTTTAATGGATAAAATCCTAATTTTGTTAGCCGTGACTCGTAACTTAGAAATTCATCATAAATTATTTTATAAAATATATTATAAGATTTATTTCATGAAATGAGATCTTTTATATTATCATAATAATTTACACACTCATAATCTAATTGCTCACCTCCTTATATATTTTAATTATAATATATGTTCTTACGGAAAGGTAATCGTCAGTTTTATAAAATTTATTTACGATAGAAATTATAATTTTTAAATTTTTATTTATTAGAAATGGATTTAAATTTAGTTTATTATTAATATAAATTAATTATATATTATAACATTAATAAAAATTATTAAAATATTTTTATTATTAATAAAAATTATTAATTTCTTAAAAATATGTCATATTTTTCTATAATTTTGAGAATAATTAAATAATTAAATATATACACATAAATATCAAGAATTAAATCTTAAATGTAATAAAAAATACAGAACTTTCAATGTTTATAAAATATTATTTTAGTCAAATATTCTCAATCACATTCTTATTTATTAATAATATAAAAAATGATACGCTAACAATAAATCAAGTATAATCTCATTGAAAATTATAATTACCTTCTATCCATACATGAGTTATTGACGGTGCATGCAAAAATTTCTCCCCCACCCCCTGCGTAATCGTAGTTGTTTATTCAACGTTTCAATCTAACACTGACGGTGACGGTTCCGTTTAGCCGCAACGCTGCAAATGAAATCCATGGGCCGAACGCTTTCCAAGTTTACGAGAATATGGGCCCGTTGAAGAAGTCCAATAACCTGCCTCACGCACCATGGGCAGGTTCTGCTTGGGCTCCAGGCCAACAAAATAACAACAATTGCTATTGCTTTATGGCTAAAAAATTGCCATTGCTAAAAAATTTTAAGTTTTCTATGACTAAAAAATTGCTATCGTTATATCAAACCACTCTATTTAATTAATTTTTTTATTTTTTATTTTCTCGCCGAGATCTTACGCATTACTCGTCGTCATCATACTGATTAAAAAACAACATGATTTATCATCATGGGCATTGACTGTTAACCAATTGACAAAGACCAACTTGGCAATTTAGAGAGTTTTTTTTTTTAATTTATACAGTTTTTATTAAAACTACAGGTCATTTTATAACTAATTTAACAGACATTATAATTAATTTATTCTACACCAGTTGTATATTTAATATAAGAATTTGTAAGTAACATGAAATAATATTTTAAAATTAATTGCTGTGAAATCCAATAATTATTTATGTTACAATTTGATAGAAGTTGAAGGGAAAGTCGGGAGGGAGCAAGAGTGAATCTAGAAAAAAAATAATTTAAATATATTAAGCATACAATTTTATTATTTTAAGTTTAATTAAATTTTTAAGTGAAATAATATTTTTAGTAAATTTAATCTTAATTATATAGACCATACTTAATCATTATTTTACTTATTTAACTGATCATCCAGCATGAATTTTATTTCTAAGATTTTAATAATATATTTTAATTATTCAAAATATTAATTGTAAAAGGATAATAAAGGCTATAAATTTTTTTAATATTTTAAGTTTTTCTTGATATAAAAAATTATATTTTTATGATAATAAGAATAGTAAGTAACTTGATATAATGATATAGGTACACATAACATATTAAATTAATAAATGTTTACTTAATAATTACAGATATACGTTGGTACTCCTAGGGGTGTAAAACGGACCGAAGTCCGCGGACCGGTCCGCAGATTTTACGGGTTTTTACGGACTTGGACCACCTAAAATTTGCTCCATTTTTTTTACGGGTAATACGGACTAATCCGGGCGGACTAAAATCCGCACGGACTAGGCGGATACAGACCGGTCCGCAGACTTACAGTTAAAATCCGCGGACCGGTCCGTATCCTTAAGGATACGGACCGGATACGGACTTTTTACATTTAGTCCATTTTTTTAACGGGTAAAACAGACCGTACCTAAACGGACCGGTCCGTATCCGGTCCGGTCCGTCCGTTTTACAGCCCTAGGTACTCCCTTGAAAAAGGGCTAATAATGCAATTTCATGTAAATTTGTTATAAAATCTTACAATTAAAGCATCTAATTGTCAATAATTATAATTAAATGTAAATTTTCGTAGATGAAACGTTACATTCTCATCATATTTAGTTATTATATTTTAATTTTCTTTACATATAAAATTATTATCAATGATTTATCTACCTTATAGATATAGGTTGTATGAATAATTTCATATATGCTTAAATAAAATATATTCCTCTTTCATTCCTTTCATATATTTTTAGTTATTTCTCAAATATTAAGTATTTTTTAATAACATATTATTAGCACAAAATTCTTCCAACTCAAGCCTTTGAGTTTGAAAGAAAAAAAGACTCTTCTTTCATTTTCTAAATTTTTTTCAAAATAAATTTTTTAATTTAAAAGAACAGGATTTTTCTGTTGTTTTCTTTATCTTTCTCTTTGAATATATATAGAATTTAAAAACTCTAAAGAATGAGATGATTGATTTCCTATTTTCCAAAGCCTATTTTTATTTGTTTAAACATATATGTATTTTCGGTTAAAGAAAAAAATATTCCTATTTTCATGTGAATGTGCGATCAAAACCTACCAATACTAATATTTCATAAAACAAATGATTTCAATGAAAAGTCAAATAACAAGAGATACTAAAACAGATTCAACAGAAAAATGATGCAGATGGAAAGTAGACAAACAATGACACATGAGGAAAAATTAAATTGATTTGACATGCAAAGATAATTCATGGTTATGAAATACATCAGATTCATTATCAGGGATTTTGGATTGACAATTGAGTTTGATTTTCATTCTAACATATTTCCTGATTAATTATTTAGTACAAATATTATAAATATCACCCTATCATTAGCTTTCAAATTCTTGATTTAATTTTTCTAACAATGACATCAAGATCAAATTCTATCATATTACATATTTATAATATATGCAAAATTTGTTGGGAAAACAATATATTTTCATCTCATTAAGGAAAATTTTTATTTGAATAATTTCCTATAAGTTTTTCAAATAAATTACATGAATCAATCGGATGATTTAGTCTTTTTTTTTTATTGAAACTCTAAAATTGCAAGTGTTATGATTTTCAAAATAGAACTTGTCAAATTAGATTAAATTTATGATATATTTTAATCAAATTGTTTTATAATTTGATTTCAAAAAGGCTAATTTAAGGTAACAATAAAAATAAAGAAAATTATGGTGTTTTTAAGCCTAAAATTTCACATTCAGGATTGTAAGTTCGTCCTCCATTGAAAACTATGATTTTTTTTAATTCGAATTTTCATATTAAGAATTGGATTTTTTATCCATTTTTTAATCAAATTTTCATAAAAAATTTGTCTTAAATTTAATGTTCAAAGAAAATAAAAAAAAATATGTGTAAACATTCATGAAAATTTTCAAAATACTTTTCAAGTTCAAATGTGTCTAAATCGGGTTAAAAGCTCACAAATTCAAAAGTGGATACTATAACTATTATTAACTTTTGATTTGGCTTAGATAATTTTATTTTGTTAAATGACTTGCTATCTTCCTTGTATTTTTACATATTAAGTAACCTTTGGATATACTAAAGTCATCATATATAAAAAACTTAAGATTTTTATTAAATTTTAAAAAGCAAGCATATATACAAAGGGTTGTGTTTTTTTACCTTTGTGTTGCAAGTCTCATGCCTTCCATTAAGTTACAATTAGATTGTAAAAGTGATAGTTTTTCTTCACCATCTTCTTGACAAGTAAAATTTATGGTAATAATGATAGAATGAGTATATAAAGCAAAATATCATTTAGTCTTATTTTGTCTTTTTTTATTAATTACATATTCTATTTTTTCATTTCTTTCTTTTATCATTATGTAAATGCTTCTTCATGCATTTTTTAATTGAATAAAATAGTAATTTTTTCATAAAAATAATGAAATTTGTCCCACTAATTTGATTACATCCCTAAAATGAATGCATTAATAGTAAAATGAAGGTTTAGGTATGGATAATAAGGTCACAATTATAATCATATATGTGGAAAATGCCAAATTATTTTATGCAATTGTGATGGTTATAAAAAATAGTATAAATAACTACAAAATTAATTTTTTTCACCAAAAATTGGAGAATATAATAAGAAAAGCTAATATAATAAAAACTCCAAAAGGTTCTAAAAATATATATTACCATTATAATATGAAAAGTTATTGAAAATTTTAAAAGTATATGCTAGCAAAGTGGTATGAGAGGCATTAGTTACATACATGTCATGTATTTTAATATTTTATGCAATCTTACTAATCTTTACTTTCAAGAAAAATAAAATGAGGCTAATTTTATTGATGAGAATAATGCTTTCAATTATAAGCACTACAATAAATCAATATTTATGCCATGATCAAAGTTATAGCACAAGATCAAAATTTTCATGGTTATGCTATTTGACTAAAAAAATTCTAGTTGAACAGTCTCATGGCATAAGTGAGTATGATAAAAAAATTGTCATAGAAAAAAATATAAATGATCTTTTTTTGCCATAGGTTCACTTATCGCTAATCGATTCTTCTAACTACAAGTACGAACATGACAAAAAAAGTATATTCATGGCTAGTAACTTATATTGCCATGAATAAAATTAAAGTAAAAAATAAAATAAAATATTTATAAAAACTAATATAATTAGCTAAAGTAATTTTTGTATATTCAAATTAAATCGATTATTTAAGAAATTCAATTAGGTACTATTCTATTATTTTATTTGCACATCTACTAAAACCTATTAATATTTTTAATCCATATCAAGCTAGTATAAATTATTGAAATTTTATTTATCTAGAAATTATAAATTATATTCATGGGGAATTGAACTTGAATTTCTCAGTTAAGAAATGTTAAGCCTTACCATTGTACAAGTTTACTTCTTTAATATTATAATATAATATATTCTATATAAAACTTTAATTGATCGGTTGATTTCAAAAATAAAACTATAGTTATATGATACTAATTATATAATAATAAATTATTATATAAATAAATAAAATAAAAATACACAAATGAAAAAATATTTTATGATTTTATTTTAAAAATTATTTTTATAGACTAAATTCTAATTTATTTCATTACTAATATTTCTTGTATCAAATTTGTTCTTTACAAATATCTTATATTAATTTTATCTCTCATAAATAATTATTTATTTAGTTTTATCCTTTAATTAACATTTTTCATTAATTATTATTAATCAAATTTTTACAAGATAAAAGCAAAAAATTTACATCTTTTAAGTAATTTTCTATTATTTTTGAAAAATTTCTTCAATAAAGGTTGAATTATATGAAAAAAATTCATATAAATCATAATTTTAAACTATTATGCATATTTAAATTTTAATTATAAATTAAAATTTAAATTATTATAAGTTATTTACTTTTAATTTTTTATTCGTAATACATATTTTTATTCTTCATAATATAAGTTAAATCATTCGATACTTCATAAATTTTTAGTATTAATTTCATCTTTCATATGTTATTTATATTTATTTTTTATTTTTTATTTTTTATTTATCAAGTCATTAACTCATTAAAAAAATTATAAATGAATAGACTGAATTAATTAAATTAATATTTAGAAGGGAAGAAATTAATACAAAATATCTATGAGAAGTGAAATTAATACAATTAAAATTAATAAGGAATGGAAATAAAAATTTAAACTATTATATATATATATATATATATATATATATATATATATTACTTCCTTAAATATAATTTACTTTAAATTTTTTAATATAATAATTTAATTATTATTAAATTATACATAATATTGCATAATTATTATTTTTAATTTTTTAATAAAAGTTTCATTAATATTACAGTAATGAATGTAAAACTTGTTATTACAAATTTACATAATAAAACTTGTTATAACTTACATTACAAGTCATACTATTTGTATATAATATAATGATTTTAGTATTTTCATAATATATATCTTCTTTATCAACATATTTTCTAAGAATAATATGATGTAATAAAAAATAATTTTTTTATAATATTTTATACTTTGAATGATCTAATTTTATTTAAGCGATATTTTAAATATTGTATCAAATAATGAATTGAAAAAATTGTTACATGTCTATGTATTACATATATATATGTTAATCTTATTCAATTTTAATTTTAGTATATAAAGAATCAAAATTCATTGAATAATTATATAATACAATCTTAAATATATTATAATATTTATTTTGTTAATGTATATTAATTTTATTATATAAATTTAATTGATGAAAAGTTAAACAATTATTTATTATTTATGAAAAACTATTACATTCTAATAAATATTAGATTTGTACACATGTAAATAAAAAATATTTAGAAGCTTAATAATTAAGCTCTTTCTTATATATCTTAAGGTTTGAAGTTCAACTTTTATTTTTATTATTTTAATAAAAATAATAAATGTATATAATTATACAATTTATAGGTAGTTCTATCTTTTTACATATATTTTATGAATTAGTTAATTAAAAATATTATATTATATAAATTTTTTGTTTTGATTGATTAGGGGTTAATTAATTGATCAAGTAAGTTGTCTACCAAATTTTTAAAGTGATTATTTGATTTAATCAATTAGTTAAAGACCTCTAACTCAAGTAATAAATTAGCTATTTGCTGAACATTCATAATATATAAATATTTATATTTTTTATTGTATATTATATTGCAACATGTTAAACTTATTATAGATAGCTTTTTTACATGTATAGTTACAAAAAATGATATACTTGGTTATGATTTTATTTATAAAATTAATTCATAGCATAAGTAATATTTTGCTATAAATATATTTTTTCTAACTTATAGATAGAATAAGTGATATTTTATCATAAAAAATATATATTTGTAACTTAATTTATGACACAAGTGATACTTTATCATAAGGAATGTGTTCTCATAACTTAATTTGTAGCACAAGTGATATTTTACTACAAGTGAAATTTTTTACAACATAAGTGATACTTTACTACAAGAAATATGTTCCCATAACTTAGTTTTATGACACAAATGATATTTTACTATATATAAAAAAATTTATGGCATGAGGAATTTTTTATGACATTTTATCACGAGAAATATGTTCTTATAACTTAGTTTTATAGCACAAGTAATATTTTAGCACATATAAAATTTTTTCATACCATAAGTGATACTTTCTATTGGAAAATGTGTTCCTGCAGCTTAATTCGTGACATAAGTGATATTTTGTCATAGATAAAATTTTTCTATGGCATAAATTTTTTAATTTTTTGTATATTTTTTTAAATTTTTTTCTTATATCAAGAGATAAAATTACCATGATTTTTAAATTTTCATGGCATAATTTATGGCAAAAGTGTTAATTTGTTTTAATGAAATTATTACTATAAATTTGCCTTTCAACATCACCTCATTTACATTGGTTAAGGTGAAAATTAATACATATAATGGTGCAGTGGTATTTTTGTAAATAACTATAATTTATCATATTAGTTATAACAATAAGCTGATATTATAAAATCTTATTTTGCAATGAAAGATAAAGGGTTTGACATATGCAAACTTATAACAATAGTTGTATCATCTAAATAAATACTATATGGAATATTAGACAATGGTTGTACACTAAATCATCATCAATAGCTAGTTAATATTTCTATTTGTGACATTATTAGAAACTATAAAAAATATTTATATTTTAAATGTCAATTTCATGTCTAAAGGAATATTAATAACTAATTATTGTTTGTATTTATAATTTTATTATAAATTATAAAGTTTTAAATGCCAATCTTATTTGAAAAGTAATATGTAAAAATTAGCTTAAGTAAATTAATGTTTGTTTTTATGGTGTTCTTGAAAACTATAAAGTTTATTTGTATTTTAATGGTTAGCTCATTTAAAATGCATTATGGTATTCATAAGGTAAACACTTATAACATCAATTATTAAAATAATTGATATCTAAAAGGTATATTAATGGACCTAATAATAAAAAATTTATTTTTACTATATTAATTATGTGTTAATAACTAATGTATAATATCTTATGATGCTTATAAATTAAGCTATAATCTCTATTTAAAACATCTCTACAATTCTTTAACATTCATTGTATAATTCTAAAGTTTTGTTCTGATTCAAAGATAACTTCCTTTCCATCTTAAAAAGCTTGATTAAAGAAAATTGTAAATATTGTTGAAGGACTTCCTTTCCTTTGACATCTTAAATTTTACAATGTGTTTCCTTTGATTAAAGGCAAATATGTGAGTCTTGAGATATTAAAGGAAAATCAAGTCCTTTGATAAGATTTACAGCTTTTTTCAAACAACCTTCTTAAAATGGAAAGGAAGGCTATCATTAAATTTATTCCAAATCTAATATTAGTAATAAAGGTAAATATATTGTTGAAATGCTTAATATTTACATTTTTTATTGTTGAGATAAGAGCCTCCCCCACCTTCATTTCTCCACAGGAAAGGTGGAAAGCTCTTTTCTTCACATTATCGAGTTATTTTATATATAGCCCTCAAATTCAAGCATGCAAAATATTCAACAAAAGATAATTAGCATCAAAGAACATGCTAAAGATGTGTACTAGTTATTCTTGGGATGGCATCCTTAAGTATAAAAATTGATTATTTATTAAATTAGTATTTTAGTGTATTTGCATCATCAATTGTATATAAAGTCAGCTATTTGTTATATTTTATCGATGTAATAATGTAAAGAAGCCTACAAAAATAAATAAAATTGTAATTTCATAATTCATCATTGTCTCCTTTTTTATATATTTCTTTTCTTACATTCATCAATTTCTACATTTGAATGGCTTTCTATTTTTGAATATATATTTATTTTAATGCATAATGGGTTAAAAATATTACTTATTCTCTTTAAGAAATTTAAAAAAATTATTTGATATAAGTTTCAAAATTTTCAATATATTAATTTGTTTTATATATAAATATGTGAAGAATAGAATATTTTGATACAATGCAAAAAAATAAAAAATAAAATCATCTTAATTTCTTTCTAAAAACTAACTTATCTATGTTATAACATTGGTTTTTTTTAATAACTAACATATTGAGCTACATTTCTCATTTTCAAGAACTTATTCTACAATTAAAAAACAAACAAACCATGTTAGGTGTTTGTATTAAATTAATGTGGAAAGTATTATATAAGATGGTAGTTATTTCTTTATTGATGTGTTACATTTATTGTTAAAATTTTTATATCAAACAATGTCATTTTACTTCTTAAATAATTTACTAAAATAAAGGCAAGAGTTAAAATAAATGGTATATAAATCAAATATATAATTACAAAAATAATCTAATATTCAATCATCTTCATTTTAACATAAAGGTGTATAAATCAAAAGTTTACAAGATGATTGATCTATAAAGTGCAGCAAAATTCTCAGATATATTATTGACCAAAATAGAATAAAAAAATATTATATGTTAGCTACAAAAGCTTCTATTCAAATTGATGCATAAATAGGACATTATATTTATCAATAATAGTTGAGTCAAATATATGCTTGATGTATTAAAGAATCAAATACTCTTAAAGAAATTTAAGATATAATGATAAACTTTTAGAAGATGTTTTGGTATGTGAAATTTAGCAAAATAAAAATATCTTAATTGATTATGCCATTAATAAGATAGATGGAATTGAATTAGAAATAGTTCCAATAACATTTACTCTTATATATAATATAGATCTCAAAATTATGAAAAATAATGATTAATGAAAATCTTAAATTTATAGAATAATGATATTTATTAGTCAAAAAGAAAAAATGCAATTTAAATATAAATGTAACTTACAAAGTATAGAAATACCCAAAATGTGTTAAGCCAATTAAACACCCTGAAAGTATGAAACTAATTAACCATAAAGGTATATTTATCCCAAGAATAATAAGAAAATTGAAGTTATAAAGAGAAGATATGATTTGTACACAATGATTTTTACAATGATTATCATTGATTATAAGAATATTTATTTTTATATAGTGAATATAATTTTTCTAGCAATGTATCAAATTTTGGTATATGTTTAATAGATTTAATATCTTGTTTCGCATCTGACAATTGATAACAACATTATATGAAATTTCTTGAAAGATTTTAGATGCTTAAACCATGAAATTTGAATTTTTGAAAAATATATTTAATCAAATTACAAAATCTTTATATAGATTAAAGCAATCCAGATGAATGTGGTACAATCATCTTAATAAGTATTTTTTAAAAGAGGTATATAAAAACCTTTTATGCTTTTATCAAGAAATCCAAGTGTGATTTCACTATAATTATCGCATATGCTAATGATTTGAATATTATTAAAATTCATGAAGAGCATCAAAAGATAACAAAGTATTTGAAAAAAGGGAGTTTGAAATGAAATATTTAGAAAAATTAAGTTTTATACTCATTTATAGATTAAACATTTGAACAGTGGAACATTTGAACAGTTGAACATTTGTTCATCAATCAAAATAGAAACATTTTAAGATATTTTTATATAGATAAATTATATTTATTGAGTGCCCTAATAATTGTTCAATTACTTGGTGCTTATAAGGATTCACTTCAAATTCCAAAGAATAATGAATTTTTTTTAATTTAAAGTACCTTATCTAAGTGTAATTGATGCACTAATGTATTTTCCTAATTACATAGGTTTAGATATAACTTTTCAAAAAGTCTATCAAAAAGATATAGTTTTTTTTTCAACTAGAAGAAAGTGGAATAGAACAAAACATACATTTTGGTTTCTTTATAGAACAATGATATAGGATTATTTTATTTTTATGAATTTTAAGTTATAATTATATAGTTATGCAGATGCAAGATGTTTGATTTACATAAAATTTGATCTCATATCATTATTATAATGATGTTTCTATATCATACTTCTTGGTAATATAAATTATAGTTACAATTTCTTTAATATGTATGTAATAAATGAAGAATCAATTCCTTTAAATTTTAAGAAAATTTTTTTCAACAAATCCACATTAAGGCAACCAAGTGTAAAGTTCAATTATAAGATAATACATCAAAGAAGATAAAACAAATTATATCTCGTTAGAGCTCTTTCTTTTGCTCATAAAAAGATTATGGTCATACTTGATCATAATATCAAATTTATTCAAATAATCCTTAATAGAATTACTAGTAAGGACATTAATTTAAATAAATTCGGTGATATTTTCCAAAGAGGAAATTAAGTTCATGTTGGACTCTTTTTTCCTTGGTCAAATTTTTTTGTTGCAATTTTGTATTAAGGTTTTTAATGAGGTAGATTATTCACTAAAAGAATAATGTACTTTTTTTTCATTAAAATTTTTTCTTTAGATTCTTCCCAGTGGAAGTTTTGATAAAGTATATTCTTAACAAGATAGACATCCAAGAGGTAGTATTATGAATAATTATATTTAAATATGAATGTCTATAAGTCTATAATACCCCAATATGGTAAGAAAATTTAAAAAGAAAATTAGAATAGGAAATTATCCTAATAGAAACCTAGCAATGAAATAAGGTAAAATTTTGTTAATCTATAAAAATAAATTTAGGATATATCTATCTAGAATTTTTATCAAACTTATATTAGGCATTAGTATGGGTCAAAACACCATAAAATGCCTGATATTAGGCTTAGGAAAATTTTATAGAAATTTGATAGGAAACTAGGATCTCAGGAGATTGAAGTTTTGTTTTATTAATCCAAAAATCTAGAGATTAAGCCTAAATTTAAAATAAATCATCATAAATTAGTTAGGCTAATTTAATTTAATATTTTTTTGCCCTTTGAACTAGAAAATTTTAGGCCTACAAAAGCAAGGCTCAAGTATGTAGAAAACCTAAGGTAATTTGGTAAATACTTACAAAACCAAAAGCATTTGTTAGTGATTTTTTTAAAGCAATTTATTTAGCTCATTTTAATTGGATTTGGGGCAAAAGCCTTCTAATTTTGAGTAGCAAAAACATGATCCCATCTGCTACCTATTATGAAGGAGAATTCTATCACTTTTTAACAAGGAAACTTACCTTGAAAGCTTAAAGTTTTTAGTGCTTTATATATATAGGGTTTTAAAGTAAATTTTTGCTTATTTTTCTTGCACAAAAATAAAAAAAAAAGTGCACTCTGCAGCCTCCTTTACAAGGATTTTCAATTTCCTCACACAACTCAAGGAGTTTTCCAACTTGGCTCTTCAATTCTATTAAGGTAACTTAGGGTTTTCTTCGTCCTTCTTCATGTTTTCATGGCTAACTCTTCTCCTAAACTTATAAAATTTGATTCATTTTATTAGAGTTGTTCTTGTGCTATTGAAAGTGGTTTTTACAAGTTTAGAAATTCAAGAAGTTGAGGTCAGTGACAATCACAGTTATTCTATTGAGTTTTCACAAAATAGATAAAAAATATGATGAAATTATCTTTATAAATATAATATGTGTGATAATGTCGAATGATTGGAATTTATAGCTATATATATGTTATTGTAATGATAAAATGAGTTAGAAATGGTTTGAAAAATTTTTCTTCAAGAAAGGAGCATGGAATAATGCTAGGACTAAAATGATGTTGGGAAGGTTTCATTGTATGTTTCTATCTCCTTTTGGAATCATGGTTAGAATTTTTTTTAAAATTTAAAATTTAGCATTTCAAATTTATATTTGGTGTTATAATGATTTTAGATGAAATTAGAAATTTTTGGTAATTTTTACATACATGAAAAATTAAGTTAGTTATGAAACATCCAAAACTACCAGTTTTAGAATCTTGTTCTGTGCAGTTTAAGGTTTGGAAATTTTTAAGAAATCAAATGATTAAGAAAAATTATTAAATTTTTTAGGATTTCTATTTAGGATGTTAATCAGATTGTATCTAAATTTGCTGATAATTGAAGTTGATTTGGTTATTCAAATGGTTAATTAGGTTTTATAGCTCCAATGCTGTCCAAATTTAGCAGCCTTAGATCCATGCTCTTGGTGCATGGGTAAATCCATAAAATTAGTTGTACAATGACTAAGTTAATCTTTATTTGACATGTTAAGAATGTCTTAGAAAAGTTTGGAAGTAATTGATTTCCATTTGGTTAATGAAAAATGGCTTGAATTACAAGTGTGCTCGTGTTACCCTATTTCTAAAACTCCCATTTAGGTCCTATGTGAACAATACCCATGGCAATTAATGTTACAAAATAATTGATATTTCATATCTAATATGATGTTGGAATTGTTAGAATGAATCTTGGCAAAATTTTGAGTTGATCTAAAGGTCCTTAAACATACTAAACCATGATATATACATAAGCAATTGGAGTTTCAATTGTAGAGATATTGAAATGAATTTGATTGTATAGAATGAATAATGATACTATTGTTAGTTATTTATGTGATTTAGATATTGTTATTGATGTGAATGAAAAAGTTGTGTATATTACCCTTGAATACCATAATATATGGTTAAAGAAATTGAATATATAAGAATTGAAAATTTGTTAGAAGGTTGGTAATAATTTATTTTTGAATATATTATTAAGAATTGATAGAATATGAATAGTCATAGAAATGACTAAGTTTTATGACAAAACTGATATTTTAACCATACCTAATGAATTTGAAATCAGTAAATGATACTACGATTTGCATTTTAACATTACTCACTCTGTACATATGCTGTGAAAGGGGAGAGATTTACATCTTTCATAAAGAATGAGAGAAATGACAAAAGGTTAGAAAGGCAAGGTTAGAGGCTTAATGCCTAGGGTAGTAGGAGATAAGGCTGGATCAAAAATATAAGGAGAAACCTATATACCAACTATTATCATTTGTTAGAAAGATCTTTGTATCTATTATAAAGGAAAATTATATTAGGTACAATAGAATTAAATCAAATTTATGCTTATTTCATATTTATATTTTATACTTTTTACTGTCATGTATTTAATTTATTAAGATGAGAGTTTCTTAAAAAAGCAAAGGTATAGTCACTTACTAAGTATGTTAATACTCACATACTTTGTTGTCAATCTTCTATTTACAAATTTTGAAAATAATCCATTCTAGCATAACTGATATATGCATTAGAGCCTTTCAAATGCCTTCATATTCCTTATTTATAGGGTCGGGCTGCAAAATAATTTAAATTAGGAGTCTATTTATTTTACTTCAATACCTGTACATTAATTTTTAAGCCCGTACTATATACAAATTAGTATTTAATAAAAATAATAATTTTTAATAAATATAATAATTTATTTATATATTAAAATATATTATTTAAAATATAAAAATAAAATTTTAAAAATAAATAAGATATTTTTTATTATTTTAAATTTTATTATAAGTAACTTAATTATATAAATATATAATAAAAAAATAAAAAAGAAATAAGAATGACAAATAGAATTTAAAAAAACATTTTCATAATTTTATGGAGAATTAAATATTTAATAATATATAATAATAAATTTTAATAAAAAGTATAATTTTTATTTAAAAATATAATTTTCGTATCTAGTAAATATTTTTAAGTTAGTATCAACTAAATTCTTTGAATATTGTTCTAATAATTCTTACAATAAAAGAAATAATAAATTGTTAATATTACTCTATTTTCACATAATTTCTTTAAAATATTTCATAATAAAAATAAAATATACCATGTTATATTTATATTATTTAGCAATCTTAATATTTAAATTATAAATGATATAAATGAATATGAAAAAATAAAATAAAATAATTTAAGAAAGGGAAATAATCTATATGCAGTAAAATAATAAGAGTTAAAAATGAAATATATTAATTCAATTATATAAAATGAATGACTTATTAAAAAATTTTATATTAAAAGAAAGTAAGTTGTATTTTATCTATATTATTTAATTCAATATATTATATTGGAACTTCAAATAATAAGATCTAATATAGAAAAGAAGAAATACATATAATAAAATTAATGAAACGAGGAAAAAAACAGTATATAGACTAAAAATCTTAACTAATATATTTTTAAATTAGAATATGATACTTAAATTATTTAAAATATTTTATTCTAAATACTTATTCTATTAAACTTTTAATATTTAATAATATTTAAATAATATTATAATAATATAAATAAAAATAGAAAATCATAAAAATAAAAAAATCCGACATAGTATTGATAGGAATTTTTTCTCATAGCCCAATATATGTCTTAACAAAAAAGGCCAAAAAACCTTTCTTTCTTAATATAGTACAAATATAGATTATGTTATAAAAAAAATTTTAATTTTTAATTTTTACCAAATTTTTTAGTTATATTTTTTTTATTGACATACATCTTCATACTTATAAATAATATAAATAATTTTCAACTCACAATAAATAAAAATTAATTTAAACATATATAACATTATTTAATTAATTAAACCAGTATTATTTTTCATATATTTTTATATCAATATATTCTAATATATATATTTTAAATTTTACATAAAAAAATTTAAATTTAAAAGTAATGAATTATATAAAATATTTTGATAAATTTTCTTATTCATTTATTTTATAATTTTTTACCACTTTTATATTGATGAATTCTATATCTCTTTGATAAAAATAAAATATTAAAATAATCTTAGCTTATAAAAAATACTTTTCTAATAAAAGTATTTACATATCATATTTAAAAAAAATTCTGACATATGTAGAAAGACAATATATAAATGAAGAAAAAATATTATTAATAATTTGATATTTTTATTAAAAATAGAGAATTTAATTTACTCATTCAATTTATATATTTTAAATTAAAATTTGAACTTATTTAAAATATTTTTATAATAAAATTTGTTATAAATTATATTTAAAAACAACTTTTACATAAAGAAAATACTATCAAATATTATTCTATCATTAAACAAATTCTTTACAAATTACTTCAAATTAAATGTACTCTATAATACAATAGATAAAAGAAAGAGAAACAATATTTGGATTATAAAATATAAATAAAATTTCATTGATTTATATTTATTTTGACATATAGTATTTAAAATTTAATATGAAGAAAATATTGATAAGATTTAAATAAATAAAATTTATTTTTAAATATTTTTATTAAAAATAGGATGTGTAAATAATGAATTTAGTTAATGCTTTTTGTAACCTTAACTTATTTAAAATATATCATATTGTATTTATACTATTTAGTGATTTTAATGTGTAAACTGTAAATAATATATGTGAACATAAAAAAAGTAGATATGTGTGACAAAATAAATTAAAATAAAAGAAGTGATATATGAACTATAAAGTAAAAAAAGTTAAAAATAAAATATGCAATATATAAAATGAAAAGAAATAATACATGAAACATAAAGCCTTTCTAAATTCTCCTAATTAATATATATTAATTAAAAATTGATGTTCAAATATTTTTATTAAAAAATATAATATGCAAATTGATTCAATTAATAATTTTTGAAGTAAAATTTTAATTTATTTAAAATATTTATAAAATTTATAAATAAAATATATATTATTATATTTATACTACTCAATGATATTAATGTTCTAATTATAAATAATGCAAAGTAGACATTAAAAGTATGAAAAATATAAATAGAGCAAATAAAAAGAAGAAAATAATTTTTAAGTTAATAAATGATAATATTTAAAAATAAAATATATATTAAAATAAATTTATTTACTTAAATAAAATTTTATCATATTTAAAATATTTTTACTATAAAAAATTTGTACTACATTAAAATTTTGTAAAATCTCAGTTAATATATGTTTAATTTGATGTATAGTGCCTAAAATTTAATATCAAGAAAATATTAACAAAATTTAAATAAATAAATTTAATTTCAGTCTTTAGGTATTATATTTAAAAATAGAATTAAATTATAATGAATTTATAGTTGTAAATAAATAACATTTGAGTTGTAAATAATATAAGTAAAAAGAAAAAAAGTATGAGAAATAGTACATGAAGTACAAAGTATTGGCAAAATTTTAGTTGATATGTTTTTAATTTGATATATAATACCTAAAACTTGATATTAATAAATTTGATTTTAATCTTCAAGTATTTTATTTATAAATATAATATCTAAATGCTAAAATTTTAATTTATTTAAAATATTTATAAAATTTAAATATAAAATATATAATATTAAGAGTTAATAATAAATTATATAATATAATAAATTAACTTATTAAATAAAAATTTTAAATTATTTTATCATAAAAATTTATATTATATTAAATTTAAAAATTTTGTAATAGTAAAGATATAGATTATTATTATATTATTATTTTATAATATTATTGTTATTATTATATTATTATTATATCTAAAAAGCAAAAAAAAAGGGACAATGTTGAACGAAATTTTTTTTCTCTTAACCAACATGTGTCCAAAGAAAAAAAGAAAGCATCCCTCCCCCAAAAAACTCTCAATTAATAATAAGATATGGATTAACTTTGTATTTTGGAAAATTTCAAAACTTTAATATAACTTTTTTTACATATGTAAATTATATTTTGATTTTTAAAGTGTACGTGTAGCAAATTTAATTTTTGATAAATGCCTATTATTATTAGAAGTAAAGTTAAGCAGTAAATGTCAGAAATTCTTTAGAAGCTTGTAAAGATATTTTGGTTAGTAGAATCGTACTAATTAAATATCTTTACGTGATACTAAAAATTGGGTCATGATAAAGTCAACCATTATATTTTCATTATAATCAATTATTAAATTTTAATTTTTTTTATGGGGCATTAGTATAAAATTGTAACTAATGACTTATTTACCATATAAATATGGATTGTACGAGCCATTTCATATACACAATTAAATAAAATATGCTTCTTATTTCATAATTTTCCTTCATATATTTCTTTAGTATTAAATACTTTTATAATAATTTAAATATTTTTTGTAAGCATAATTGTCTATATTGCAAAATTTTATAAAAAAATTATAAAATTATGACAAAATTATAATATTTTGTGAAGAAGTTATAGTCAACATTTTAAACACTCTTGCATGATTTTACAGCTGCGGGTTTAGATGCGAAGTTTTGTGACTTTTGTCAAAGGTTTATTACAGGGGCAATTCATGATGAGTACTAGTAGTCTAAGGACGTCTATATTCTCATGGGGAAAATTACTAAGCTGCCTCTATCTACCTTACATATCATTTTTTTTCCACACGAAATAACATGATCTTGTTTGTTTGTCCAATATGTCAAAGCTGATTATGTCAAATATAATTACCTGGTTAGAAAACTATAAAATGGTAACTTGTAATGGCAAACATGAGCAATAATAACAAAGACTTTTAAGACAAATAAAAATAATCCTCCTTTAGGGTAGGGCCCCTATTTCATAACGCAATTATGCTAGCATATTTAGAATTGTTAGGCTATTCCTTTGTCTTATGGAAAAGAATACGATAGAAACCACTCTCAAGTCGCTTTTTGGGCCAATGTACCTCCGCAAGAATTTTTTTTTTAAAAAAGATTAAAAAAAGTAATTATGATTACTAATTACCATATGCGTTAGATGGAAACATTGTGTTGATTTATTTCCATACGTTGTATGCAGACGAACCGATGGTCAATTGGATTTTCCAAATTTAAACTTTAACAAACGAATGGATTAGGTTTATTTTTTTTAACAGAAAATATTTTTCATAAAATTTAATTATAAAGTATTAAGATATAGAAAATATTTTATTTATTTAATATTAAATATAAAAAATTACAAAAATAACTTTTTTTATTTAAAAAAATCATTTTCCTTTACTTCTATATTTTTGCAAATCATTTTTTCTCATTAATATAAATAATTTATCAATTTTTTATTAATATATATAAATGATATTTTTCTATAAAAAATATTTACTGATAAACAAACGGAGCCTTGACTTAATGAACATTAAAATATATGAAAAGGTTTTCTATTTGAAACTGAAAGAGAATAAAAAATGAATTAATGAGTTAAATATATTATTCTACATGCATGATAATTTTCTCGGCTCTTTTGATCATTTTGGTACCATTTTTTATCATGCAATAATTTATCGAGTGGAATTATTAAGGGAACAACAACCGATTTTTGTAGATTGTGTCTGATTTCTACTACGCACTAGCTAGCCCTCAGAACCCCGTGTGCAAGCCTGGTTTTCACCAAATCAATTAAAATGATCGATCAACTTGTTTTGTCGAGCGTGATTTATATAATTCTATGTAATAATTGCGTGACTGACTTCGTAAATCAAATGGAATCATCAGCAAAAATTTGAGCTTTTATTATGCACGTACGTGAGAAATTTTAAATTTAAATAAATATAGTTTATAACAATTTTATTAAAATTATAATTTGTAAAACAATTTAATGTACATAATCTATATAAAACCTCTTATCCACAACAAAATTTATAAAATATAAAAATATTTTAATATAAAGACACACTAAGAAATTTTTTATAAAATTAAAAAAGATGAAAATACTTTAACCTTCTTTAAATTTTAAAGAAATTACATAGACAAATCTTCTAATCTCAAAACCTACACAATACTTTCCTTGAAAGTTGAAATACAAAAAAATACTACAGTTAAATGTAAATTTAAATCTTTTATCAATAAAATAATGAGAAAAAATAATTATTGATTAAATTAAATAGTATAACATATTTTAAATATTTTATGATGAAACATATACTTTAATTAAGTATCAAATGATAAAAATTATTATATTTATCTCAAGATTTAACTTTTTCACTAGTTCGAACTTAATCAAAGCATATTTTTTAACAAAAAAAATTTAGAATATCCCATATGTAGTGTTAGGTTTAAACTCTATAATCATATTTTATCACCAATTTACAATGAAAATTTTAATTTAAATTTGAATTAAAGTAAAATATTTTCTTATATTTTAAAAGAAATTAGTATAAATTTTGAAACTAGAAGGAAGGTTTGTATAATATCATTAATAGTTACGAGAGGTTAGAATATTTTCCTCTAAAAAAATTTATGCATCTTAGAAAACACTTAGTAATACAATTTTAGTTTGAAGGTATATTGAAGCATAATTCTAAAATTATATAAAGAATAAATCACTCAATTAATCCTAGAAAAATATATGGTAGATTAATTTTTTTGAAAATTTATTTTATATCATATAAATAAATATGTTTCTAATTTCTATATCAAATTTGTGCCAATGATATAGATATATTATCATATTTTTCTTAAAATTTTAGTTAATTAATATAAGATAAATTAATTTTTTTTTTACATATATGTATCCTTCACATATAGCAATTTACTCTTATATGAATTTATGAATCAAGCATTTTTTTAGCTCGAAAAACTAGGCACCTAACCATTGTAACAAAAGGTTTAGGGAAAAATGCAAATTACTCATTCCGATTTTAGAGTGGTTGGATATTCATTACAATCCAAACATAGTCATGACTAGTGTGAAATTTGTATCCTAGTTTTCACTAGCTTAAACCCCCTAATTTACTACAACACGTATATAAAGCTTCCACAAAAATTAAGGAAAGAATTTCATATGACAAAAGAGTTAAATAAGTTGTTTTCTTGCAATAAAATATGATTCGATTACATAAGATGATAACTTTCTACCATTTTTACTCTATACAGATAAAGGTCCAAAACATCTACACTTATTATTCAATGCTACCTAAGCTATACTATCTTCTCTTCAAGAAGTTAATCCTTAAGATAATGGTGGAGTGTTAACCTAAATATTTGTAAAGGAAATATATAATGGGGTAAGTTTAGGCTTGATGAGTAAACAATTTAACATAGTTAAACATGAGCAATAATTGTAAACTTAGTGATCAAATTTACTTATCTACACAATCTAAATACTTTAAGTACATAATCACAAGATAATTTCCATTATTGCTAAACAAATTCAAATATAGTCATTAGCACTTGTCAGTGCTCTCTTGGTAGTGTACATATCCACTCAAACAAAACATAACCACATTATTAAATCACACATATTTTGTAATTGTATCATTATATCAAACACATATTATAGTTGTAATACTTCGAGGTAATATTTAAAAGGTTTAGTATTTTAAATGCCCTAAAATATATATTTTAGGTAATGAAGATAGTTAAATTATATTTATTTATACCAAGTTGAGATAAGGACATTTTAAATTTTAATTACATAATATAATTATGATTTTATCCAATGGAAATCTTATCCCAATTTTAATAACACTTTTGGAAATTAAGGGCGGGAGATTTGAGAAATATATATAATAATTTTGATAAATAATTTTACTCATAAATTAGAAAATTTATAAGAATATTTTTGGAATTTGGAGCATAATGAATTATGATATGTACATGTAAATGGATAAGTGTATACTCGTGATTTAATGAGTTGTTCCTTTAATATCCATAGAGTATTAAAGTATTGAAGAAAATGGGTCTTATAAAATTTAAGTTTCTAAAAGATGGAAGGCTGAGATTAAATCACTCTTTGAAATGGGGGTCAAGATTTGATAAGGAAAATAAGCTCATAGAGTGCAAGAAGCATGGAATTGAAACCCTTAGCTTTCTTATTTATTTTTTTCTCTTCCCTTTCTCTTTATATTATTTTTCTTGATTTTTTCTCTATTTCCTTTTCTTTTTCCTCCACCTTCTTTCTGGCAACTCCTTCCCGATCTCTTTTTCTTTGTTATCGGTTACAATGTTGTCACCATGAGCTATTGTCAATAGAGGCGCCTTTCCATAGGATTGTAGCTTATCAATGTAGAGAAAAGAGTTCGATTGAAGCTCAATGGCAATATCTCAAGCATCAAGCTTCTCTTTCTCTAGTGTGATCCATATCGTATCCTGTTGATGTCCTTCCTTAGCCAACCATTATTGTTGGTGGCATGCGAGATTGTCATGGAGTGTAGTGTTGGTTCTATAATAAGGAGCTATTACCTTTTCTTTGAGTTGCTGGCATCTAGTGCTATTTCATTGTCGATGAACTGTCGCAACCCTTTTAAGTTGTGATAAGTGACCCAATACAAAAAGTATTTTTTTTCATGGTAAGTTAGGTTGATGTAGAGGAACCCATTTATGCATGTTTGAAAGTATATGATGATACTTATGAAAATATATATGTATATATATATATTATGCTATCAAGTGTTTAAATAACAAAAGTATAACCATTTTAGAGTATCATACTATAACATTTTTAATGGTGGTTGCATATTCTAGAAAAATTGATGTTATTAGTAATATTAAATACCTAAAAATAGCTCTTGAATATAATATTTTTATGCTATAAAATGTTAATGTAATAAGACTAGATTATTTCTAGAGTGTTCTTCCTAATATTTTGATGATTTAAACTTAAACCAAGAAAATCCTAAATATGTGAAATAAGGTTAGATGATCCTATTGAATTAAAGTTAAGCATTTTAGAAACTAAAGGCATGGTTTTACATGTTGATATGATTAGTATAAAATTTCTTGATGATTTTATATCTTATTAAGAGATATCCCCGATTGTGAAAATCTTTAATTTCTTTATGATGATTTTCAAATGTAAAAAAGTGTAAATGTAAAATGATAAAGTGATATAAAATGAGTCTTTTTGAAGCTTCATGATGTGATATTTTTATTTTTAAGTTTGATTTAAAAGTTGCTACAAAATAACATATCTTGGTTTCATAACTTAACATTAGAAAATATAGAAGTTAATGATTTAAAGTGTTATTATAGTGTGATTTGAATTTGAAATTGTAATAATTAGGAAGCAGATAAGATATACTTATATGTTTATAATTTATTGCTATAAATTATGAGTAAGAAGATAAGAGAAAGTTAAACCTAGATATTTTAAGGCTTATTGGAAACCATAGGCAATACTAAGTGAGTATATATCTCACACTCAAGATTTACTTATTACTTATAATTATTGAATGGTATAATTTATAATATTTTTATTAATTCCATTTGTTACAAATACAATTTATATATAGGACTTGAACATATTTATGATTAGGGTGCTCTAATCTTGATAATTGTGACTATTACTATATCAAGATAATGTTGTCCATATTTGTGAAGCCTTATGATGAGTCAAAGCATAAATATAACGTAGTAATGTTTGCTGGAACTCATGTTCGATAGAATAATATATTATGAATATATATGAATTAAGTGAATGTTGATTAACCATGCTTGTTATGCATGGTGGTGCTATTAATTATTATTGCCAGATTGAGAATGGCTTATGATGATAAATGAATTATTTTATGTTATGATGTGAATGAACACTTGTGGCCATGCCAAGATGGTAAAGTATTACTATTGACTGATGTTATGTGTCTCGAAAATAATTTGTGATTATGATTCTGTTACCCTGTTTTATGATTGGATTTTGGTTGTGATATGTAAAACTTAGGCTCTAGTGTATACATTATACTATAAATTATGCCATGAGTGATATTGAAATTGAGATATGTGATAAAGATGATAATATAAATACCCGATAGAAAATTTTCAGTAATAAAGTAGAAAAAGTATAAGATAAATCTTATAGAGATAAAAATAGATGATTTGTGGAGGGTATAAGGTTGACCTGAAAGTTAAAAGGCGGATGCATGCATATTTATTATAAAATATTATGTATTGTGATATGATATTGAAATCTGCTTGTGCTTATGTGATATGATTGTAAATACTTGATGTGATTGAGTCTTATTGGCAATTCGTAATGTAATAACTATTTAGAATGAGTTTTGTGTGTGTGTGTGTAATGGTATTGATATCGTGTAAAATAAATGGCTAAGATTATTATAACTTATGATATGATATAGGAAGTCTAAGTTGTGTGCAGGAAAATATATCAATTTAAGACTTGGTCTCGTGTGTTTCAGAAATCTAAGAAATTGGTTTGCATTTATTTTCTAATTTACTACTAAATTAACATATGATTATTTTATATAAAAATTAATTTCTACATAGTTGTGATAGGTATGTACTCATTGAGTTCTCAAAATTCAAGATAAAGAGTGAAGCTATTAAAATCCATATAAATAAGTAGGTATATTAAGTTATGTAGTATTGTGTATATTCCAATTGCTATCATATTTGTAAAGACTTTATAGGTTCTATAATTTGGGACGTGTGACCTTTGAGAAGTGTTCCAAAATAAGAAAAACTCTACTTATTTTGTTCATAAAAATTAAAAATAAATTTTAAATCCCCATAGAAATAAAAAAATTATCAATGGGCAAAATTGATATAAATAATATCAAGATTAGTGGAAATTAGATAGTGAAATCTACACTGGTCATAATGGAGTAACTAATATTCTATGAAATTAATCACAAACATAAAAAAGAATAAGTAAATTTCTTTGTGACTCCTAGGTTCACCTTATCCCTACTAGTCCAGCCTTATCCTTCCAAACTATCCTTATCCCCCGTATTGATTTCCTTTAAATCTTATTATTTCCATCATATTTTTCATGATTTTAATGTATTTAGTCTCCTCAAATATTCACATCCCAATTCATATTCATTAGGATTAAAACTTTAAGTCACATAAACCATATGAATATGAAATATAAATGCATTCACCATTAATACCATGCCTGCAAAATACATTTCCTTTATCATTCATCACATAAGAAAATATGCATAACCAAATAATCTTATCCATAACTTTCAAATCAACATTCATAATACAAGTATCTTTACCCTCGTATATAAACAATTAAGCAAACTAGACTATTTAGGGTTGATTATTTCTTAACAAGTCATGAGATCTTAGGTTCTTAAGATGCATGACAAAATAGGTGGCCAATCATATACTTCATTTACATTTAATTTTCAAGTAATTGAAGTCGCACTTCATAATACATGCTCTATAGATCAAAGATCACAAATGTGCATTAATCATCAAGCATCACAATTCTTATTACACAATATAAACAATTTCATTCATTACATTAAAAAGTATAATAACATCGTACAAGCTTATTCTAAGCCTATCACTTGATATGGATAATTGTAGAAGTGGGTATGCAAAATAAGGGAGTAACGATTAACTATAATTAGCCAACAATTAACCGTTCATTCTTAATTTGAGGTTTTTTTAGTGGGCCAAAAGTCAATTATTTGTCAATAAAGGTTGAATGTTCATTACTAGAATTCCTCTATCCAGATTTTTAAGACAATGATTAGTTATTTAGACAGAATGGTTGACCATCCTCTTAGGAATCTACAAATTACATGGTATGAAACATCGTTTACTTTGCCATAAATGTGCTTCTAAGGCATTAATGATACCACTAACTATTAATTCATCATACACATATCATTATGATGCATTAAGGAGACATTCCCATCATTTGTCTAGCTCAAACATCATCAAATCAACATAAACTCACCTAAATTTCACATAAAGCATAGAAAATCCAAAACGTGAAATCATTTCATCATAACTCTTAAATCTTCAAGATTTAGTTTGAAATAATTTCACTCACCTAGTACGAAAGAGAGATTATAAAGCCAAAGTAAATGATTAATGGTTTCTAATTATTTAAATATGATTTCTAATCATCTAAATTCAACAAATTGGGATTACGATTCCATTTCCTTCTTTTTTTAAAAAAGAAACTTAACTCGTAGATTTCTTTAATTCTAAAAGAAAAATCAAAGGTAGATGTGGTATAGCAAAAGATTTTGATGCTCTCACCTCAATTATGTGAGGAAATTGATGAGAGGTTATGCTTTCTTTACTTGATTGATGAGAAAATGAAAGAAGAAGAAGGAGAAAACCAGAGGAGAGAGTTAGGAATTTGGAGTGGTAGGCGAAAATGAGGAGAGAAAAGGGGAATGGTGAATTTTATATGGATAGGGTAGGGCACTTCAAGAAATATGTTCTAAAATTCTTCTATATTCATACACTTACTTTCAAATATTTATAACTTCTAATCTTTTTGCTTTCCCAACTTTTCCTGATTTACTTTTAATTTCATCTCTCTAATATTTTTTAAAATATCCTTTTTACACCTTCTTATTGTGATTTATCCATTTTTATTTAGTACTCAATATTCAATTAATCCTTTTTCCCTTGATATATCATTCATATTCCCCTTTTTTTAGAGTTTATTCATTCCTTGTAAAACTTATATTTAAAAAAAATCATATTAAAATCCATTAATTATCATTTTTATCATGCATATAGTTAATTCAAAATTAACAAAAATTTTAAGGAGAATATAACAATATTATTTCTTTCAATTTTTGAAACTTAAAAATTATTATCTTAAATTTTATAAAACTTGGAATCAATACTTATTATCCGCTTGCTTTACTATTTTTTCAAATTATATATTTTTATGAAGTTTTTTTATCAATAATCAAAATATTATAGTATATTAATTTTTTAATTATTTTTTCATACATGATTTTATGTTATATAATTGATACAAATTAAATTATATATAAAGAATTTTAATTAAATGCTTATATGTAAAATAATAAATTATTATCTAAAAAATAATAAATAAATTAATATTTTTTATATTTTTATTTTTATTTAAAAATATTATAAAAATTATATAGTTTGATAAAATAATTAATTAAATAAAACCTGATTTCCATTTTTAAATTTTTTAAGTAAAAAAGTAAAAATTCAACTATTCCAGTTAGATTGACATTTTTTATAATCCTTTATTTGGTTGAAAAGAAATTAAAGGAGAAAGAAGAGAAAATTTTTTAAATTTCAATTGAGAATAAAATGGAATAATTTTTTTAAATTTAAATTATCTAAAAAATAATAATCACAATTTTAACATCTAACATTCCTTTTCTCTTTTTTTTAAATTCAAATAAAAAATTTTAAATTTTTTCCTCCCCATTTTTTTCCCTTCCACTAGACAAAGTCTAAAAGTTTATTCTTCTATTTCCCGCGTGTCAGAACGCACTGATGACCCTGGAACTGCAAATGGACAAGGCTTTCGTTTTGGAGCCCATGGTAAACAGATCAGTCCAGGCCTTCGATGGCAACTTTGGCACGAAATTTGGAGAATTCTATTACTATATTCATAGCATTTAATTTGGGTAAGAAAATAAATTTTAGAAATAGCATTTTAGTTTTCTCTTCAAAATAACTAATGCACAATAGGTTAAATAATATTACACTCATATTTATCATCATCGTCATATATATACTGTAAGATTCATTGTTATATTGACAGATAAACACAATCTACAATAAAAACAAACATTTCGCGTGAGTATTACCGGTGGAATATATATAGCTGAAGCAAACCCTACCCCACCTGTACGAATGTGGTTCTAGTTGAACAGTCATTTTCAGACACTTAGAAGACCGTGATTAGCTGATGCATGTGAAATGTTTTCATTTTTTCCTTTTTTTTTTTTGGCAGTAGGCCGTAGGGTACGTACAGAGCTGAAATCAGGGTATGTCTCGCTACGTATGCTACTCCCTATAATTATTAGAACCTTCGCCGTACATCAGTTAGTTCCATGCTTTTTCTTTTAATTTTTGGGAAGAGTTCGAGATTAATCCAAGCCTCTGAGCTTCTCAAGGTAATGGTTATATTTTAAACTGAAATGGCAGCAAAGCGGTGCATTGTTCTTGCATTCCAAAGTTGGCTTCCATGTGTACATTATGAGAGTTATGAACTATTCCAGCTTTTAAGTCCATATATATATATATATATATATATATATATATATTATCATTCTTGAAGATAAATAAAGAAGAAATTTATATTATCATAAAATGTGCAATAAAAAATTAATTTAATATATAAATAAATTTAATAATATATTATTATATTAATAATATATCATAATTTTTTTATAAATAAATTTAGAAGAATGAAGACTGCACTCATTGATGGTCGCAGACACAGACGTTAAAAGTTGACAAGAGGAAGACATTTTATTCTCCTTCGAGAATTATTTGAGGGGAGAGAAATCAGAGGGACGGAGAAGGAGGCAGCGTCTTGTCACCAGAGATGCTTATGAAGGGAAGGCATGGGTAGTCTCTGGCAGAGGATTTTAGAAAGGCGCAGCGCTATGAGTGAGACAGAGATACGGACAAGAAATCAAGAATGACACACTCGGTCACGCACAGAGAGAGAGAGAGAGAAGGGGGGGGGGGGTTGGGGTAATCATTCCATACAATTTGAGATTATATATATATTAACATTCAAATCGCATCTGCATACCATTCAATTAATAGTTTTGTTTATTTAATTTAATTTAATTATTCATATTCTGTTTTATCAGATAATGATTTTTGCACTTATCTTTTGATTACTGAAAAAGAAAATAAGGGAAAAAATTTTAAAAAGAAAATTTTTAAAATTGGATGCGTAAAGATAATAATAATTATATTTTCCTTCTTCTCTTTTTCTTATTAGATCAAGCAATAAAAATAAAATTTTTTTCTTGATTTTCTTTCCTTTCTTTAGTTCCAAGCAGAGGGTAAGTAATGTATAATTAATTGATTAATTAGCACTTTTATATATAGAGAGAGATGGGGTTATTTTAACAATTGAAAAGAAAAAAGAGATGCCAGATATCTAACAATTCCAAACTTCTCAAAAAAGAATTAAAAATTTGACCATACAGCATAAATATAATTTTAAAAATAAGACTAGCTAGTACCACTTTAATTACTTGTGATGGTAAATAGCATTACTTTAATCCGAGATTTGTGATGTTTTTTGTGTTTGGTTTTTGTTAAAATTTAGATTAGATTTAAATGTAATTTTGATTCTCTAAAATATTAATGGTATAATTTTAATTTTTTATTTAAAATAATCCATTCTAATTCCTTTAAATACTTGATTAATATATTTTTTTATCCTTTGATTGATTACTATCGATTCCTTAAGTTCACAAACTCATATTCACACCAATACCTTTTTTATATTGATTGGAAATATCTTCTGTATAAGTAGAAAAATGAAATCTTTATTTAGGTATTGAAAATTTCAAATAAAATCAATGAATTATGTATAAAAAATACATTGTTTTTCAAATCCTATAAAACATGATTTATTTAAGAAATGATGCAATGAATGTTTAAATATAAAATAAAAATTGGTAAATATTTAGATAAACTTAAAAAAATCATTTTAAATTGATGGTTTGATCGCATAACTTTCCTTTGACAGCATCTTCTATTTTGTTTTCTAATCACTGCCTCTAAGAATACGATTACCATGACTTGTGCTCAAAATCATTGGGGGAAGCTTGAATCCTTTTACTGCAGAAAAATGTTAAACTTGGAAGGTACACCATGCGTTCGAGTCTTAATTTATCACAAGTAAACAGAGGATTAATTATTCTACGCAGCTACACCACCGTATGTATCAAATAACCGGTAATCAGTTTGGTGTGGAAGAGGATGAAGTTTGGCAAAAACAAATAAATTAATTAAGCATCTCCGTGGAGTGCAGAGAAAAAGGGGGATAAAAGGAAAAGTTAGCTGAGGAGAAGGAAGGATGGATTGATAGGAGGTGATCTGAAAAGCATGATGGCCCCCAATAAGCAGAGACAAAAGGAAATGATGTCTGTTGGCCACCGCGATGCCTTTCTCAAAACTCACTATATATTTAAACCAAAAGGAAAAAGCATTCATTTTTATAATTCAAATCATACATTAATCAAAGGATTAAGCTGCAGATTGTATTTGTAGGATTATTCTGCCATCATCGGCACGTTAGTCTTACGTCACCGGAAACCCTTTCAAAATGATCGTGCCTCTTTTGTTTCATTTTTTTCTTATACGTTCTTTTTCAACTAATCTAATTGATAGGCAAAAACAAATTATCATTTTTTTTATATAATGATTAAAAAATATGATCAGTAATTATAAATTAAATAATTAATTATCATTTTTCTAAAAATATTTTATTATAGTTTTGAAGATTTTCAATAATCATTTATAATTAATAATTCCAATTAAAAATAAATGATTTAGAACAGCTTATTTTTTACTTATAATTATAAAAAAAGGAAATTTTAAATTTTGTACTTATTATAACCTTATCATTTTTATTCTTTTATCCTTATTGTCATTTTTCTAACAACAAAATTTAAATTTTACACACATACTAGGCTCACTTGTTACATTAAATTTATGAATGACTTTTGAAATTTTATGATTTAGTTATTTGTAATTTTTTTAAAATGTTTGAACATCCAAATGAATATAAATTTTATTTTAATAATAAAACTGAAATTTCTTATTTATAACAAATAACTTAAAATTAATGAGAATATGCATATTAAATAAGAATATGTATAATTTAAATAATATATTTATTTATTTAAACTAAAAATATTTATATGTATTTAAAAGTACACATTATATATTTTTAAATGATTATATCAAAATAATTAGAAAACTAGTGAATTTGATACATATAACTTGTTGTCCTTCTTAGGTAATTTTTTTTACATCATCCAAATAAGAACAAATTATATATAATTCATTATTAACTAATGTTATCAAATATAAAATAAATCATGTATAATTAATTATTTTAAAATTAATCATTATAATAAATTATTTTAATATTTAATTATTTTTATCGCTACACCAACTAAATTCTAAATAAAAACAACTACGTATGAGAAAATTAACTGCATGAGGCTAATGGTTGAAGTTCAATTTTTAAGTCACCAAGTATAATTTGGTGAAGAGTAAGGTTGTATTTCGTGCAAACAACTAATTAGTTAACTAATAATTAAAAAATTAATTGAAAATTGATAAATTAACTAATTGTTAATAAATTAATTAATTGTATAAGAGATATTTTATAATATTTCTGTTGAACTAATTGAAAATATAAAAGGATATGTTAATATAAATAAATATATAAATCAAATTAATTGACATTTATTTAAATATAAAATTATATTAATGTAATCAAAATGTTAAAAATAAAAATATAATTATCTAAAATTTAATTAATTATATTTTATGATCTTACATATCTATTTATTTACTTTAATTATTATTTATAATAGAAATATAGTTATTTGTACAAATACAAATAATTATATTTCATTATTTCATGACATTACATGTTTATTTAAGTACATATTTTTATATTTTTATAATTTAAAATACAAATATAATTTAATAAAATTGAATTAATTATAATTTATGATGTCATACATTTATTTGCTTACTTATTTTTTGTTTAATTATTTATATCAAATTTATGATATTATATATTTATTTGCTTACTTACTCACTTAATTTTTATTTATTTATTATTTAAAATATGAATATAATTATTTATTAAATATATGAGTTGTAAAATTAATAAACTAAAAAGGATAAACTTTAAAAAAAATTTATGAGCTATAAACTACTCAATATGATTCATTGGATTAAAATTTATTTTTCTGATAATTAAGTTAGTATGTAAAATATCTCTAGAGCCTATTTTATAAGTTATTAATTAGATTAATAAATTATAAATTAACTTATTTATTATGTAAAATGAAGTCTAAATATATTTTGAAATTTTAAATTTTTAATTCTCCATCATTAATATAAAAAAAAGTTAAATTTCTATTTTTTTACCCTCCTTATAAACAAAAGTAAATTTATTATACAATAAAGTACAAAATAATTTTCTATCGTTGCATTGAATAAAATTTTATATCCAGTCGTTTAAGAGAAAGTTCCCGCATGATAATATATATATATATATGCGCGCACATACATATATATATATATATATATATATATATATATATATATATATATAGAGAGAGAGAGAGAGAGAGAGAGAGAGAGAGGGAGAGAGAGAGAGAGAGGGCATATTTTGAATTATATGATTTTGAAGGGGCATTTGGTAAAATATCTTTCAATTCAGAATTGTGGATACGAATATCAAGTGAAAAAAAAAATGTAAGTCTTAAGTGCGTAAGAATATTATATAACTTTTCTTTTTGAAGATAGCATGAAATTAAGTTTAGGATCAGACACATCGATCCGGACTTACTAAAAACACTTCAAAACTTAAGATGCGGCCTACTAAAATTAGACACGCAATGATTCATAATTATTCATGTAATTTCTTAATTCTTATGTATGATCGATAATGTAGGAATTCTTAGCTTGTTTTTACTTGAATCATTAATTGCTGCAAATGAAGACTGAATGTGCAGTGGGTTAAACACCAAGACGAAGTACAAAGAACACATAATTATTGAACTATGGCTATAATTTCCAACGGGTAGATAAACTATGCTTTCAGTGGCCACATAGTTTGGACTTGGACATGACAAAATATAAAGTTAATCATGGTTGTTACACTAAATTGATTCAAGAGATGATAGCAATATTATAAGGTCGGTCTGGAATTTGAGAGAAAGTTGGGTAGATGTGGGGTTAGTTCGAGTTTTTCAAAGTTATATGGCAAAAGCGGATATGAGAAAGGCGAGAAGCTTTTTTGCTGCAAAAAGTCAAATAAACCTTCTTTCACTCATCATAGTGATATCCCCACCGCCGATGCGTATATATATATATATATATGATAGATATGCACCCGAGATTCATCATCATTGCCCTCTGATATTTCTTTTATTCTCAAAAGACAACTTTTATATTAAAATGATCCAAAAAAAACCCTAGAAAGTGATAGATCGCTCTTTTTAAAGGAGCTGAATCATAATTTTCACTTATATTTGATTATGAATAGTTCTATTATTGTGCACTCAACAGGTCTCGCTTTTGCCCATCTATTATAACTGTTACCTACAGTAACCGGATGTTGCATGCAAGTTTAATACAACTAACCAAGCTTCTCCTTTGAGGCCATTTGTCCCTTATTGTTGACCTCTCGTTGCAACAACAAAATTCCACTAACCATGAGGGATCACTCCCAAGTCCAAAAGCCGCCAGCTTTGGTTGAAATTTTATGAGAAAAGTCTCCTGAGCTTAACTTTTTAGTATATTTTCCTTTCTTTTTGAACATTCGCCGCTAGAGTACTTAGTCAGGGTCTCAGTATTTATATTTATATATCTATCTTATGACTTATGCCATTTAACTAGTAGTTTTCAGTTATCATATATAAGATAACAGAGAATTTAAGGTGAAAATATTCCTCCTGGAAAGAAGAGAGAAGTAAAGCAGAAAAAGGGAAAGTCGTCTCCGACGTCATTGGTTATCCCTTCCCTTCATAGTGTAATATCGATGCCAAAGTTCCCGAGGAACTCTTGTATGATCTTGGCTTGCCTCTTGCCCTAGATAGATCAATCTTCACAGATCAGCTTCTGTAGGAAAAAACCAACTTTCCACAGAAAGATAGAGAGATATAAGGGGCTCGGAGAGGGAGAGAAGAAATTAGAAGGAGATCAGAGATGTCAACTGCATCCCAAACTATTGCGAATCACAGCTTGTTGGAGAATCAAGATCAGATGCATACGGAGATGGGTTTCATTCCCTTCCCGCCAAATCTGACCTTTTCTTCCTTCGGCTGCCATCAATCTTTCAAATCCTTCACTGCCGCCGTAGCTCCATCGCTTGCATCTGAAGTTGCAGCTTCCGCTGCTACTCCAAATCTAACAGAAACCCTATTACTCGCATCCGCTGCTCAGAAAGAAAGAGAAGACATCACTTCTGGCGTAAGAGGATCCCAACTCCTTTCGTTGCAAAGATCAAGTGTAAATCCATGGTAAGATCACTATCTCCTCTTTTTTTTTTTTACGTTGGAATTCGATCTCGCTTACCATCATTCAAATGGATCAGGGTTGAAATCATTGCTTTTTTTTTTTTTAAATCATATTCAACGGTATATATAATGGCCTCATTTGTTATGGAATCTTCACAATAAATTACACCGCATGGTTTTCGTCATAAATTTAGGGTATGGGGAGAAGCATGCGATTTCGAGAGTAAGAGAAGTGCAGGAGAAGATCATCATCTGGGAGTTTCAGCGATGAAGATGAAGAAGATCAAGGCAAGGAGGAAGGTGAGAGAGCCTAGGTTTTGCTTCAAAACCATGAGTGATGTGGATGTGTTGGACGATGGATACAAGTGGAGAAAGTATGGGCAGAAAGTGGTGAAGAACACTCAGCATCCCAGGTAATAAACCCTGAGTCAGACATTCAAATTTAATTTCCCTCGCTTTAAAGCGATTAATTGCTGCAAACCAAACAAAAGCGGATAGCATATTTGATTAAACATTTGGATATGCGTGCCCCAACACATGCTTCTTCTGTTTCGCTTTCCCCGCCTTCATGACCCTCTCTATCTCTCATTATTGTTTTATCATAATTATAGGCTTTACTACCGGATCCGGATGGATTTTAATTTAGTGATCAGTGATTCCGAGATGATTACAATCACTGACGATGACAAACTAGAATTACTTTATGCTTGCTTCTCACAAATGTGTTGCTTGGCATTTGCACGAGACAATTAAAACTTTGACCACGATGTAAAAAAATGATTAATCAGAATCATCATAGAGTATATATGTAAATAAGAAAAGCAGAAATAGCACCAAAATTTCTTCCTCAGGGCAGATCTTAGCAATGCCACCTAGATCTCCGCCAACGCTTTTTCCCCACAGATTTGCCTTTATCGGGCTTCGTGCAACGAGGATTTCTTTTTTTTCTTTTTTTTTCTTCTTTTTTGTGAATAAGAAATCAATAACGAAATGTGATGCAGATAAAAATCAATAGAATGTGACAGCGCAGAATAACTTGAAAAATGACAAGAGTCAGACAGACGTTAAGATTTTGAAGAATAAAGGCCTCAGATGCGCAAACACGTTAATCACTATTCACTCTTCCATGACAACGTATTATTGTGGATTACATATTAGATATGACAGAAGCTATGGGGATCCATCTGGGGAAACTTGCAATGAAATTAAATAACTAGATGCTGTTGCTTTTGAATTGCATGGAGTATTGTTGAGTTAATGGATACCTGTAGTTTTCATTCGTTTTGGGTTTCATCAAAGGATAAGGGGGAAAAATAGTAAAAAGGAGGGCTTTCTTTTGCTTTTTGTTTCTCTCAGTCTGACCCAACACAGTTAGTACGATAACATTTAACCAATTATTCTTTGCTCGTATCATCATATTGTCAATTTATAATTGATGCAAGTAGATGTTCTCAGGAAGGTAAACCCACTTTAAGAGAGCATTACGCCTCTGGATCGGTCCACTTGCTCAATCTTGAAGGTAGATTAAATCAAATTTTAACTTGTAAAAGACTTAAAAAAAAAAAGTAAGAAATATTTAGTTAATTCTAGGCATTTAGATTCAATCAATGCATGTTTACTCACTTCCTCAGTCTCTAATATAGCGTGTTAGTATTACTCTATATTATGATGTAATGTCGCTGTGATTAAAATGCAGAAGCTATTACCGTTGCACGCAAGATAACTGTCGAGTAAAGAAACGCGTGGAACGCTTAGCGGAGGATCCGAGGATGGTGATAACAACATATGAAGGGAGACATGCACACTCTCCCTCAAATGATCTTGAAGACCCACAAACTCCATCTCAGCTAAATAATTTCTTCTTTTAGTTGTATCTATGTACACTACAAGTTAAAGAAAAAACTTACATATAAATGTGTGTGTATTGTGTGCGGTAACCGCATGTCTTGTAGACATGAAAATGGAAAAAGTGGAGAGAAACAGCTGAAATTTGGCTCTTGTGTATTTGGAAATCCGCTTTTTTTCCATTTTCACCCCTCGTTAAGCACAGACCATGGCATCGAGGAGTGTGGCTTCTGTTTGTTGGTTTTCACATGCAATTCTTCATTTGTGTTTGGTAGTGTCCATGTATGTCCCACCAATATCAATAAATCAGACCATTTAACATGTCTTACTTTTTGCTGTCCTCCTTCTTTCTTCTCTTTTACTTTGCTCTATATGTAAATATTCCTTTCTATTCTAGTTTGTGCTCACAACATTGTTTCCATCTATATATGCTACTTAGTTATAGCTTTTCTAGTTTACTAAATTCATAATTATGTTTTACTCTCACTTTTCAAATTTCACCCTCAACAAGTTCATCTGACAGTGATCATATGCAGTCTAATATAAATGCTGATTTCTTCCTTTCAATCAGAGGGAAACATTTTGTCTTCCTAATCTGGTTAGCAAATCTAGTAAGATCCACAAAAACATTAATCCAAAATGGGTCTTATATTCTTATTCCAGAAACGACTGAAATATGAAGAAATTGAAAAACAGAAAAAGATAATGATGACCACTTTAAAACCAGAGAGGGAGAGACATGAATACATAACCGGTATAAGGATAGAAATTCTTATCTACTCTACCTAACTGTTGCAAGGCTTAACATCACTTTAGTCAGCGGCAAGAAGCTAATTCCAATTTCCAAGAGAAATTCTTGTTATAGATAGTTATAACATTATGGGTGCTTAACGGGCCTCTAGTCCGCGGGCCTCACGGGCCAGCCCGCGAGTTTTATACGGACCAGGCTTGATAAAATGAGCCCACAAAAAATGCGGGCCTATGCGGGTTAGGCCCAGCGAACCACGGACTATACGGGTTAGATCTGCATGTCCGCAAACTGCTCGGCAGGCCAGAAATTTTTTGAACTAAAAAAAAAGGCCTTACCAACTCTAACTTCTAAGTCCGCAGAAAGGTGGATCTGCTATGTCCTATGTATCCGATCCAATGTCCCTTAGTGACCCAATTGATCCAGCTTAGCCTCAGCTGCCAACCCAATATAGAATAGCAGAAGTGAGGTGCACAAACTGTGTTGGGCACACTGCTCACAGCTCATTGCACATCACAAAACTGCAGAATGCAGAACTGCTGCTACAAGTGCACTGGTGTAGGGTAGTAGCAAGAGTGTGAAAAATCGAAAATCCCTAACTGTTGCTACAGGTGCTCTTTGTGAGTTGCGATTCTTGCGAACGCAGTGAGCCAGTGCGACAATGCGTGTGAAGTCTAAATCGGAACTGCTTCCCTCAACTTTTGATTCCCGATTCTGATTCTTGGAGAACAGCAAAGGCCAAAGAGTAGAGTCAAGGAAACTTGGAAATAAGAGTGAAAGAGATTGAGAAATAATCAAACAGAGCTGCAGAAATACTATGATAGATGAAAATTAGAGAGAGGGAGAAACAAAAAAAGTGAACAACAGAGTTAGAGTCATAGAGCTGGGAAAGGAAGACCGAGAAAGAGGCAGAGACTAGAGAGCAGCAGAGATAACTTGGCTAACACTTGTCTTCTTTGAAAAGCATACCTTCTGGACCTCGGGTATGGTTATTTACTTGTTTTATTAACCAGTTCTTGCACATAGCATAATATAGAAATTGTTAAAGGTTGTAACCCATTGTGCTTTTGATCAGCTTGCAATCACCAAATACTCCTCTATTAATCTCATTATCGCAATGTAATTTTCAAACTAAATATAACCGGAGGCTATGTTTTCACAAAGAGAAATTTATGAGATATGTTAGCACTTCACATAAATTAGCTAATGGATATTTGTATGGATCATATTTAGTTTATTTCTTTTTTTATCCCCTTTGTTTCTTTTTGGGAATCATGTCTGGGGCTAGGAATGGGCACATTGAACAGGACACCATTATTATGGATGAGTTAGAAACTTCTGAAGAAAAGGTAGGTTCTAATTCAAAGCAAAAAAGGCCTATAAGCACACATGAATTTGAAATTTAGGGTAGGTTCTTTGAAGAAGAAACTGAAGAAATTAATGAACCTCAATCTAAAAAATCTAGGAAGAAAACTTCAATTGTATGGCAAGTTTTTGAGAAGGATGGAGTGGATGAGAAAGGTAGATCCATGGCTAAATGTAAAGGGTGTAATGAGAGGTATGTAGCGGGTGGTAACAAATATGGTACTTCAACCCTTAGTCGTCACATGAATAAGTGTAAAGGGGTTAAAGCTTTAAGACAAGAAGATGTTGGAAGCATGATATTTGATTATGACGGAAAATTGAAAAGTAAAAAAATTGATCAAAAAGTTTTTAGAGAATTAGTAGTTATGGAAATTATAAAGCATGACCTCCCTTTTTCATATGTGGAATATGATGGTGTTAGGAAAGTGTGGAAGTACTTGAACAATGATGTGAAGTTTATTTCTCAGCATACTATTGCATCGGATGTGTGAAAAATTTATTTGGAAAATAAAAACAAATTGAAAGAACAACTGGCACAAATTCATGGTAGAATATGCGTTACTTGTGCTTTATGGACTGCATGTTCTAATGAAGGGTATATTTGCTTAACTGCTCACTGTGTTGACTTGGAATGAAAGCTATTTAGTAAGATTCTTGCCTTTTGTGATATGAAACCTCCACATTCGGGATTTGAATTGGCTGGGAAAGTAGTAGACATCTTAAAAGAATAGGGCATACAAAACAAAATGTTCCTTTTGACATTAGACAATGCTTCCTCTAATGATAACATGCAGTCTATTGTGAAAGAATGACTTTGCTTATCTGATGCTTTACTTTGCGAAGGTGAATTCTTTCACATTAGATGTTATGCTCATATCTTAAATTTGATTGTTCAAGAAGGATTGAAAGTGAATCCCATTGCTAATGATAAAATTAGAGAAAACATTAAATATGTCAAAGCATCAGAGGCTAGGATGAAGGCATTTGAAAAGTGTTTGAAAGAGGCTCACCTCGGCACAAGTGCATATTTAATTTTAGATATACCTATTAGATGGAATTCTACCTATTTGATGCTTGAAAGTGGTTTAAAGTATATGTGTGCATTCTTTATGCTTGCTTATGATGATTTAAATTATAAATCTTGTCCATCAAGTGAGGAATGGCGTAGGGGAGAGAAAATATGTGAATTTTTAAGGCCATTTTATGATATGACAAAAATGATATCCGGTTCACATTATCCAACTGCTAATTTATACTTTACCCAAGTTTGAAAAATTGAGTTATTTCTCTTAGAACATATGAATGGGGAAGATAAGGTGTTAAAAGACATGACTTCTCGAATAAAGAAAAATTTTGACAAATATTGGGGTGAATATAATGTATTACTTGCAATGGCGGTTATTCTTGATCCACGTGTAAAGTTCTCAATGTTAAGGCGCTATTTTTCTAAAGTTGATCCCCTTGGTTTTGGAGAGATGGTGAATGTGGTGAAGAATAAGCTATATAGGCTTTATGAAGAATATGCAAAGAATTCATTAATTCCCTCATATACTCAATATCACCAAAGCCAACCTTTCAAGAGCTCTTCAATACAAGTTAGTTCTAATTCAAATGCTGATGTAAGTTTGAATCTTTACATTTTGTAATTCCATATTGTAAAATGTATCATGGTTGAAATTAATTTTAATGTCTTCTAATTATTTGTTCTATTATATGAAATGTCTAATAGGTATGGGCTTCTTTGGCGGAAGATGATGAGGATGATTATCACAAGTTCCAAGTCTCAATTGGAGGTATATTTGGATACGCCGAAGCTTGATTTTTCTACTAACAAGGATTTGGATGTCTTGAAATGGTGGAAAGATTATAGTATTAGATGGCCCATTTTAGCTAATATGGCATGTGATTTGATGAGTGTGCCAATAACTACTGTGGCATCAGAATCAGCTTTTAGCATTGGAGGTCATGTGTTGAATAAATATAAAAGCCATCTTCTTTCTAAAAGAGTTCAAACTCTCCTTTGCACACGTAGTTGGCTACATGGTTTTTCACCTTGTGGTAGTATTCTTGACTTCAAGAAACTAAATTTTAATTTTAAGCTATTGATAAGTAGTATATTGAAAAATAAAGAATCTTATTATTCATTGATATGTAGGTTGGGAACATGAAGAAGAAGATGAAGATCGTGCATTGGATGATGGGGATCATGTAGTACACTTGTAAAAAGACAACAACTATAGGTATAAGACTTCCTTGCAATGATTGCTCATTTAGCTTATATTGATGCAGAAGTTAGATTGCTATTTTTTATACTGTAGATTAATGTTATCTAACTATCCTAAGTTTTTCAATGGATTGTGGAGGAGATTGAAGATGAAAAGGCAAGATACATCTTAATGTTTCTTAGTCACCAGAAAAAATGCCTCAATCTATTGCAATGTTTAAACTTTATTATGCTTCTAAATGTTCAATTTGAGACTTGGAATATGTTTCAGACAATCAGAAATGTAATCAGACAATCAGAAATGTAATCAGACAATCAGAAATGTAGTTTATAACTTTGTCATGTTTTAATGACTTAAATTGGATTTTCTTCCCTAAATATATGGTTTTCATGGTTTGAATAAATTGTATGTGTAGAATTATTTTTTCTGCTGATTTGGATAGAAATTCAGGGAGGAAAGGTTGGCAGCATCTTCTAGATTATTACATCAAGGTAAAGGGTCATACACATTTGAATCTTTACATATTGTAATAAATTTATTGCCTTGCTATTAATTTTATTTAAAATTTACACTTTTCAATCGTCAACTTTAGGTTAGGTTTTGTCCTCAAAGTGTTTTTTATTGTAGTTTTATCTTCACGTCAGTATCTCGTTGCTGCTGCATATTGTATTATATTGTAATATAAGTTTTAAGCATAGAAATGGGTAGTCCAGCACAGGTCTAATGGAATATCTGTGCTTACCAAGTACCAACAGTTCAAATAGGTGGTATTGTATTGTAATATAAGTTTTGTTTTGTTTCAACTAATAATACTAACTTACTGCATTTTTTCTCCTCCTTCCCCTTTTTGATAGACATAACTAGTATGAAAATTAAGATTGGATGTTTGTAATAAATGTTTTGTTTATATATATTTTGCAGGGGAATGAATTATTTGCATGAACATAAACTAGAAGTAATTATACACTAAGATCTTGAGCCTTCGCATGTTTTCTACTCTCCTGCTTATTTTAGTTAGTTGTAATCTGTTTTCACCATGCATTTAAGCATCAGATATAATTCTACTGAAACATGCAATTTTGAAACAGTTGAAATTGTCTTCATTATGTGTAACATAACAGAAATATACTGCAAGATGTTTCTGGGCATCTTAACATGGCAGATTTGGGACTCAGCAAGTTGCTCAAAGTTGCAAAAACTGTCAAAGAAGACAAACCTGTGACATTCCAGGATACTTCATGTGAATTCCCTTCCTTAATATGGGTTTGTAAGATCATTAGGGTAAATTGATAATGCAAACTATTATTCCATTCTGGCTGTAAGGTGTAGTATGCTTCAAATCCTTCCAAATTAAGAGAAAGAAGATATCATGATATATGAGCCAGAAGTAAGAGCCTAAAAATTTTAAATATGAATTTATTCTTATCCTATATATGTGTTCTCATTTGCTTTGATATTGCAAGAGGTGAAAGTCTCTTCTCTTCCTCTCTTTCCCAGTCTCCAGTGGAAAATATACATGACATGAATTCAATCTTGCTTACATTTGCATGGCAACAGAGGAAACGTGACCTGGAGTGACAAAATTAAGTGGTTACTGTACCTTTCCCCATTATGAGCAGAGGGTATTAAATCCTCAAAAATTGGTTTCTTTCCTTAGCTATTCAATTTAAGAATTTGGGAAGCTACAAGTTCTAAAGATACTTATTCTGCTGTGCAAAGTCTGGCAAAGAAGCTGAGTAACGTTGAACCACCATGCGTTGATCTTATTTTTGTAAGTTTCATTTGCCTTTTCATTTATAGGAGGAAACATCAATTAGTTACTTATATCCATCAATAGTAGTAAAAAATGCCTTGTAGCTTTGTGTGAATTATTTTCTGACATCAAGTGCTTAAATTCTATCTGGCAGAGGATATATTAATGGATAAAAGAATCATCTATGTGATGTAATCATCAGTTTAAAATTAAATTAAAGGAATACAGCATAGACAGTAATGGAAAATAGTTATTCAGTGGATATAATCTCTTTTATCTTATTTCATTGATGCCCAGCTTACTTTGTTTGCAGAAAATGCTTTGCTTGGACCCAAATCAAAGGATTTCAGCTGCTAAGGCTCTCGATCACGATTATTTCAAATTAGGAAAGGTATCTTCCTAACAACCCTTCATTTTCATGCTATAAGTTTCTACTATCCCTCACTCAGAATCTCTCTATTTACCCTCAAGCATCCATTTTTATGTCAATGCGTAATGCAGTATAAATTATAGAAGTAGGCTAACTGCTGTTATCTTTCTTAATTTTGAATGTATATGCGGGCTGACTCTGTGGGCTAATGCTGCGGACCGGACCAAAAAATATAGGCCCATTTAAATTGCGGGCCTAAATCGACCCGACCCGCATGGGCTAGTCTGCGGGCTGTGCAGGCTGGCTTCGTTGGCTCGTTAAGCACCCCTATATAATATGTATTCATATTCTTAGCCAATAAAAAAATGTTAATTTCAATTTCTAGATATTCAAAATTAAAAGATATAATTTTTAAGCTCATAAAATTGATAACTGACTTTTCCTTATCGATCAATAAGAATGACACAAGTTATGGATAGAAAATATAAGAATATTTTCAAATTTTAATATAGTGAAAATTGAAAATAAAAAAGTTATAAGTATAAAAAATGAAATTTGAAAATAAGTTCTAAATTATTTATAATTATTGAATTGAATTTTATAAATTTATTCTATTATTTTATATTCAATTATAAATCTTGATTTATATTAAGAATTTAATTTCAAATCTTCTTTTCAATATATATAATATTACTGAATTAAAAAATACAGTTTTTAATAGATGCGAGTTTCAAAAAATTAACAAATAGGTAATAAAATTGATAACTAATATCTTCTTTCATTGACCCAAAATTAAAATATATAGTTCATGTTTGGTAAATAGTTGTTTGACTAATTTTTAATTAGTTTGATTAAAATTAACCGGTTGACTTATTCAACCAACTAAATTAGTATTTAACAATAAGTTATTTGAATAGTTGATTGTCAAACAAATCACTATTTTACAAAATGCTGGAAAGACTAGTATTTTACATTCAGCTGATCCGAAAATAATTATAAAAAGATCAAACTATTCTTAATTAATTTTTATTATTTCCTCATTTATCCCTCTTATGCAAATCGAGAATGCTTTCATTGTTTTTCTACCACCCAATTAACCAATAAAGCCACGGGCTGTGTGGCCAATGAATTCAAACGCCATGGCCTTTGTTAATTTTAAAATTTATTTATTATCTTATTTTAAATTATAAAATTGTATTAATTTAATTTTAAAAAATATTTAATATATAATAAATTAAAATAATATATTATTTATAAAAAAATAATTTATTAAATATAGAAGCTAAAGTATTAAAATAAAATAATACTTAAATAATTTATGAAATATACTTATATCTTTATATGTTATTTTATATACAAACAGTTAATTATAAATAATTAATTTTATTAAACATTTTTTTCAAATAGTTTATACAATTAATTGATTAAATTATTTAATATAATTAGTTATTAATTAATAATTAATCAAGTTAATTAATTGCTGATCGTTAAATAAGATCATATTAAAGCCGATGCATACAAAAATTTCTCCAAAGGAAGCTTTTGGTTCGGATCATTTCTTCGGCCCTTTCGATTTTGGGAGACAAGGGTAGACGGGTAACTAATGGGCCAATTATTGCTCTTCATCATAAAGTGATGGAGCTGCATTTTAAGCCCTGGCCCATATAAATGTGATGTTTCTCTCTCTCTATTCTTGTAAACCGCTGCTGAGTGACATGCTCTTTTCATCTGTGGTAATGAAGTACGAAGTAAGTGACGTGCGGTTAAGCTGATTAGGTCGCACGATCAAAATAAATTACTTGCAATATATATGTTGTGAACTTTTGTCAGATGTAGCAGAAAAAAAAAAAAAAGGAAGAGAAATTGAGTTTGTACATTCATGAAAAAGCAGATCCATTTCTTTCTTTCGGTGGAATTAAAAAGTACTTGACAGATAAGCACAGCCATGAATGGAATGGCCACTGCATTCATGATCGTTACTCGACAAAGAGGAATACAGTTTCCAATCAAGTGTTGTCATTTAATAGGTGCCAGTGCAAGCTGCTTCCTCTTCACTTATGTTTTTATGTCCTCCTGAGCTGCACGATACTACAACGCTACGGTGAATGATTATCCAAATCAGAATTTGCATCTTCTCATTTTTCTTTAATATTGTCTTCATTTCCTCGTTATATACTAGAAAGATACAAATACAAAATTATAATATACAGTGAAATTTAAAATTTTTTTATGTATAATAAAAATAAAAAATTATATTTATTTCACCCAATACAATAAAAAAGATTATAAAAATAATAAAAATATTATATACATTAAAATTTAAATTTAAAATTAAATTTTAAATATAAATTAGGAACTGCCAATTAAATATAAGATAGTAGAATAAATTTATAAATTTTAATTTAATAAATATAAAAAATTTACAATTCAAGTTCGAATCCTATCTTTCATATACATAATATTTTTGAAAAAAAAATGACTGAGAGAATGAATTCCGTTGATTTATGAGTTTAGGGACATTTTTCCCTGCAGCAGACGCAAAATTTGCTCTATTAATCATCGTTCAATCGCCGGTCATTCATCTATTCCCGTCATGCAATTGCTCCGACGGCTCTTTCTCTTCTCCAGCCACTAGCCAATGAGGACGAGAGAGAGGGAAAAGATAAAAACAGAAAAAAAAAAAAAAAAGAATTCTGATCCACCACTTCTCACTCACTGAAAACTCAAATTCCTTTTTTAAAGCTCTCCCTTCCATCTATATCAAAATCAATCTCAATCATCTAATTTTATATTTTATAAAATTTCTTTTAATTAAATTTAAAATTTCAACTTAAATATTTTATTTCTCTATAAATATTAAAAAAATAATTTATTTATTTACAATTATACATATATTCATTCACGTATTTATTATAAGTCATCACATTCTAACTAATATATATATATTCTCATATATTACAAATTTATGGACAAGAGTTATTCACCAAAAATTGATATTTTTATTTTTATAAACTTCTCATTCTCAATATCTAAAAGTCTTAATAATATTTGAATAACATTTTTATTATATAAAACCATGCTAATATTATATAACTAAAATTTAAAATATTCATATTTTATCTTGATACAAATATAAATAATTTAACTATCCTCTTTAATTAAAATAAATATCTTAAAATATTTAATAATAAAATTCTAAATATTATCTCAAAGTATTACATTTAATTATATTGGAATTTATACATTAAATGAGAATAAGAGATTTACGGGTGCATTTAAGTCTAATCACAAATTTGAAGTAAATAAAAAAATAAAAATGGAGTAAATGATTTGGTAAAGTGAGTAAGCCAAGATTGGACAGCTTAACTTCTCAAACTAATTTATCATATTAATGCTTTGTTTGGATGTGGGTGAAATAAACGAGAGAGTAAATGGGGGAGAAAGAAATTAGAGGTAAAGTGAATTTACCTTGGGGTGTTTGAAATGAGTGATAATGGGAGGAGAAGTAAATAAGAGTGAAATAAATTTTTTTTATTTAGAATGAGTAAAAATAGAGGGCGGAGGAAATGTGATTGAGTAAAATTATCAAAATATCATTTTGCTATATTATAGTGATATAGTTAAAATATTGATTTAATAAAATTATATAAAAAATAATATACGAATAAAATAATTTATGTCAAATTTTATACTTATTATTTGCATATTTATATTTAAAATTTAAAATTTAATATAATAAATAAATTTTTAAAACTTTACACTATAGCCTTAAAATATCTTTTGAGAAAATTGAATTTTTTTAATTCTACATCTTAATTTTTTTAAAAAAAGTAAACTAGCACTACCTATGTAAATTTAACCACATATTGAAACCCTGTAAACATCCACAATTACACTTCTTTAGCAACATATGTAAATTTAAAAGCTCATCATACAAACTCACCTGATACAAATGTTCTCTAAGATATATTAATGCATCCTAATATATGATGAAGTACACTTGCCATAAAATTAAAACTTAAAATTACATATGAAATCTTATTTTAATTGAGTTAATATTCATACATGACTTCCTGCATCTATCTCATGTTTTTGTCAATTTTTGTCACGGAGGATTATATTATAAATTAATTGTAAATGATATTTTTACTTTATAATTTATTCATATATGCATATTTTCTAAATTATTTACAAAATATTAAATATATTAAGAGATATTTATGAAAGAATATATGATGCTTTAAAATATTTTTTAATTTTTTTTGTTATTTTTAAATTCAAGTATTCACAGTGCTTTAAAAATTTTATTTAAATATAATTTTAGTTTCCCTCAAATATAAAATGTGCCATTTTGGTTACTTTTTCTTAAGATAATCTTTTTTTTTAGTGATCTCCAGAATAATCTATTTTGATTGTCTGAAATATCAAATTGATACAATTTTAATCCTATAATTAACACTCCATCAATAAACTAATGAAATGCTGACATGATATTTTTTTTTATTTTCTCCTTCCATTGGTCTTTTCATCCTTGTTGCCCCCTCCCTCTATCCCTTCATGCCAATTCAAATCCAAATCACCATGCTTTCATTTCCACTTTATAAACCCAATGAATGAATGCTTTCATTTCTGTTTGGGCTCCACTTGCCTCCTCTTTCGTCTTCCCCTTAAGAGCACTTGGTTCAAACACAGCAACAACAGCACAAACAAAGGACAGGAGAAGAAGGAAGAATGGAGCGATACATGCACTTCCTTCTGAGGCGATGGCGCTTCCTAGTAGCGTGGCTTGCAACAGGAAGACAGAGAAACTTGGTCATGGTTCGCGCACAGTGGTGGACAGAGAAGGGCTTCTTCTGGAAAAGTGAAAAACAATGCTCGTTTTCACCCATTTTCTTCCTATGTGTGGAGTAGTCCCCATTTCACTGGGACCCACCCAAAATGGGAATTTTCATTTTCGTCCCTTCCGCATTTCACCCGACGCCAAACAAGCGTAAATTGTATTTTCACCCCACTTTTCATCACAACATTTTATTTCACCTATTCCAAATAATGGGTTAGTGATTAAATTAGTTAATATATTTTTTATTTATCTAAGGTTATATATTATATATGTACATAAAAAAAACAAATCCACTTAATTTATATTAATGTATTTTTAAAATGAAATAAATTAATATTAATCTTATCGGTTATCACAATTACAAGTATAATTTTAATATGTTTTATAATACTAAAATTGTATTTCATTTCAAGCTATCAAAAATTTTAAATTGGTTATCATAAATAACAATAATATTTATCAAATAAAAATGATTAAACTATTACACAAAATATACTTTAATACGAATTATTTATTAAAAAAATTTAAACTTAATAGAAAATAGTTTTATATAATTGAAACGCATTTTTTCTTGGGCACGTGATCGAATATAATGAAGTAGCGTTTTTATTATCCTAATGAAAACATGATTAATGATCCGTCCTGAGTTCCTTTGGTTCGAGGCGGTCCAACCGCATGGACGGGTTTCAATTACTATATAGATTAAGGTTTGATTCCGGATTCGAATTTAAAAAATATTATATGTTGAGTTTAAAAATATTAATATATATTATAATATATAATATTTTTAAATGAAATACTTAACAATTTTTTATTATAAATAATGTATTTTCATTACTTATATATTACAGATTTCATAGTTATAGTATAACTGCATATTTTGATATGAATTGACATTTATGCTGTATAAAACATATTTGTGTTATTATTATTATTATACTATCTTTTGCTTGTTATTCAAATATTTTATTCATTCTATGCTTATGGGTTACTAAACATATTTAGTTATATTAGTTTCTTTTTATGCCATAAAACTGTAAATAAAATATTCTATTTATATAATAGATTTAAGTGTGATGAGTTGGGCGCTTGAGAGTTTAATTCGAATGGAACTTGAATTTAGTAAATTAGCCTTGAATTAAACTTAAGTTGAGTCATGAGTCCAAAAAATTTTAAATTAAGAATAAGATTAACTCAATTTGTTGCCAACCGTACTACAAGGAAAAATATTATGTAATAGTTCTAAAATTATGGTTAATATGATAATTATTTCTCAACCCTAAAATTTTATCCGGTTAACCTGTCAACATGTATAACTAGTTTTATATTTATTTTTTTAATTTAAAATACTTTATGAGAGAGATAAATATGTATTTTAAAATTGAAAATATATAGGTTCCACAAATCTAAAGCCGCATACTTATTGGATTTACCTCTCTCCTTCTATTTATTTAAAATATTTTTAAATTTAAAAAATTATTTTAAATCATTAAAAGGGATAAAAAGTAACCAATTTCCTATAAAAAAGGAATTGCGGCTAATATTAGATTGTGATCTTGGTGTGTAATGTTACTCAGACTTTTATTATAAATAGTGAAATGATAATTCCATTATTTAATAATGGAATAAAGATTCCATTATCTAATGGACTATTACATAATGCTGATGAAATAAACTTTTGAACCAAGTCCTTTTTCATTTCTATTTTATTTAGTTAATGTCCTCCTAAAGATGATCAAAAATTAATTATTTTCTCTAGACTTTTGAACTATGTTCTTTATGTTATTTTTAGTTCAAAATACATGTTTGATCCATTAACTTTTATTGAAATTTCAATTTTATTCACTATATTTTATTGGAAGTAAATTTACCCTCTAAGTTTTTAAAAATATGTAATGTTACTCAACAACCTAGTGCCATTATTTTTTTTAATAGAAATGCTTATATAGTATCTAATTTAAAATCTTACAATATACATAAATCATAATATTCATGTTCTTATAGCAAAGAGGCATTTTTAGTCTCCTAACTTTAACTAGAAATTCAATCTTGTTGCCAAGTTTTATAACCAAATTTATCTTTTAACTTAAATTTCTTTATCCTACAATTTGTGGGGAAGATATGTCGAATTTCAATTTTTATTGACATCTAATATTATATAGAACCAATCCTTTCAACTTAGGATCATTGAGTCTATTATTTTTTAAATTAAAATAAAAACAAGATATATATATATATATATATATATATATATATATATAAATCCACTAAAGCAACAAATCTAGATAAATACAACTTTAAAATTTGAAAATGTAATTTTATAACATCATATACTTATTATAAATCCTTATAAGACTATTCTGATAAGTAAGACAATTGGAAAATATGCATGTAATTTATCTTTAAAACTTTTCAAATTACTATTTGGACTTCTTTAGCATTCTCATTGGTTAATTACATTGAAAGCCATCACATTATTATTAACATTTTGTTCTTACGTCATGACAAAAGTGATCAGGTTCTTAAAAAGTTAAAATTTTTGTTGAAATAAAACTTTAGGGACTATATTCAAACTTTAGGAGATTAGAAGTGTTTTTTTGCTATAAGAATATAAGTAACACGTAAAAGGAACAATTTCTTATGCTACACTAATATTGAAAACTTAATGCTACATTTATACATTTTTTTTGCCAAGAAAGTTAATTTTTTAACTTAATAATTTAACCCGACCTCCTTCAATGTATTTTAGGAAATAAAAATCAAATTTGATATCAAATGAGGTTACTAAGTTAGAAAAATAATACACTTCACTTAATTGTCCAAGAGTAATATTAAATTTTTAGCACTATTATAACACTAGAAATCTTTCCTAAGTAAAATGCCAAGTATCTCTATTAAAAAATATAACAATGTTAACTAATTAAGTAACATTGTAAACTTTTTGAAAGTTAAAGAATTCATTCCTAATAAGACTTAGGAAACAAAATTAAAATTTTAATAAAAATGAGGAGGATAAACATAATTTTTTACCTTATTTTTACTTTGTAAAATATTATTTCAAATCTATGTGTTTGCAATAAATTTAATTCTTAAAATATATTATAACTTAAGAAAATCAAGTTATAATAGTTTTTTTCCTCCAAATCTAAAATAACAAAATAGACTTCTTAAAGTAAACCTTAAAATTAATCTCCAACAAATAAAGGTTACATTATATTTTTCTTAAAGGTTTGTTTTATATCAAATAAATACATAAACATTTAATTTCTACATCAAATAAGTCCTTGAATGATAGTTGTTACATAAATTTTTTTAAAATTATAATTAGTTGATATGAAACAAATTTTTAGGAGAAATCTCATGTAACTTGTGTCTTTTAAGGATTAATTTAATGGTTTATTCTTTATACACACACACACACACACACACATACACAAATATATACATATATACATACGTAAACAAGCTTGAATGAGTACCTTATGATTTGTTTAATATTTGCATTAGTTAATTACAACAAAAGCTATCATACTATTAAGAAGATTCCTTTTATTACTATTAGGAAGATTTCTTGGATGAATGATAATGATGAATCATAAGTAATGTGTTTGCATAAAAAAATTTAAAAAGAAAGAAATTCAGAAAGACACAAATAATTTAATTTGACTTGACTTTTAATTTACTCTATCAAGTAAAAATGAGTGTTGATACTTAAGACCCCAATGCCCAATTATTAAGAAATTATCTAGAAATACAAAAATTCCAAGAGGTTAATTGGATAATAAAAAAGGAGCCTAAAACTTTATGGAACCTACCTTAAGAACTTGAAATTCACACTTATGAAGAAATCAACTTATTTATCGAAAGAAGCCTTAATTCCTACAAAAATCATTTCTAAAAAAGCTTAAAAAGGAATCCAAGAATCCCTAACTTTAAAGAGGGATAAAATTATCAAAAAAATAAATGCTACCACAAAGGCTCAAAATTATTAAAGAACTAATGCCTCCACAAAGGCTTAATTTGGCTAAAAGATCATCTTAACCTTATAAAAGGTCCAATAAGTTAAAAGATCACCTGCTCTAAAGAGGTTGTAAAGGATTATAAAATCTTACTTGTAAAGAAGGTAACTCTAAAGAAAGTATAAAGGATTATAAAGTTTTGCCTTTGAAGAGATCATCTCTAAAGAAGATCATAAAAAGTCAAAAGGCTTTACCTTTAAAGAAATCTAGTCGCCCACTCTAAAGTGGGCATAAAGGATCACAAAATTTTGCCTTTGAAAAGATTATATCCAAAGAGGTTTATAAGAACTCAAAAGGTTTCACCTATAAAAAGATAAAAAGGATCATGAGATCTTACTTCTAAAAAAGGCAACTCTAAAAAAGATATAAAGGACTATAAGGTCTCATTTCTAAAGAGGTTATCTTAAAAAAGTGTCATAAGGAGTAAAAAGACTTTGCCTTTAAAGAGACACATTCATCATCTTCTTAGAAGGCATATAGGATCATAAGGTCTTACCTTTTAAAGAGGTGTTATAGAGTCCAAAAACATCATTTTAAAAAAAGATTCAAAATAAGTTAGAAAGCCCATCTTTGTCTTTATCTCCATTAAGGGCATAAAAGGCTAAAAGGTCTTACCTTTAATGAAATCTTAAAAATGCCAAAAAAACTACATTAAATGAAGATTCAAAACAAGTTAAAAGAACTACCTTGTATCATTAGGTGTGTAAAAGAGTCTGCAAAAAACTATCTGCTTTCCTTATCCATACTTAGTGCTTAAAAGGGATTGTTTGCTTTGTCCTAGGAATCACCTTTATCATAAGGTCTAAATAAATAGGAAGGCTAAAAGGCTAGTTGGTAGTCATCTAATCTAAAAGCAATGATCATTTTGGCCTTACAAACAAAGTTAAACTCTTCCTCACCTTTTTTAGGAATACTTGAATTATACAAATTGGAAGGATTGGAATAAAGACCTTGCTATGATCTATAAGAGTAATAGGCATGTCACACCTAACCCTTTTTAGATTATGCCCTTTAAACTAAGGTGAATGTAAAGGCCCTCATACTTAATAAACCCTTTCCTTAACCTAATCTTATTGCACAATATCCTTAGTTGTCTTGTAGGATAAACCATTACTATTATTGTTATTGCCACCACTATCACCATAAGAAATACCCACTACCTTGTACGATACTGTACCTTTTATAACCTAAATTCCTTAATAGTCTAGCCCTTCATATTAAAGTCACATTTTTCTACAACTTATATCCATGTCAAGCACCTAGCCTTTTAGAAATACCCTCTCCACAATTTAGAAACATAAAGAAAGATGGACAAATACCAGAAATAGAAAGGAATAGAAAATAATGCATAAAAAAGAGAAGGAAACACACACATAAATCTTGATGAGAAAAGTTCTAAGATGCACCAGCAAAGAAATATCCATAAGATCTCTAAAAATCTCTTATAGCTTGCTCAATCCCTTCACTCTACCTGATTAACCTTTAAAGAGATTCAAGAGGTCTATTAAATACAATGAATAAGTTTCTTTTTCCCTATTCATAATTTGATTACAAAATACTTTTTCCTTGTCCACCCCTATAACTGCTCTCTTGTACTTTATTACTCTACTTATACTTTTTAATTAATGAATACATAATAAACCTCCCTCAACAATGAGAAATAAATCCACTAAAAAGGAATTACAAAAAAAATAAAGTGTCTAATCACTCTCAAACCCTTACATTTAATACATTAATAATACCTCACAATTTTACTCTAATTGGCAATATAATTTTTCAAAAAATGATGTATTTACTCATCACTTTAAAAATCTTACAAAAAAAATAAAAGCTAATTGTGAAATCTCATTCTCCAATAACTACCGTGGTAGTTACAAATATAAATTCTTTTACCTTTATCCTCTTATCATTATAAAAGTATTTATAATCCAAAATCCTAATTAAAGGATAAATTTAACTTGATCATAATATTAAATAATAAGATTTATCAAATTTGATCACAATCCTATCTTTTTAAAATTCAAACTTAAATAAGATAAAGATAATAATATATGATTATTCAATTTAACAAAAATAAAATTTGGGCCAAAATCTCAATAAACTTCACATTGATAAAAATTTCATCATCAAAAGTCTTTAACTTTCAAATCAAGAGTAACTTTAGATCAGATAGTTCCACTAAATTTTGAATTAGGTCTTCTCTATAAATGAAAGACATTTTTAAAATTCTACCTCCAATGAAATACAATCACTCTACATGTGTAACGAAGAGGGATTTCACCTTATTTACTTTATATTCTCTACAAATAGCTCTCCAAACAAAATCACTAAAAATACAAAATAAATCTTCTATAATAACAAAATTTAAGATTAATAAACTCTAAAAATAGGTCTGTGTCATAACTTCTTTAATTAATATAAACGTAATTGTAAAACCAACTCAAACTATCTGAATAAATAGGACCTAAACTTAACAAAATTAAACTCTGATATCACTTGTTAAGAAGATTTCTTAGATGAATGATAATGATGAAGTGGAAGTGATGTGTTGGCATAAATAAGATCGAAGAAGTAAAAAAATTAGAAATACATAGATAATTAAATGTAGTTTGACTTTTAACCTATTTCACAAATCTAGATAAAAAATGAATTTACTAAGAAAGAATCATAAAAAGAATACAAAGTGTTTAATTGCTTTCTAAATTATACTCCAAGTACATTTAAGATACCTTATAGTCTTGTATTAATTGACAGTACAAATTTTTAAAAAAACAAAACATTCTGCTTACTCTTATTCTAAAAATCTTATTAGTAAAAGCTAATTATGGAATTTCAAGTAATCCTAAGGTTACAAATATAAACTCTCTCACCCTTCGTCTCCCATTTCACACGTTTTATATTACAAAAGTATTTATAATCCAAAATCCTAATTAAAAGATAAATTTAACTTTATCACAATAGAATTTATCAAATTTAATCACAATCCTATCTTTTCAAATTCAAACTTGAATAAGATAAAGACAAAAATATATAATAAGTTATAAGGTAAATCTAATCCAAAAAAACAAGATTGAAACTTCATTAAAAGTTAAGAGATCAAAAGTATTATTTTGGCATAAGTATATGAAAATATAACTTATGTGTATCATATAAAATGTCAAGTTGAATGTCATGTAAATACTTTTGTTAAAAAAAGAACAATGTTAACCAATTGAGTAACAATACATATTTTTTAAAAAATTAAAGAATAAATATGTTTCAAATAAAACTTAACAAGCAAAAATGAACTTAAAAATCAAAAATAACTTTTTACCTTATTTCCATTTCGTAAAATATTATTTTAAATCTATATACTTGCAATAGAATTAATTCCTATAAAATATTATCAATTAAGCAAATCAAGCTAGAGTAGTTTTAATTTTTTTTTCAAATCTAATAGCTTATAATAAATTTTCTTATAAATAACTAAGAGGGGCACCAAACAACAAAAATTGAAATTACGAAATTGTCACTCTCCCAATAAGCTTGAATAAGCAACACGGGTTCCATTGAAACATAAATAAGGATACCACAATTTTTTTAGAAAAATTAAAAATATAATTTTGAGAAAAATGGATATAATAATAAATTTTCATAACAAAATTATAAATTTTCAAATAAAATTTATGTTTTTATCTTTCTTAAATAAAAAAATTAAAAAGATCCAAATCCAAAACTTGTATTGATCTCATGCAGATGATGGGCCATGCCCATAAGTTCCTCTCTTCTTGATTAACGTTGGGAGGAAGTATCCAGTTAAAGGAAGAAGGGACATGCCTTCGGTGGAGAATTTTTGGAGGACTGAGTAAAATCTAATACGATATTGTATGCACCAAAAGAAAGATGTTATACGTTGCCGATGGGATATCAAAAAGTGAAATAAAGCTGCGTGTCATTAAATATTAAGTGAGACGCCCCGAAATCTTTAATTTTAGGTTTGTTGTACTTTGTGGAAAATATTTTTTATAATATACATATAAATTTTGTTGAATGAATTTCATGTTATTTATATTTATAATCAAAAAATGAATCTTAGACTTATAGTATTAGGTTAAAAAAGAGAAATTTATTTTTTTAAATTTTTTATATTTAATATTAAATAAATAAAATATTTTTATTATCTTACTATTTTATAATTATATTTTAATAAAAATATTTTTTAGTATTTTGCTAAAAATAGTTTATGATTAAAATACTTTCCCAACGTCAATTTCCGCATACTTTTTCGAGAGATATAGCACTGTTTGCATAAAAATAGAAGTAAATTTGCTATTTTTTTTTTGTTTTCTTTGAGAAGTATATAATTTTTTAAAAGCTTTGTATTTTTCATTCCATTTAAAATTTGATTTTTAATTTTTATATATGTTTAATAATTTAATTATTTTTATTTTTAAAAATTATAATTAAAATTGTAAGAAATTTGTATTTTTGTTTCTTCAATGATTGTACTGAAAAAATTTTCCCTTCGAAGATCCATGCGTCCACAAATTGTAGTACCAACCCATTTCGAAGCGGACCCGAAAGCGACGGCAGCGTATGGTAAGATGACGTTGTACTGAGAACCTTCCGACAAACCAGGCGGCCCATTGGCCCACGTGTCATTCTGATAGGAATGTCCCGATGGAAAAATATAAAAAAGTTAGGAATGAGCGAACCATTCGAATCTAATACCAATGGGCTTTCATTTCGAGATGTTTGGGGAAATTTATCTTTCCCTCGAAGTAAGATTTTTCTATCCTAAAAAGAAAGGTTGAATTTGTTACATGGGATCATATACAAGAGTCCTTGTTTATATAAGATATGGTAAGAATAAAATTTAAGGAAAAAGTTATTTTCTTTTCTATTCTAGAATAAAAAAGGATGGAGAATGAAGAAGTGCAACTTAATAATTTTTTTTGTTACCAAGAAAATGTCTGAAAAATTAATTTATTATAATTTTATTCTAAAATTTATTTAATTTGAAAATTTACTTATTAATTTAAAGAATAAAATTATTGTTTAACATAATTTAATTAATTTATTTTTTTAAACAATCAAAGAAAAATATTTTTTAATCTTATTTTCTTTACTTTCAAGTAAAAAAATAAAAAATTCCTTTATTTTTATTTTCTTTCATTTCTTTTTTTAACTAAATAAAAGGTAAAAATTTTCATTCTTACTAATGTAGAATAGTTGAGAATTTGGATAAGATTATAATAATTCTAAACATTTAAATTTCTCTCGATGCTAATTATTTAGGCAATCCTCCTCAAAATAATTATTTGATACTTATATACTAGTTTAATAACTACTTATTGATTTAATTGAATTTAATAGTAATTTTTAAGTGGAACATTGCTATCAGTCTTAATTTGTCAATGCTCTCTACCCAATAGAAATTTAAAAAAAAAAAATTCTCCTCCCTACTATTTTAATTTTTTTAAAAAGTATATTTCTATTTGTAACAAAGGAAAAGAAGAAAAAACTACTTAATCTTGATATAATACCAAATTTCTCCAAATTTTGGCGATTAACTCATGGTTATCGTTATCAACCGGTAGTTATTATAAACTGGGTTGGTACTATGACGATTTTAATAGTCCAATAGTATTAAGTAAGTAAACAAAAATCCAAAATCATGCATCAACTTCAAGAGCTATAGTTGTGGGTCAAAGGCAAACAATAATTTCCTTTCGTACTGTTACTAATACGTGAAAATTTACATGTCCGACTGTGACAATCTAGAAAGAAAGGGGGTCTTTTGATTATGGTAATTACCAAGACTCACTGAATTGTCTAATCCATTAAATTTCGTTTAGTATCGTACATATGAATAAATTCAAATCTTTAAATTCATAAATGTCTTTTTTTTGGTGAAAATTTTCAAAACTGTCTCATATCATATAATTAATGCATCAAAATTTCTTCCTCTAACATTTTTTTGTTTGTTTGAACATCTTCCGTGATTGATCCTCCAGTGTTGCGTGCAGTGCAGGTTAAGGAAACGAACAAAAGTTTTGCATGCCATAATACTGTCCTGTTAATTTGGTAGGTTATGCTTCGGTTTGTTTATGAAAAAAAATTATAAATTCTTTTATTAAATATTATAACATTTTTTTTTGTAAAAATTTCAAATATCTATTGAATTAAAAATCTGTTCTTACTTACAATATTTTATAAAAAAAATTATAAAATTATATATGAAATTCATGTGAATTCTTTTTGCATTAAATTTTTCTATAAGAATTTACAACTTTATTTAAATACAGTAACCAAAAAAACCCTAATTTCTTTTGTTAGGGGTTGGCGGAGCAGGGAAGATGGGTATTTAATCAAATCTTAAGTACGTACTGCAATGGACACCATTAAAATAATTATGCAATGGGCTCCGTTTATTTTTTTAAAAAAATATTTTTATAAAAATTTTATTTTTATATATAAATAAGATGATATAATATATTTTTATATTTCATAATAAAAAAATTCTAAAATTATTATAAAAGAGAAGTAATCTTTCACTAAATTTATTATATTCAATATTAAATATATTAATTATTTTTATTATTTTATTAATTTATAATTATATTCTTACAATAAATATTTTCGTAAAAACAAAATTAGTCTATGTAAATGTAATAACGGATTAGTGCTTCCAACTATGACGAGATGTAATTGAGATAACGAAGATTGATTAAGAAAAGGAAGAAAAGACGGAAGAAAGAATAAATATATTATTATTAGTGTGAACGGAACATGGAAGGACAGATGGGGTAAATGTCAGAATGCGATATCATTTTCTGGCTATTCCTCCACTAGCGCTAGGTATGATCTATTTGCATGCATTATTATCAAAAAGAAAAAAAAAAAGGGTATTAATTTTCAGAATCTGAAAAGTAAATAAACGATTAATGAGTGGTAGATTAATGATAGCCATAAAGAATAAGAAAATCCAAATAAGAGGGATCGGTAGGACTTTGGATAAAAAATGGTCCAACCAAACTGATAAAGATGATTATCCTATTTGTGGTCCGAAGTATAATAATTCATCTCAAAACTGTGCGAGTGTGACAACTGACAACAATTATCGCAGCACTCGTACGGTTGTTGCAATGCATTGAATAGTTTCTGGTTTTGCTTCCTTCAACGATCGGCATTTGGCATTTGCTCGCTTTTCTATTTTTTTTTTTGACCTTTTCATTTGCATTTTTTTTAAATGAGATTTGAAATGAAATGGTACGGAGACGAAGGGCAAACATATTATAATTTTGATATAAAATTTTTAAAAAATATAAATAAATTTCTTCAAATATAATTTAATATCATATAATCTTTTTAAAATTTAATATCTACAAATAATTTTATAAAAATTTTAAAATATTAAAAATATTAGTAATTTATGTTAAAAAATTGAAAAAATGTAAATCATTCATAATTATTTTTAATTATGTTTTAATATAATTCTGAATAAAATTTCTCCTAAAATAAATTAATAATAATATAATTTACTTTGTAATAAATTTATTATATAACAAAAGATAAATATTCTAAATAAATTATTGTTGAAACTTAACTGATTTCTGAATATGTATTTCTTTTGTTTTTTATTACTTTTTGACTTTAATGTAATAAAAAATATTATAAGTAGCTCATTTATGTTCTTTTCTATTTCTCTTAATTGAAATTTTAATATTTTCAATTTTTTGAAACCTTCGTGAATTTTGGAACTTTAAAAAAATTATGTAATACTAACTCATACTTTGAAGAGTTTATCTATATTTTTCTCAAAATTTTATAACCCTTCCTACAAATTTTTATGCATTTTTTAATTACAAGTATGATTATTCATATTACAAAATTTATTAAAAAGATTATAAAATCCTATAAGAAAATTATAAAATTTATATAAAATATGACACCACAATACATTCCTTAACGCAGTTACATAATTTTGCTATTTCGTAGAATCACGTACCTTCCTAAGATTGTAAGAAGCAAAACCCTGATAAAAGACTCTCCACTTAACTGAGATCTCGACCGCCGCCCCGCGCGGCGGCGCTCGGGGGAGGGGGGCAGATAGAACAGAACCTTTCCAGGGATTATCTGAATCGGTAGTGCTTTTAAAATCCTTAACAAAAAGAGAGAATAAGAAAGATTGTAACAAGAGAAGTTGTTTATAACCTTATGTACAAATTTTGTCAAAAGTTAAACAACCTTCTTATGGGAAAAATAACGCGAATTACATACATCCAATGGTAGAGGCGCAGGCAATTCCATTATCCCTTTGCTGAATTTCCTCTTGAATTGTGGCAAAGATCGAAAACTAACTTGGCCCAGCTGATACTATGCCATCTCTTCCTTTCTTCCCTTCTCCCACAAAGAATGCTCTTCAAGTCTGCAAACTTGTAGTTTCCTACTTATTGCCCAATTCAGGGACTTCTTTTATGCTCATATCTACCATTTCAACTGCACTTAAACCTCCATCTTCAACGGATTCGGTGGATTGGGAATCAATTCCAGAGCCAGCTTGGATTTCCATTTTCTTGAACTCTGCCATGACTTGCAACATTGTGGGGCGCTTCCAAGGCCGATTATCCAAGCAAGCACAAGCAATCTTCAAATATTCTAAAAGCTCCAGCTCAAGACTCGGGTCCTCTTTCATGAGCATTGGGTCAAAAACATGACTTATTTTCAATTTGGCATGTTGTTTAACCCATCCCACAAGATTGTTATCACCAAAATCAGCTGAATCTGTCGACCGCTTCCCTGTCAGCAGCTCCAATAAAACTACCCCGAAACTATAAACATCACCTTTAGTGGAGCATCTAAAGCTCTGATAGTATTCGGGAGGAACGTAGCCAGGGGTGCCTGCAAGTGTGCTAACACTCAAATGAGTATCCATTGCACTCATAAGCCTTGCCATTCCAAAATCAGAGACTCTGGCTTCAAAATTTTCATCAAGCAACACATTGCTCGATTTCATATCCCTATGGATTATATGCGGGATGCAGTTATGATGAAGGAAAGCCAATCCCCTGGCAGCCCCCATGGCAATTTTCCTTCTTGCTGCCCAATTCAGCTTGATCCCACCTTTCTTCTTCTCGTTGTGCAAGACATCTTCTAGACTCCCGTATTTCATGTATTCATAGACCAGGAGTCTTTCTTCTCCAACCTTACAGTAGCCGAGAAGGGGAACTAGATTTCTATGCTTGATCTTCCCAATGGTTTCCATTTCAGCAGTAAATTCCCTGTCACCCTGCCCACTAATATGTATCAATTTCTTGATGGCCACAACACTTCCATCCTTCAATTGAGCCTTGTATACATCACCGAAACCCCCCGACCCAATCAGACTGTCATTGTCAAAACCATTAGTAGCTTCAAGAAGATCTGCAAAAGTAAGCTTACGAAGGGGCTTCTCAAATGTTGCCAGGTTTATGCTATGCGCTTCTTTAGTGCTTGTCAGCTTCCAGTTAACATTGGCCGTGCCTGAATGGGAACGGCTGTCAATGTGAACATCAAGGCTAGATTCCTTTTTCTTTTTCCTCTTCCTGGTCTCAATGGCAATTATAATAAAACCAAAGACGCAGAATAGAGAGAATAGCAATCCCATGGCCACACTCCCGACAAGAGATGCTTGTCTTCTATGAGACTTGTGATAAAGGGCATCTGCATTTGGTCTCAAGCCTGACTCACAACGACGCAGGGGGTATCCACATAGCGAATTATTGTAGTATCTATAAGCAGGAAAGGTAACAAATTGACCAGATTCAGGAATCATTCCTGAAAGGTAGTTGTTTGAAAGATCAATTTCCATCAACTGGGAAAGGCTCGTCATGGATTGGGGAATTTGCCCCTCAAGCCTATTGTTGGAGAGATCAAGAATATTGAGACTTCCCATGCTTCCAAGCTCCTGCGGGATATTCCCGGATATATTGTTGTGGCCCAAATTCAATACCATTAAAAAGTACATAGTCCCAATCTCCTTTGGAATACTACCCGACAGCATATTGTGTGAAATATCCAGAAAAATCATTGAACCATTAAGAGCAAATGTGGGTTGCATCTTACCTCCATAAACCCTAGTGAAATTGCAGGGGTTCCGGGTTGAAATTCTGTTCAATTTCTCCTGGCTAATGCCTGCAAACTCCAGCAAATTTCCTGCTCCATGACACTCCCTGCTACCATCATTCTTGATGTAAACATAAATCTTCTTACTAATAGAATCAGCAGCAATTTTTCCAGATTGCTTAAACAATTCAGGAGGAATTGACCCACGAAGCAAATTCGTGTTCAGATCTAACCATATCAAATTACGACAATCACCAAGCTCTGGTGGAATCCTCCCAGTGAACGAATTATTACTCAATTTCAGAATGGCAAGATTCGAAAGCTGGCCAATCCATCCTGGAATCTCACCACTCAACCGGTTATTTGACAAGGATATCCAATTCAATTCGGTGCAATTGCTTAATCCTAAAGGAATGGTTCCAGTCAACTCATTAAAATCTAATATCAAATTCTCAAGGGTGCTGATGTACTTTATCTCTTCAGGTATTTCGCCATGGAGCTGATTCAGCCAAATAATTAAATCACGGAGTTTCGAAAGAGACGCAAAGCTGGATGGGATAGTCCCCGCCAAGTAGTTGAAACTCAAATCCAAAGTAACAAGCTGAGAACAGTTGCTCAGCGTGGGTGGAATAATACCCGTGAACCCATTATTCTGCAGATATAGTTCTTTCCAATTATTCCTAGGACCTTCACAAAGCCCTTTAGGTATTGAACCAGTAAAGCTATTGGAACTCAGGTCCAGAGATTCCAAATTTACGAGCTTCGACAAAGTTTCAGGCAAATCGCCTTCAAAATCATTGAATGAGAGAGAAAGCCTTTTCAGGCTACTCATTTCCATGAAAATTTCAATTGGTAATTTACCTGAAAACTTGTTGACGGATATATCAAAGGATTCTAATAAAGAACAAGCGGTAAAATTGCTCGGAACCGCACCGGAAAGATTGTTTGAGGAAAGATCAAGTTCAACCAGAGTCGAGCATAAGTCGGTGACACTGGGAGGAATCTGGCCGTAGAAATGGTTGCCAGCCAGATACATGAACTGCATATTCCCTAGAGGAAGTGACGGAATCAGGCCAATAAACTGGTTGTTGGAAACGTTCAAATAACTAAGGTTGTTGCAGGCGGAGAGAGTGCGACCAATGTCGCCGGAAAACTTATTGGAAGAGATGTCGAGGTACTCTAGAGCCAAACATTCACCAAAGGAAGGAATAACCGCAGAGAAATTGTTCGACGACAGGTCCAAATGCCGCAAACTCTTGCAATTCGAGAAGCTAATTTCTCCTGTGATTTTGTTTCCACTCAAAGCCAAGTGCTGCATATCATCACAACCCAGTGATAAGATCCAAGGAAGAATGTTCGGACCTGCAATCTTATTGTTGAAAGAGAGATCAAGCACCCGAAGGTTGAGTCTCGACATAGTAGAAACTTTCCCAGAAAATTCGAGAAGATTGTGCGAAAGGTTAAGAGATTTCAAGTTTGAACAAGAGGCCAGAGAGGACAAGTCTGAAACTGACCCAGATAAACTGTTCACAGATAGATCAATGGAGCTCAATGAAGTGCTACAATGGGACCTAGGCGAGAGAGCAAGGGTACCAGAAAGGTTGGTGGATTTCAAGATGAGAACTTGCAAGTTTTCCAGTGTGAGAAGAAAGGTAGAGACTACAGTGAAATTTGTCCTCAACGAGATCGAGCTGAGGTCTATAGTCGAAATTTGGGCCTGCTTGCAGAAAATTCCAGTAAAGGAACATGGGTTTCGATTCGGAAGCCAGTTTTGGAGCAAAGATGAATTTGAAAGAGCGGCTTTAAAGTTGATGAGTTGCTGCGTGGGATCTCCGAAAGCTGAAGAAGCAATACAAAAAGAAGGTGCAGATTGCAGGCATAGAAAGGTGAGTGAAAAGAAGAGGAAGAAGAAGCGGCGGTAGCAAGTGGGTTGTAGAGATCTCATCTTGAAAGGCTTTGAGAGAAAGAAAGGAAGTAGATTTTTTAGGGAAGCAAGTTCGCCATTAGTGACAGAAGTTTCAGAAGAAGTGAGGAGAATGGAGAGAGAAAATGCAGACAGTCAAAAGCGGAGGGAAGAAGGTGAGAAGAGTATTTATCAGGTTGACGAGTGGGACTGTGCACACATCAGTTGCTCACATGCCATGTGACTGTCTCTCACTGCATGTCGTTTAATTATAATATATTTCTTTAGGTCAAGAATAGAAGATGAAAAATATCATAAAAATAATAAATACATTTTAAATATTTTATATTTATTAAATTAAATTTTATAAATTTATTTCATTAATTTATATTTGGTAATAATTTTTAATTTTTATTAGAAATATTTCATTTGTAGTGTATGCAGTATTTCTGATAAAAAAATAAGCCCTTCGCTTTAACCGTTCCGCGGGAACCCTCTGCTGGCGTCGCTTTCATGGTTGCGAGCAGCAGTTTCACCGTACCCATTTTTACTTTACCTTACGAGTTCACCTTCCCGGCACCTCATTTGTTGACCACGGAGATTCATCAGTTGGATGAAGGGTGCAACACTTTAACCTGTTAAAAAATCACCGTGAAGATTCTAGTGATGTTCATTCATATGTGAATGTCATGCAGTCACTTGAAAAAGTTGTCCCATGGTGAGGCTGATAAGCCGTCAGCTTCTCACCGTTTCTGTCTCTTTTCTCAAAAGAAAAAATAAAAAAAATCCACCTTTCAGTTCAAATTTATATAAAAAGATAAAGGGTAAAAACTTTAATAAAATTGTTAGGCATTTGATGTAAAGTTATTTATTTAAATTATAATATGTATATGTATATTAATTATTTTATTTAAAAATAATTATAATATTAATAATTAAAAAAATTAATACAATAAATAATATATGTCACATTTTGAATAAAAAATTTTACGGTAATTACATGAATAATTTTACTCAAATTTTATCCAAAAAAATTCTATTTTTCTACCAAAATTTTAAAATTTGTAATAACATGAAATTTTTTTATTAAATTAAAATTATTTAATCACACTTTTTACAAAATAAATATTTGTGATCCAATAATTTTAGTTCAACTTCTTCTGAATTTGTTAAATTAGTTTTGAAATTCAAAGACACAGCAGTAAGAATTTAAAAATTTTCATGTCATTTGGTGTAATTTGTGAATTCCTTTGAAAAATAAAATACTAATATTGAGATTAATTTATAAATAAAAATATTGAAACGTGGTTATGTGATTTCATTGATTTATCTTGTCATTCATTTTTATTAAAATTCATTTAGAGGTTCCTTATTCTTTATTTGGATAAAAAAAAAAGAGAAAATTTGAAATTTTTATTTTTTGTTTGAATAAATAATATAAAAATAAAAGATATAATTAAAATTTTATAATTTTTTTACTTTAATTTTTCTTCAATTTAAATTTAAAAAATTTCTCCTTTTTTCCCCCTCCTATTTTTTTCTCAATCCAAACTATGGCCAGTGGGCATTTTTATGAAAATCAAACACGAGTATGATAATTTCATACGTGGGACCCGTGATTGATGCGTTTCCAACTGGACACGGAAAATGATGAAGAAAGCTTGAGCAGGTGTTGGAATGGTGTTAGAATCAAAGAAAAGATGAATTAACGTTTGTCTGGCATCTTTTTTCTTGCAAGCCCTAAAAAAAATGGATTTCTAGATTAGGGCAACAGTGTTTATATGGTTTTTAACTGTTGAATTAAAAGAAATAATTTTTGGTAAACGCTAACAACTGATCAACGATATAATTAAATGATAATATAATTACATTTCTTAACTAATTAAATTTAATATTTTATTTTTATTTTTAATAATATAATAATATTGAAGTCATGTTTAATGTTAATTTTTTATTTTAATAATATATTATTATTAAAATTAATATTGTTAATTTGTTATATTACTAAAAATATTAAATTTAATTAATAAGATATACGTAATTGACACCTAATAACAACTTCGGAGCTGTTATTAGTGTTTGTCATAATTTTTTACTAATTTTTTTAACTTTTATGTGAAGACATATATTGTCTTTATTTAAATTAAGCAATGATTATATTGCCATTTTATTTGTATAGGTAGGGGTAGGGCTCCATTTATATGAGATGAGATTTGCGCATTTTAAATAATTATTATGGATTTGAAAAATACATTAGTAAGAATTTATGTTAGTTATTTATATAATTTATTATATCAATTTAGTTTTTTTATAAAAAACTAAAATAAAAATCCATGGGTTAAAAAATTATAATAAAAGGCAATAGTAAAATATGAATTAAAATAATTAAAATTCATTATTATTTTTCATTTTTAATATCATAATTTTGAAAAATATATTAATTATTTCAACAATACATTCTAGCAAGTATAAACTTAAAATAAATAATATATAAAAGACTAACTTGGTGATCCATATTTGTTGAGTAATTTATTGATAATATGTTCTTAAATTAATGTTGTCTATGTTTAAAACATTTCTTTTACAGATGTGTGAGACTGGGATCTTCCAAAGTACTAAAAGTGTTTTAGAGATAAAGTGAGGCATCACAACTGTTGATGTTGAAATCAATGGCTGTAATACCTCTAAAGTGCTTTTAGCACTTTAGAAGATCCCAATCCAGATGTGTGATAGTAATTGCAAAAGTTATACCTCCTTTATTTTCTTTTGTAACTAGTATTATATCTTTAAAATAAATATAATTTATAAGATAAAAATCATTAAATTATATACCTTATTAAATATACCAAAACAATTCAACTAAATTATGAGTCATTCCAATATTAATTTGTTACTTAGTTGAATAGATCTTATAATAACAATATAAATACATGATAAATGTATTGTAGTTATTTTGTTCATATATATATATATATATTTTATATATATATATATAAAATATAAAACATATCTACGTCAGAAGTTAAACAAATGTAATTGATGAACAAATTTCTAGCAAAAAGAAAAAGAAGGAAAAAAGGGTTTTCAGCAACTCATTTCTAAGATAACTTATTGAAAGCATTAATTAAGAGCATTAAAAGTCAATTTCCTAATCATTTCCCCAAGGATAAATATTATATGCCTTATACAGATTCTTAATTAATATTATTTCATAAGATTTTTTAAAAAAATAAAAATAAAAATAAAAAAGGGTATTTACTGATTCTTAACCATTTCCCTCAAGGATTCGATGAGTGAAATTCATTGAAATAAGAAACATTATGAAACTGTTCGACAAATAGCGATTTAGTTAGCTTTTAACTAATTAAAATGATTTTAATTAATTGATCAAATCAATCTGTTGATTACAATATTTGGTAAATAATTTTTTGGATTAACAAACTGGCCTTAATTCTACTAATTTGAAAACACTAAAAAATCTAACATCTTAAAAACTGCAGATTCCCATTTTATATATAAAAAGACACTTTTATGATATTTAATAGAATATTTTTTGTTCTTTTTTATCATTTACTATTTAGTAATTTTCTATAATAATATTTATTTATCTTTTTAATATTAAATCACAATGTTATTAGAATAATAATATTAAAAATTAATCAATTTTTTTAGCTTAACATATGTAATGAACTACACTGCTTATATAATTTATCTCACAAATATTCATTTCTTATGAAGATGAGATAATCGCATTAACATTATATATATATATATATATATATATATATATATATATATATATATATATATATATATATATATATATATATATATATATATATTACCAAATTAATATATGTAAGTATAAAAAAATTTATTAACAAGAAGGTAGTTTCATTTAAATCTTCTTTCATATACACATTATAATAATTTTTATGTTTCATATCATATTTAATTATAAGATTTATATTCATATGTAAATAAATACATAAATAACTATAATTTTTATTTTTAAAATAATTAATCAAAGTTATTGAACTATAAAATAATGTTACATGTAAGAAATATATAAATAAAAAATGATAAGCAATATTATTAGAATATTACTTGTAATTTTCATTTTAAAGAGAATTTAATTTGACAAATAATATTATAAAATATAAAATATTATTCAAATAAAAATATTTAAATAAATTATAAAATATGTTTATATTCTTATATATTATTTTTTATATAAATAATTAATAATAAATAATCAATTTTATGAAATGTGTTTATATAAATAATTAATAATATTAATTAATTAAAGTAATTAATCATTACTTCAATCAGCTCATAGCTTATATTTCTAACTAATCGTAAAACTAGGAAATTGCATAAAAAATTGTGCGCATTGTTGTGGTCTCTTATACATAATGAATAACATCTCCATTTTTGGTTTACTCTACACAATTTACATAACAATTTGATATAAAAATTTCTTAGCCAAATAACCTGCGGAGCAGAGCTACAAAGAGTACATTATATCAGCTTTAAATAAAAAATCATTACGTTCATGTACTTCTAAATCAGTTATTGTTATTGCTAATTATAGCACAATGATGAAACTATGTTAACTTGAATCCCCGTAAAGATCTACATTCTTTACTACCAAAATAATTGGTAGGATCAGTCTCAAAAGCGTCGAATGGCATTGATTTTCGTTCATATTTTCCCTGCCGTTCTTGTTGCATTAAAATTAAAATAAAAATAAAACAATAATAAATTTAAATTTAATTTATTATTTATGTAAAAAAATTTATCATTAATGAATAAAAATTAATATATTATTAAAAAGTAGTAATAAACAAAATTTTTATTGATAATAAAAAATTTAATAATTTTTAAAATATAATAATAAATAAATATTATAAAATTAATTTTATACTTATAATAAATTAAATTTAAATTAAAAGATAATAATCATACAACTTTCGTTGACATCCCCTTTTATTTCACCTTAGAGCTCAATGTCTATGCGCCTTTAATGCAATCTCCATTATAAATCGCCAGGCCCCACGGCCCATCCATTCCTTTCATGTGGGTCCCACTAGCCCTTTAATAATTCTATTTATGCGCGTGCTTGTGCACGTGTGGTGTCTTCTCTTTTTCTCTCTTTCACGATCATTCTTTTTCGACCTTCTCTTTCAGTGTGCTATGATTACCAAATACAACTCTTGCTAGTGGACCTTTTTTTTTTCCCCTTAATATCATTTTTTCGAAAGTCCATTCATTTTTATAATCATTCTTCCAAACTACACAAAGCTATTGGCTTATTATTGCGAGATTATATATAAACAAGATGGCCTAAATAATGTCCAAAAATAACCATTTAACTCATATCTACTAAATAAGATCTTGATAATAGATATTAAAAATATTAAAAATTTTATTGAATGTGGATACAAATACAGAGATTGTATTATTCAAGCCTCTTCATATCCATTTTATATATAAATTTGATTATATAATAATAAAAATATTAAAACTATATATGATTAATAAATTTAAATATAAAAAGTTTTTAAAGATAAACTTTAGTAAAATAATTCATATTATTCTTTATTGTATTACTATTATTAGAATTTTTTAGTAATTATTATTTTATTAAAAAATAATTAGATACCTTTAATTTTTATTAAAAAATCATAATCATATATAAATAAATGTGTATTATTTAAATAAAATATAAAGTAGATATGGGTATAGAAAGTTGGATATTTGATGTGAATGGAGATAAATATTGAAAACTTTATCTATGTGGGTACGGGAACAAGGAAGGACAAAATATTATGGAATGGAATGGAATGAAAAGAATATAAGGATCTTAATCTCTTACCCACATCCTTCCCATTATCATTCCTCATTGTAATAATAGCATTTCATTTAGGGGTCATTTAGTTTGTGAAATCCCATGTTTTTGAAAATCTTGATATTTTTAAAATATATTTTTTAAAAATTTAATTCTCAACAATATGATATCACTATATTTGATTCATTTAAAATATTATAATATTATATTTTAATTAATTTAAATATTTTTAAAATATAATTAAATTATTAAAAATATTCTTATTAAAAATCAAGTAATTAACAATGCAGGTGGTAATAGAAAATAGTCATTGATGCTAAAAAGTGGTTATTAATTATGGATGATTATCAGTAGAGATCACTAATAATAAGTAAAAGTGATAACAGTGATTCATGATAAATGGTGGCTGATATAAAAGTTATTAATGATATGTGGTGACTAATAATAATTATTAATGATGGGTGATGATTGAAGATAGTCATTAGTGATAGACAGCAATAGTAATCATTGATGATGAGTATTAAGCTACAATGGTTATTGATAATAGTTAGTAGGTAGATATGATTATTTGTGATAAGTAATAACAATAGTCATTGATGATAAGTTGTACTCGAAGATAGCTATTGGCAGTAAATAATGAGTAATGACAGATAATGATTAACTATAATATATGGTGAAAAAATAAAATATTAATATTAGTAAGGTCTTAATAAAACGATGGGTAAAATCATCTATTTATATCATTAAAATAATTGCCACAACTTACGAGAATATATAATAGTTGCCTCCTTCCAAAGCAATGTTCTAAAGGAGTTGGACAAAAAATACTTGTGAGAATATTTTTTTAAAATTTAAACCAGATATGATAATCTTACACTTCCTTAAAATATTCCCAAAAATATAAAAAAAAAAACCATGAATCAAATGTTATTCCTTAGGAAATCATTTATCAATGTGAAATTTGGTATCCTTACACTTACATTCTTTTATTTTAAAAATATATATTATTTTTTTAAAAAATATTATGACTTATTTAAATTTTATAAAATTACATGAATCTCCTTCTAATTTCAAAATTTATTTAGATATTCTTTGTAATATAAAATAATTTTATAATTAAATTTAAATTTAAAATTCTCCTTAATAAAATAATGAAAAATATGAGTATATATTCAAATCAGATAATATACGATAACCTAAATATTTTATTATAAAAAATTTGCTTTGATTAAGTTTAAATAGTTAAAAAGCAATGACACATACATTAAAATATAATTTTATCATCAATTATGTTTTAGTTGTTTGAATTTAACCAAAGTAAATTGTTTTTCACAAATACTTAAAAATCTTATGTTAGCATATTTGAATTGTATAGTCATCTTTTCTTACCATTTCCTGATAAAAAAAATTAAATTTGAGTTTAAATATAATATTATTTTACACTTTTTTGGTAAAGCGTTATTTTTTATTTTAAAAAATATTTAAGTAGCTCTTGAAAATAGGAGAGTATCCGTATAATTTCGTTATAATTTAAGTAGATTTTGATAAAAAATTTAATTTTAATTTAAATCTAATACTATTTCATAGTTTTTTGGTAAAGCATTATTTTATATTTTGAAAAAAAATTAAGTAGCTTTTAAAATTAGGGGAATGTTTTGTATTATTTTATTATAATTTAAGGAAGATAAATGTATTTTCTCATTTTTTATATATATTCACCTTTCTTTTTCTCCATCTTAAACATATTAAACCTCCCACTTTTAAAATATAAACAAGATAAATATATATTTTTAAAAATACAAAAATATGAATATAATATAATTTAGTTTTAGAAAAATCTTTGTTTAATAGGATAGTTGCTATACCAATAACAACTTATTTTTATTTTAAGGGAAATTACACTCTATCTATATATAATTTTTTTCACTCAATTCAGTTGTAATTTTAAGAATTATAATTTATTCACTTAAACTTTTAATTGTTAATATTTCACCTATGTTAACTATTTTTTATCTAAAATTTAACTGAAAATTCAAATATATTGCACATAATTTTTACTTTCTCTAATTTTGACTCAATTTGATGTATATTTAGAATTAATTTATTCTAAAAAAATTGATTTTACATCTTTTATATGAATTAAATTATAAAAAAATAAATATTTAATAGAATTATGAATTTTTTGGATAATTTAGTTTTAAATGATCATCAAATTTATTCAAAATTTGAGAAAGTATAAATTAAATGTAATTTATGTGAAATTTTTATTAATTTTTGGGTAAAAATAATTTAAATAAATAAAATATTAATAATTAAAAATATAAATAAATGACTTACAGTATTTAAAATCACACATAAATTAAGGAGAGGAGATAAAATCACATATGGATAAAATATAATTTTTTTTTTATTTTTGTAATTGACTAAAACTCTATTGTAACCCCTGTAAAATTGGACTTGTAATAATTTAGTTTTTTATTAAAAAATTGTATCAATTTAATTATTATAAGATTGATTTCACTTCAAATTATAATTTTTATATAATAATTTAATAATTTTATCATATATGCAAAGATTAAAATTTAGTATAAAATTAATCTTATAAAAATTAAATTAATATATATTTTTAATAATTAAATTAATACGGTCTCAAATTCTCAATCTTATAAAGAATATTAATCTTTGTAATCTTACTCATTCATTTGTTTTCTTTTGAAAAAATTGCACTACGGTCTGAGCCTCGGACCCCGGGGAAACGAGCAGTCAAATGGTGATGGTGTGAGTACTGCCTATTGGGCAAGCCAGCATAGGAGCACGTGGAAATCGCAGGTTGTAGCCCCCCTACCTTGTCTTCTTCCCCCTGTCATCACCAACAATTTTCTTTTCAAGATGTCTGATAAAATTTTAAATTTTGAATTATTTATTTATTTTATATTAAATATAATTAAATTATTTTAATTTAATAAATTTTGAGGCTATTATATTATTTTAAATTTAAAAAATTTGGAAGTTTCGTAACATTCATCCTTTTCGGTTGTCCTTTTTTATTAATAAAAAATTTAGTGAAATCTCATATTAGATTTATTTATTGTAGTTTATTAATTTAATAAAAAATAAAATGTAAAAAATTTGATCTAATATACAACTGCATAATTTGATTTTAGTGGCAATTTAATCCATTAGCATAGTAATAGATGGTTCTCAATAATATATCGATCAACTAACTATTATAATATAAATAATGGTCGCTATTTAATTTTAATCACTTTCTATTAGTGCCAAAATATCTTCTCAATTCATATACTTATCTAGAATTGATAGGAGTAGTAAAATTTTATTAGAGTCTGTGATCAAGATTAATATGTAAGAATTAAAATTAAAATTTGTATAAAATTTAGGATACTATGAAAATAAAATTAATATTGAAACAAACCTTTATTGTAGATTTAGTTTTTCTAAATAAGGTAGCATTCAAATAAATATCACAGGTATAAATCTTTCTTTATTAGATTATGTGACTCTCAATAGGATAAGTCAATAATTAAACTATATTAGACTTGAACTATACTTATCTAGAGTTGATAGGAGCAGTAAAATTCTATTAGAGTTTATGATCAAGATTAATAAATAAGAATTAAAATTAAAATTTGTATAAAATTTAGGACACTATAAAATAAAATTAATACTGAAACATGCTTTTATTGTAGATTTAATTTTTTTGAATAAGGTAGTATTCAAGTAAATATCACAAACATAAATCTTCCTCTATTAGATTATGTGACTCTTAATAGGATAAGCCAATAATTGAACTATATTAGGAGTAGAGAAATAACCTAACTAATATAAATAAAATCCTATCAAGCACTCTCATTACAAGTCAAGAAAAGTATATGTCTACACTTTAACCGTCAAATACATTAATCCAAAATCAAGTATTTATAAGTCAAAGTAATAAATCACTTTAATAAATTAGGTTTTAGACAAATAAAAAGCTCTTAAATCATTGTTCAGCCAAATTTATGAAAAATAAAATGCCTACAATTAATAGTATACTACATAAAAATTTTAATATCCCCCCATTTAGACAACATTAATTATAAAGAATTTATTTTAAAATATTTCATATGAAAACAACTCTTAAGTTGAATACAAAATTCTAAACACGTGGTCACAATTTTGAAAACACACCATTCAAGAGATAATACCTGAAACATAACTCATACTTAAGTAATTAATAATATCAAATTATGATGGTAATTGCATTATTATCAATACAAAATCTTTCATGATTACATGTATTATTAACTACTTAAATATGATTTATTAATGTAAAAGTGTAGCAAAAAAAATAGTATCAAAAGTATAATCTAACAAAACATGCTATTTTTCAAATTAGTACTCAATGATTTCTTTATAATAAACTTAATAATAAGATAAAAAAATCTTAAGGTAACAATAAATTTAATTATTTCAAAATTTTAAAATAGTGTCAATTAAGAGACATTATTATTACAATATGTTAGTTTTTGAAAGAGATTATGTAAAAAAATAATTAAAATACAATATGTTAGTTTTTGAAAGAATAATCATGATTAAGAGTATACAAATATCACTACGTTCTCTCCTTTTGGTAAAGAATATAGTACGTAAAAAACTCTTTTAAAATTGAAGCTAATCAAGATAATACATTATTATTACAAATTTATCCGATTTGGATAGATAAAATATACAATAATAAAATAAATTCAGAAATAAAATTACTTCATTAAATTAATTTCTAATTATAACATGTAGCAATCCCCATTAGACAGATTATTATATGAAATAATTAAAAATTACTTTATTAAGCTCATTTTTAATTATAATACATACTTACCCTTTTTAGATAAGTAAATATGTGAAATAATTAAAAATAAATTTTGTAAGCATTTATTAATAATTTAGAGACTTATGAATTAATATGAAATAATTTTACTTTAATGATAATTATCCAGATTAACCTATAAATTTTTCAAAAGAACCATAATATTAAAATTAAGCTCCAAACTACAAATTAAATTATTAAATATAATAATAAATTAATCAGTTCATTAAGGGATGTTAAATAATATGCATCAATACTAATTATCATAATTATATTGTGTTATAACACAATCTCAAAACTAATATTATTTTAAACAGGGATTTTTACAAAATATTATTACCTCGTCTCATTAATAATGAAATAGAAACCAATACTTTATCAAACTAACTAATGACAAATCATTATCAAGCAAGATATTTAAGTTATAATATTTTCTTTACTTTATACTCTATATAATAATTATATTAGAATTAAAATTCAAAAAATAACAAGAAAAAATATTATGTATAATATTATAAAAAGCAATGCAATATAGTAGTTCATGGGCACATAAATAATAAAAATATTTAAGAGTTCTCTTCTCTTTGAGTAAAGAATATAATATGTAAAGAATATCTTATCATTGGAGCTCACCACAATAATATTTTAATATTGAAAATTTATTCCTTTTGAGTAAATAAATTCTTAATAATAAAATATATAAAAAAATGCTTCAATAAGCCAATTTCTAATTAAAACACATAATTATATCCTTTTAGACAAGTAATTGTATTGAATAATTAGGAATTAATCCTATAAATGTTAATAATTCAAAAACTTTATAAATTAATATGAATAATTTTATTTTGATAATAATTATTCAAAATCAATCTAAAAGTTTTCTAAATTAAAAAAAGTATGATAATGCCTAGAACTATCATTCAAATAACTTTCAAAATTAATAACAAATAAAATATGGTCATTTCATAAGTGGTGCTATGCAAGTTGCATTTATAATGATCACAAGACCCTAAATTGCATTAAAATTTACAATTTGAAGCTTTATTTTATAAAAAATATTTAAATAATTATTTTGAATGATTTAAATATACATATCATAAGTTATAAACTATAAAGATTGACTTTCATATATCTTAACTAGCTAAAAAGCCTTTTGTATTACTTTTAAAGCAGATAATTTATAATTAATATTGGAAACAATGAATTAATTAAAAAAGAGAGAGAAAGATAAGAGTAATTTTGAAATATTACCTCCTATTTCCTTTCAATTTTTTACCATTTAAGTATGAATCAAGGTTCTCTAACACATTTTTATTTAGCTTTGGATGGGGAGTTTATTAGATGATGGTTAAACTCAAGTACCACAACTCACTTTAGCCTGAAAAAACTGACAAAATTGGATCTAAAGATGTAATTTTCAATGGCCAGTAATGTATTAGAAAAAATTGTCAAATATATATATTTTAAAACTTGATTCATCTAATTTATTTCAAATTATTAATGGATAAATTATATACAATCCTATAAAAATAATAAATTAAAATAAAGTAATTACGATAAAATAACAGTGATAATTGATAGACCTAACATATACCAAATCCAAATTTATCATAGAATAATTTTAAAAGATTTTTCCAAATAATTTAATGAACTCAAACAAACTTATAGAATCATATGATTAGGATTTATTTATCACTTAATCAATTTGAAATAATAATAATAATTACTATTATTATAAATTTACAATCATGAAATTATCCAAAAGTAAACATAAAATAATTGATCATATCAAAATTGATAAAATAATTAAATTAAAACAGAAGATAATTTCAAATAGTTTGATAAAATAAATATATAAAATAAGAGTTACTCATATCGAATTAATTAAATTAAATTTATTTTATTTTTTAAATTACATTCATGAGATATATAATTAATTAAAAATAATAATAATTATTGTTTGTTTTAGAATATATGACAATACTATTGTTTTACTTATATGGGCATATAACATTTAGCATAAAAGAAAATTATATAACCCAAAAACTTTTCTTCATCATCTTTAAAATTTATTTCTACTACTATCTAATTATAAAAATTGAATTTAAGTAAAACAAAAATTGTTAAATTATTATCTGATAAATATATTATATATTAATAGTTAAATTTAATTCATATTTGCACACATGTAATACCTAAAATCCTATTTGCTAGGCATATTTGGAAATTAAAATTTCTTGTCCTTTATCAAAATAAAAATTGTGAATTAAAAGCCTTTGATCATGGTCAATTTATTATTTATGAATAATTTAAAATTAAAAATAAATAATAATTATTGTTTGGTATTTTCAATACATGATGACATATAATTAGATCCTAAATTTATATAGGGAGACTTTGATACCACATGTCAGAATTAAAATTAAAATTTGTGTAGAATTTAGGATATCATAATAATAAAATTAATATGAAAGTGTATCTTTATCGTAAATTTAATTTTTCTGAACAAGATAGTATTGAAATGAATACCATAGGCATAGATTTTCATCTCTTTCTCTTAAAGTGTGATTCTCAATGAGACAAGCTAATAATTGAATTAGGTTAGGAGTGGAGAGGGATTCTAACCAATATAAATAAAATTTTATTAAGGCCTCTCATTATGAGTCAAGAAAGGCATAAGCCTATATTTTAGTTGCTAAGGATATTAATTCACAATTAAGTTTCTATAAGCTTGAGTAATAGATCACTTTAATAAATTGAGCTTTAAAAAATAAAATTTTTTGGATCATTATTTGGCCAATTTTATCAGAAATAATATACCTACAATTAATAGTAACCTATATAAAAATTCTCATATAATCTTGAGTAACTCATAACCTACACGAGATTCATATTTATCATTGATCACAAATGGATTCATTAGATAATTATCAATTTATTTCATCTATATTTTAATGTTATCTTTTTACATAATTAAATTGGATTTTTTTATTAAATTTAACATTCTAATGTTTAAAAATTCAGTATTTGTATCATTAAATTATTAATTCCATTTTAAATCCTTTATGTTTAAAATAAATGTTAGTTATAACCCAAGGTGGTCTATAATTTATGAAATCTTTTCCATATTTTTGAAAATGTTTTAAAAAATTGTAGGATTTTAATGTTTGGTTTAAGTTTTAAAAAAATATTCCTAATAATATTCATGTTTTCAAAAATATTTTTAATTTAATATTTTTTTAAAATATTTTCATAGTGAAAAGATGAAAACCTTATATTTTTATGACATGAGAATACTTTAATAATATAAAAAAATTATTTTTGTCACATTTTTATTAAGCCTTTACTACTAACACCTATTTCAGCACCAATCATCATTTGTCACAACCTACTACCATTAAATAATACATTCCATTTACCCATTGTCAACAATCATTCATAATCAATAATTATAGTTGCAACTAAACATTACTAATAGTCATTGCCTACTACTTCTTATTATGAGTGATCGTTATCACCACTATTCATTATTAGTAACCTCTGTCAATCACCACTAATTATTACTCATCGTTAACTACCATCTATTATCTACTTTAAATGATTACTATTGCCATCACCTATCATAAAAAATCATTGCTAATCATTACTCGTTATCATTGACTAAATTTTTAATAAAGATATTATTAGTAATTAATAATATTTTTAAAAATATATAGCTAATTAAAATATAATATTATAATATTATTAAAAATATTTTAAAATAAATCAAATATGATAATATCACACTTTCAAGAATTAAATTCTTAATAATCACATTATCAAGAATATTGAAATTCTTTAAAATGCATGATTCGCGAACCAAGCATTAACTAAAAGTTATGCTTAAAAATCATCAAACATTTATTATTTATTACTCATTCCATTCCCTTTCAAGTATCATTTTATTTAAAAAAAATTGTTCCGATTAATTTGTCATTTTAGAAAATTAGGAGAGCATTTATTATCTTTTTTTTTTTTTAATATTGCTCCTACTATATAAATAAATGCTCAATAGTTTTATTTATTAATTGAATTTTAGTATATAATATATTAATAAATTACAACTTAACTCTCCCAAAACTAAAGTTATTTATTGCTTTCTTTAATTTTTTTGCAATAACCTTAAACAACATTTAAAAAGAATGAAGAGAGTATTATTTTTAACTCTCAGAAGAATCATATAAGGTAGCATTAATTAAGGAAAATAATTTTTAATGTTCTCAAATTAATCCTTTGGATAAGTTATCTTTGAAATAAATTACACACAACTTTTTTTCCTTTCTAATTAGAAATTTGTCCTTCAATTATTTTTTTAAGAACTTTTTAATTAAGGATATTTTATATTTAAAATATATATACATACATACATATATATATATATATATATATATATATATATATATATATATATATATATATATATATATATATACTAACAAAATAATTATAACACATTTATCATGTATTTATATTGTTATTATAAGGTCCATTCAACTTAGTAATAAATTAACATCTACCTCACAATTTAGTTGAACTGTTTGGTATATTTATTAAGATATGCATTCTAATGATTTTGATCTGATAAATTATATTTATCATTGAGATACTATATGAAAGTAAATGACATATAACTTCTGGACTTATTGTCACATGTAATGCTTTGAAAATTGGACTAGTTATTAAATTAGAAACGAGAATGATTTAAGATTTAATGGTTTCATTGAGGTTGAACCACAATTAAACTGAAATTATAATATAAATAAAAAAATTTAATATATAGTAATTAAAAAATAATAAAATTATAATAAAATTAAACTTATATATAATATGAAAATGTTTTAAATATTATTAAATAATTTCATAATTTCATAAATTTATAACTCAAATTACAAAAAATTTAATATTGAATTCAATTTTCCTATTATGTGACTCTCATTTATAGAGACAAAGTAATTTTTAACTCGTTGTACTTTTAAATATGTATACAATATCAAACAAAACAATGTTATTTTTGCAATAATAGTAATTTTTTTTAACAAAAGAAGACAAATCAAATGAATTGTGAAAATCATAATCCATTCACATGATTTGACCAATTCATCACTAATTTATCAAATTTTTAATTAATTTTTTAAATATCAATTTTAAGGATTAATTGAGTCGGTTACCTAACTGAGTTATGATTTTTTTAGTTAAACTAACCAGATTATTCCAATTTTGAAAACATTAATCATATGTCTTTAAAACAAATGTTGTAAACATAGGCAACGCTAATTTGAGAATATTTGATGCGGATTACTCAACAAATGTGAATCTCCAAATTAGTGAAGCACATTAATTTAGAGATATAAATTCAACCCTAAATTGATTTTTATTTAGTTACTTTATCACGACGACAAATAACATTTCATTTTATGTCTAGTACTTAGAAGGTTTAGAATAAAAATTAATCCATTTTTATTTTTCATGAATTATGAACTATTTGCATATATATGTTTCCCTTTGAATGCATATTAAAGAATAAAATTCTGTATGTAAAGCTCCGCCATGTTCAATAAAATTAATATTTTAAGAATTAACGTTCTTCAAATTTTTTTTCTCGAAACGAAAAGAAAGCACCGGTGATATGTGTTTGCATTTAGTTATAAAATGTTTGGAGCTATAAAAGCACTATGGTTTCAACAGCTAGAATTCACATTTAAGCAAATCCATTATAGTATATTTAGGAATTAAAAAGAAAAAGGACTGAAAGATCAACCAGAAGAGATCGGGCAGAAAGTGAAAATAAATAAATGATTAAATTATGATTTTCTGTCTTTCTATTAAGAATGTTAGAAGTTTTTAAAATTAAAAGTATTAATCATAAGTCACCATTTACTTTCCATTCCTCATTCAAACTATCAAAACAGAAAATGTTATTCTTTTTTCCGTCCTTCTTGATTCTTCTCCTCCCAAATAAATCATTTCTATATATATATATATTGACATGAAAAAGAAAAAGGGTTATGGACATCACTAAGCCAACCAACTAATGGTAAAATGGAAATAAAACATTGAGAGACAGAAATTGAAACCTTAAAAGAGTTGCACTGGCTGAGCAAACCCCATAGCAGCTCTATTATAACCTAACGTATGGCATTTCGTGATACAATATAAGGAATGCCGGAAAAGAAATTAGTCTTCGGCTCCATTTATCTCTGAAGGTATTTTTTAATAAAAATATTATATATATAAGTAATATATCATTTCTATTTTTAATTAAAAAATAATATTTAGAATCATAATAGTGATGAAAAATAAATTCTTTTTCAAAATAAAAAATTACATTTTTTAAATTTTTTATATTTAATATTAAATAAATAAAATATTTTCTTTCATTTTAATATTTTAAAACAGTATTTTTTTAAGAAATGTTTTCTGTTGAAATAAATGAAGCACTTGCTGCGTTTATTCTTAATTGAAATTATGCAAAATTAATAAAAAATTATATTTTACCTATATATGATTTTGTTGAATTTCACTTAATTTACCTATATTTTCAAATATTAAAAATTGCATAACTATACTTTTAACCATTAATATTTTATTTATTTAAGCTTTTTTTTATCTAATTTTTAATAGAAAACTCTATAACATATAAATTAAGTGTAATCTGCCTAAATTAAATATGGGTAAAATGCATTTTTTTATATTTATATAAATATAATAATAACATATAATTTGTAAAATTAAAAGAAAGAAATAATACTACTGTATTTTATTAGTCTCCGTTCAGAATTATAAACATTAATTTATATAAGAATGAAAAAAATTATATTTATTTTCTTGCAAGAATTTATTTAAATCATTTGTTATGTAACTATTACAAATTGGATCAAAAAAATTATATAAATAAAGTATTAATATTAAAATTTTCAGGTGAATAAATTTTAATATTAAAAATATATTAAATAAAGTGTAATTTTTAAAATTAATAAATTGTTATATAATAATGACTTTAAAGAAGCAGAATTATTGAAGTTGGGGATCTATTTTTCAAGAGCAATCAATCGTCAAGTTGCGACAACTAGCATTGCTGGTACGCGATGACTTTAAACGTGAATTTTTAACCGAATATTTACACTTCTGAATGAATGCGTCATTCCCCATGCGTCTAGCTGTTGCTGGGGCCATCGCTAGTGAATTATACAGTCAACTTCTGCAATTCTGTTGCTGGGGCCATTGCTAGTGAAATTTTTTTACGGTTAACTTCTTCAATTATTCGGAATTAAACCTTTGTTTGGCTAGAAGTGAAATTGAAAAAGAAAATAAATAGAAGTAAAAGAAAATGGAAGAGAAAAAAATTAGAGGTGAATGAGTTTTCCTTCGTGGTGTTGTTTGGGATGAGTGAAAATAAGAAAGAAAAAAAATATGAGTGAAAGGAATTTCTTTTATTTGAAATAGGTAAAAATTAGAGAGAAAGAAAATGTGTAAATATCAAATAACTATTATGCCCTTATTATTTATTATGTAGAGAGGGATATAACATTAATTCAACAAATAAAAATTAAAAATTAATAATATATTAATAAAAATTTATACAATAAAGGAGTAGATTTTTATTTAATATTATAAAATAACAATACTGAATTTTTATTAAATATTTTCGTTACATATTTTTATTAAATATTGAATTTTAATTTTTATTAATTAGTTTAAAATTATTTTTTATTTTTGCTATTCAAGAATGTTTAATTTTTCTATTCTTACTTGGAGGAGGCACTGCAGGTTTGAAGAAGAATGCTTCTGAGCATTCGGTTGGAGGCACACAAGCCCTGGTATAGCAGAGGCAACTTTTGGAAAGTAGTAAAATTGATCTCTTTTCACCCAAAATTCATTTCATTTGCTGGGGGATTTCAATTTCACTGGGCCTCACCACTTTTTTATTATTTTCATTTATGTCCCCCTCTATCCACTTGCAGCCAAATAGGTGAAAACTCTAATTTCACCGCACCCATTTCCTCCTTCACATTTCACCCATTCCAAATACACTATCAGTCCTTCTAAAGTCCCCCCCCCCCAATTAATGCCTCCATTGTGCTCCCATCATAGGTAATTTGGTAGTAGAATCGTACAACTCATTCCAAGCCTATCTTGGCAGATACAACTTCAAGATGACAGTATTATTACATATTTTATAAGGGAAAAATTTAAGTAAAGTTATGTTTGTCATAATGTTTATTAACTAAATTATGTTACAAATATATTAATTATTTTATTTAAAAAATAATTAATAGATTAGTAATTATCATATTTATTAAATTATAATTATTAATAATAATGAAATAAAATAATTACATTCATATCGTAATATAATTAAAGAATTTTATGATAAACATTTAAGGAATTTTATCTAAATTTTATCCAATTTATAATTGTGGACTTGATATTGAATTTGAAGGTATAATTTTTTGATGTCATAAAATAATAAAGCTAGATCAGCCCTATTTGACAATTAGCTGATTATATTAGCGGTTAACTGATTCAATTAACTATTAACTAATAGCTCTATTTAATAATTAACTAATTACATTGTAGTTAACTGATTGAATTAGCTATTCACTAATAACTAATTGTATTAACTGATTTAACTAGCTAATAATAGTAGTTATTTATATAAAGCTGTTTAGTAAAAATTAATTATTTATTATTAGCTATTTGAGTATTCTTTTACTTTAATAATATTTTAAATTATAATATATTATTTATTATTAAGAATATAATGATAGATGTAGTAACTTTTAAAATTTATTTTGTAATTATTTTAATATTAAATTTAAAATCCAAATATTTATCATTTAAATATTAATAAATTATACATTTTAAGAATGAAAATATATTTTTCACAAGTAATATCATTCTGTTGATTTTTTTTAATATGTGTTATTTTTAATTTTAAAAGATATTATTTAACCAATGATTAATAATTTTAGCAATATATTTTCTATTATTTATTATGAAATAAAATATATATTCTCTTTTTTTATACAATTTAATAAAAAATATCATGATCCGAACCCGATCGTAACTGATGTGGATCTTGATACTTAGTCTCCACCAGCCTTAATACTGCTTACTATAATTTTACTCAATGGATAACTTTTTATTTCTATATTCATTTAAAATTCTGCATAAAACCAAATAGAGTTTCTCCTAATTTTAAATAATTTCCAAGGGCTATACACCCTAAATCCTGTAACCTATATTTATCACAAATTCGACAATCATCTAAAATACACATAAAAAATATTTAAGGCTACATAACCTTAAAAAACATACACTTATAAATGATTCAACACATTAAGTATCAAATTAACATAATTTCTAACTTAAATATCTAAATTTGATCCTAAGAAAGTCCCAACTATTAAATCTTTTGACTAGACACTTTTTGAATCTTCATAAATGCAATAAATCTCAAATACACCTATTTTAATATGAAAACATTCAAAATAAAATAAAATAAATTATGAGAATTCGATGAGCATATATCTATCATAACCATATTTAGAATCTGTTATATAAAATAATCAAATGTTAAATAAGTCTTAAAATAAAACATAATTGCAAATCAAATTTATAACTCATGATACCAATTCTCTAATTAACATTATTTACCTGTACATTTTCAAATTTTCTATTTCACATCACAATTTGCCATTATCACAGCTATTCAATTTACATAATATCCTTATCAATTCAGTGTATAACCATTAGATTTCCAAATAGTCAATAAAGCACAATCATAATTGAATTATCATAATCATATCAAATCTTTATAATCATATCAAATAGTAATATTCAATCATAAACAGATTTAAATGTCACATTACAATACATATCAATTTATACTAAATACATATGCATCTAGCTTTTAACTCTCGAATTAACTTTATGCCTTCCATAAACTATTCATTCCTATCCCTCTAAGGTCTGTGTTATACCTTCCATAAGCTATTATCGAGATTTTTTCATCTGGCTTTCACATTATTGTTTCCATCACATTTCTCATTTCAAATGTCATTCATGGCATAATTCATAATGTAATAAATTCACTAGAGCTCAACTCTATGTATCATAAGATTCAATGCAATATCAACTCAAAGTAACCATTCCATCATTACAAGGTAATATCAAAACTCATGACAATATGTATGCTTTCTTACATGACCATAATAATCATTCATATCCTAATATAGGTCACATTAGCTTTCCAACATGTATATAACAATATAAATTCAATTATAACAAAAATTATATCATTTACCATTATAATCTTATCACAATCAGTTGACAAATGATAAAAACACCACCATGCCTTCCCGACATGGTAATTCCAAACTTTCTCAAATAGATAACCACTATTTTATTATAGATATTATCTCTATATCATTTATGTATAACTATAAGGATAGTTTAATAATAATTTATGCTTCATGATTGTACCTTAAAAAGCTCACACATGCATCTATATGTATATTCTGTATCACCAATAAGAATATAAATTATAATATTTAAACAACACTTTATTTATATATTAATCGAGGGTGAAATATATACTCACTTGAAGTCACCTATCTTCTTTTAGAAGTTTTAGGACATTCACACTCATCTTTCTACCTTTTCTTTTTACTCACAATTTATAAAGATAAATTATAATTATATGAACATTACTTATTTTCTTTTCATATATTACAAATCCATATTTATATCATAATATAATAGTATTCCATATTATTTGCTTCTTATATTTCTAAATATTCACTCATGAAAGTGAAGATATATCATTAAATAGTGATCTCTTGTATCCATACAATTTGAACATAAATATCAAAGCCTATTAATTTAGGGAGATCCTAATTACATTATTGTAGCCAGCCATACACTTATTTTCTTTTATATTTAATTCTTCTTAAAAGAACTGAGAAAATCACATATACTAGAGATTTTTTGGATCAAAGTATAAAATTATCAAAAAATTATAATCCTAAGCTCTAGTGGGGTTCTATCCACATCAATGTATAAAACTACATACTTATTTCCTCATATTTTTATTTTTTCTTTAAAGAATGAGAAAATCATGTTTATTGGAAGTTTTTCGAATCAAAGTCCAAATATCAAAAATATTAAATTCATATGACATAAATATACTTCAAGTATGCTAATCTAACATCCTTGAGCATAAAATTCTTATTTTGTTAGTTCTATATCAAGTAGCCAAAATAAAATGATAAAGTAAGGATTTTTTAAATCAAGTTTAAATCATCCATAATATTAAAATGCAATACTCTAAAGAGACTTCAATTCTAATATTCTATCACTCTGTAGCATGAACTTCTTATTTTTTAAAGCTAACATTAAGTATTTTAAAACTCACACAAATGGAGTTTCTTGAATCAAGTATTAAATCATCATAAATATTAAAGTTTAATAATATAAACAAGCTCACTTATACCTGAAAGGCTTGGCTAGAGCTTACTGATGATGAAATCATGTCTAAATACTAGCAAAAGCAAAGGGCCCTTACCACTATTATCCAGCCTAGTTACATTTTATGACTTTTTCATGCCAGGTGCTTGTAATGGTTAAAAACAAATAATGAATATTGGAGAAATCATTGGAGCTCGCCGAAAGGTCCTTTGCAGAGATGCTAGTGTGAAAAACCTAACAAATAGTCACTCCTTGCATGACTTTCACTTGCCATTGGTAGTGGCATCTGGTTATCAACAAAAGAAAGTTAATGGTAGTACCAAGCCCTCAAAAGAGAGAAAGTGAGACAGGGTGAAGAAAGAAGGAGCCAATGAAAAGAAGAAAGTAAAGAGAAAAAAAAGTGATAAAGAAAGAGAGTAGCAATAGCAAAGAGAAAAAACGAGTGCCCATTTTTGGAGAAGAAAAAAAATAGCCAATAATAAAAAAAAAGGTTATGGATTTTGCTAAAATACTTTGCATATGACTTGAACCCATTCCCATGTGATTTTAACCCTCTATTTGATTGATTCTTAAAGAAAATAAAAAGGGAAATCTAATGTATACAAGGATTAAAAAAAATGAGTTTCCTTGGCAGGTAAAACATAGAGCAACCTAACTTTAGACATACTCATAACTATTAAATATTTTCAACTTCAAGAGAAAATTACAAAAATGATTATTAGACACATTGTGAAATAAAATATTGGTCATATAAATATAATTCATTTTCCTTTCTTGATTAAAATAACTACCCTAAAGTATTTAAAATAAAACAAATTTTAAATATTAATTTAGGATATAAAAAAATATAATTATATTTATGTAATTTTTTTATAATTATGTAAAATTTTTAATATATATATATATATATATATATATATATATATATATACTTATATAATTTTTATTTAAAAATAAATAATTATAATTTATCATATGTATTAAAATTTTCTTTAAGAAATAAATAAATGTAATTTATTATTTTCTTATTTATCAGGGATAGAAATGTAAGAAAATTTATAATTAATAATTATGGGTAAAAATATCTTTTGTTATGTTAAATCCAAATTAACTATTTAAAAATTATTATTTTTAACTTTTTTAAAATGACTATTTAAAAGCTAATAAAATAATTAAAACGGCCATTTGTTAAACTCTCAAATTAACTTATTAACTTAGTTAAACAACTAAAGGTACTTAAATAAGATAAAAACTAATTAAATAATTATTTGTCAAACACCCTCAATAATTAATTGTATTAACTAATTTGACTAGTTGATACTATTAGTTATCTAAAAAAAGATGTTTAGTAAAATTAGTAATTCATTAGTAGTTATTTACATGTAAAATGACTTATAAGGATGTGAATATATTTTATAATTTAATACTATTTAATTTTAATAATATTTTAAATTTTATGTATTATTTATTAAATTAAAATTTCTTCCAAAATATATATTATTGAAATTTATTATTTATTAAATTATACTTTAAAAATAATTTATTATACTTGTTAAATTTTTTTAAGAAATAAATATATTTAAATATCAGTATTCACTTTTGTATTATTCTATATCAAGTTTTTAACATACTATTTATATATATTATTATGGTTATACTATTTTCATATTATATTTATATTTTTCATCATTATATTTTTTAAATAAAAATGTAACTTTATAAAAAAAATTATACTATTTATAATATTTTATATATTAAATAATCATTTTTTATTTAAGTGATATTTTAAAAAATTGATTGAACAATGAATTGAAAAAATGATTGCATATGTATGTATTATATATATGTACACACTAATTTTATTAATTTTTATTTTTAATGTGAAAATAATTTAAATTTATTAAATAATCATATAATACAATAATATTTATTTTATTAATGTGTATTAGTTTTTTATATAAATTTAATTAATAAAATGTTAAATAATTATTTGTTTATAGACAACTATTCTATTTTAATATATGTTAAATTTGTACAAATAAAATTAAAAACAATTAATGTTTTAATGGTTAGGCCCTAGACTATTCATTTTAAGGTTTGGTGTTCAAATCTTATGTATCATATTTTAAGTAAAATGTCTAACATTTTCAAAATGATTGATTAGAGTTAATTAGTTCATTAAAATATTTAATTTATTCAATCAATTAAATCTTTTTGAATTAATTAAAAGCTCTAATTAAGCAACTAATTGTTAAACAATTTCATAGTTATAAAAAATTAAGTAATTCTTTATTTTTAAAATGATAAACATGAAAAATATAACTCAAAATAATCACTCCACATATATTTTGGGTTTTGTAATTAATTTATCATAATTAAATTTATTTTAAATTTATTTAGACAAAAGATATAAGTTTAATTTCAAAATCACCCTCATAATATTTAATCATTCAAACCATACTATTGAAAGCCTTATGCTTAAATAATAGTTTATGTCCCTTAAAGGCTTTATAACTTTTATGATACTTAGGGTTAGATTCCTAGTATTTGTATATTTTATTGTTTAATCACTTCTATTATTATAAAAATAACAATTTAACTGTATGCAAATAGAGATTTTGTTTATACATACTTTCATTAACCCTATATTTGTTAAATTCAAAAATAATATTTCATTTTATTATGAATTAAATTTTTTTAAATAATATTTAACTTTAAGTAAAAAAGGATTTTATTTAATTTTATTTATAAATCCTATTTTAACGATAGTTATGTTATTATGAAATCCATCAAATTTAATGAATTTTTTACTAGAATTCATTTCATTTGATTTAAAATACATATTATATAAAAAGTTTACCTTCTTTCTATTATTATATTTATCATAATATTATCAAAACTTACTTTTTAATTAAATTTCATACTTTTTAATATATTAAAAATAAAAAAATTTATTCATAAATAAATTAAAAAATATTTTTATTAAAATAAAATAAAAATTATAAAAAATATTAATGCCAAATAAGGCTCTAATGCATGATACAACTATTTAAAATTATAAGTTTATTTTTATGATAAAAAAGATAAGCTCTTATATATATGCTGTTAATTCCACCTTAAGAATAAATTGAAATTGTTATAAATTTTGTAGTGCATTATAAAATTATAATAATCTTTTTTATATTAACAGGAAATAACACAGAGTTAGACAACACTTAGATTATAGTTTACAAATCTAAGAAAGTTAACGAATGAAACATCATTACATTGCTACAAAGATTACAATTTTATGTTAGTGGATAAATATTGATAATAGGATAAATCAATGTCCATAAAAATATGATGATATTTTTAAAATTATTGAGATAAATAAGATAATGATTGTTAAAAAAATTGATATTTATTATTTCACAATTGCATTTTTTTAAATTTCCAAAAAATTTAAGTTGACAATTTAGTTAATAACTAATGCCTTTTGGTTAAGATTAACATGTTTAAAAATAGAAGTGCTATTAAAATTTTATGTATAATGATGTCAAAAGTGAATGCCAACATTATGTTTAAAATGATAAAAGTACTTAAGACACTAGTTATTTAAAAAATTAATATTGAAATTGATTGTTCAATATATTTTTGTAAATATTGTCTTAACTTTGTATGTCAATTTTCTATCAATCTAATGTCATTTATTTAAAATGTCAATTATCAATTAAGAGATTGACAAGTAATTATTTTATTTGTATAATTTTCATTTAGTCTTTTGTTTCATATCACTTTACTTTTTGAAACCTATTTCTCTAACATCACTTCCACTATAAAAATTTCTCTAGCAAGTCTTAAACTTCCTCCACATTTTTTGCTACATTCAGTGTTAAACTTCATGGTCATTCTAATTGTAAATAAAATTTTTAGGTATGTTCTCTTCTCTCATTTTTGTTATATTTATGAATATTAAGAAATTAAAATTGCCTTTATCTAGTTAGCACATATATTTATGTGTATAGTGACATAGTAACAATTTTATTTATCATTACATTTAGGATTATATTATATATTATGTTTGACTATTTGGTGATGCTTTTAAGATTTAGTTACATTTAGGATATATGGTTATGATCATGCTCTATTCAATGAAAATATTTCTTCCATTTTTACTTGTTATCTTTTTCATTGTATGTTATTATGTCTTTTTTAGGGCATTACATATTGTATATTTTACTCCATGATTTCTATTAGCTCCATTGTTATACAAATTAGTAAAAAGTCCATAAAGCATATAATCTTGTCTGAATTGTTTATCATGCAAGTTATGTATTTTGCCATAGAGTTTAATGTAGTAGTTGATGTGAAGACCAATCTTATACTTGTTACTTTGTTCATCATTAAGTAATGTCAACTTATAAATTTTTCTATGTATCATTATACATGATTAACATTATTTTTTTATGCAAAATCCAGAATATAGATCCTTATAGAGAAACAATGAACCCTACCAATAGAAATGTAAGGGCTCTTACAACCTTGAAGGGCATTATTAGATCGTGGTTTAAAAGTGAGAAATTACATATTGAGTTCAATAAGAAATAACAGTTAAAAGGAGAAAATGTATTAGCATATACCAGTTATATTAGAGTAGTTGTATGATCCAAAGTATCAATAGCCACTTCTCATTTAAAGAGAATCCCCTCAACATTAAATGATAACATTTGGGAAGAAGTCTTAATATGTACACTTGATTTGAATAACTCTACACTATAAATATGAAAAACTATATTTGTAACATACTTACATATAATTTCATCTTTCATGTGTTTTTTTTATTATAAAGTTTTTTTTATATTCAAACACCTTATAGATGCATAAAAAAATACTGTCAAATGCAATAATCCTAAAAAAAGACTTCAAGACAATGTTGAGAATGAATTACATCAATTATGAAACTATAACAAAAATAAACTTGACTTAACGATGGAACTACCTTAATTAGGAATCATGAGAGAAATTCCAAGAATAATGCATAAACCATCATTTTAAAATAAATTTTTTATATTCTAATATCTAGTTCATCCGAATATCTTGTTTATATATCATTTGTACTTATGAATTAATATATTATTTAATTATGAGAGTTAAGTAAGTTTAATCAGGAGAAATGAAAGAAAAATAAATATCCACACTGGCTTTCCCAAGGAAGTAACAAGAAGCTAAAAAAAAAGTTGTTGGTTGAGAAGAGCTTAAAGCTAAAGAAGGCAAGGACGTTGATAAGGCCCTTTCATTTCTCATGCAAAGTTATGAGAGTGAGATAGAGTTAACAAGTAAGGGCAATATACAACTCTAGAAAGTTAGGCCATAATAAAAATGATTGTAAGTATTAAAATTTGTACCAACACATTTTTTTTTATTTTAAAGATTCCATTTCGCTTAAGTTGATTCTAAAAATTTATTCTTTATTAATTGTTATAGGATATTCTCATGTAATAACCCTCCTAAGATGAGTTTGAGTATACTAAGGAAAGTGATATCATAACCGTAGCTTTAGGAAATGAGGAGCATTTTGATTGTGTTTAGCCTGTCAGATATGGTGTTAGGCATAGGAAGTTTTTTAGCCCATGAAAATATCATTTAATAGGACATTTCAACGCTAAGTTAGTGGACTTACAAGCGAGCATCGTCGAAGATATGGCACAAAAACTTAATGCAAACTGGGAAGTAAAACTACAACATAAGGAGAAGTAGTTACTTACAGGCACAACAACTTATGTAGCAATAGTTACAACAATAAGAGTTATTTCACTCTTTATAGGAACAGTAGTTAGCCAGCATATCACACATTCAAGTTCTATGGTGTTTATTGACCTTTAGGTCCACTCCTCTTATATATGAGCAGGGCCTATGATCAATGCTTAGCCAACCAAGAGGGTGTGCTGAGCTTTCTTGAGACTAGAAAGGAGAGTATACCAACACTTATAATGTCAGCCTCTATGAAAGTAGTTTTGAAGATCATAACTAAGATAAGTGTTAACTTTAACCCTTAAATTTTTTTATATATATCTATGCATGAATCAAGTTTCCTATAGTGACGATTTATATTGCATAAGATAGAGCCTGATACATTTTGATAGTGGTAAGATCACCTTTATGAAAAGTAACAAATAGGTAGATTTTGGTAAGTCGTGAGCCATACTATTGATTATTGCCAAACAATCAAATCAAGGCAAAGGTCCATAAGCCTATGGTTTACAAGGTTAAGGTGCTAATGTTAAATGATAAAGTTTAGATAGTGGATGAAGCCCTTAAGACTTTTATCACATGACCGATGGCTTTCATTCAATTCCCAATTAATGGAAGTATCATCTTGTATTCCTTCCATTATAATTTTTTTATATTTAAAGTTATTTTAATATTATTATGCAAAACTACTGACCATCATTATTTATGTTTCAATAATCTCTTAATCATGCTTAAAAAGTGTTGCAGACATGCCTCGATAGCTTTTAAGGTAACTAGGTCTACTTTGACTTTAGATTAAGGAAGAAATAGTAGGATTAAAAAAATCTAGTTTTCATTGATAAAGCTTCTATCTAGTCGTTGCTGCTATTAAGGTTTGAGAAGCTTGATGTGACATATATCTAACTTTAGATCATGCAAGTTTATGCTATTATCTTTGATTAAATACAAATTAATTAAACTACTATCTAAATATAAGTTTAACTTAAGTTAATCTTTTTGTAGGCATTGTTATGACTTATTATGATTGATAAATGCTATATACAGATTCTTAAATCTATATAAACTTAATGTGGAGTATGTACCAATTGAGAAATCAAGGTAAGAGAACATCGTCAAGACTTTATTCTATAAGCCTAAGAAAACATGCTAGTTAGTGTTGTATCATAAAGGTTAAGTTCCATTTCTATGTTAATTATGATATTTTTTTAAACAAATTTTGATAGATTAGTTATGCCATTGTATTGTAATTGCCATTCCATGCTTGCCACTGAATTCTTTATAGAGAGTTGTCTTACACCAAAGAGAAGGATTTTTATTTACTAGTTGGGTCTTTTATTAAAAGAGGGGTGATCCAAGTTATAAATTTGCTTGGAAAAAAATCTAATCAAAGCTTACAAGAAGGGCGTGCAATTAGAGGTAGGCCAACCTTTTGTATAAGTAAATGTGAAAGTATATTATTAATAATAAGATTGCATCATGTTTAATTTAGAAGATTGTGCATCAATAAGATCAAATTGATCTCTTATTTTATTATAGTGCCCAAAATAGCCCGAAAAAGTGGAGTATGACTACTAAGTCTGTGCTATATGTATGATTTATTATCTACTAGTAAAATCTTAGTAAGGTAATCACTAACTTATTTATAGCTCATCATAGGCTAACTTAATTAACTAAATTGGTCTTAATGATAACTTGTTAATTTTGTACAAATCATAACTCTTTGAGAGCAAGTTTGAACTATACATTCAAGAATAGATTAATGAGATGAAAAAGACCTAAGTAGGATACTTCTTTAGGATTAGAGCTTAATCAGAATGAATGGCTTTAGGTATTCCTAAATATAATTGGTGGTTATAATTAACTTGTTGTAAATAAGTTGTTAACTGGTTAAAATAACTTATTGTAACTTATATTTTGATATATAAATAAGAGTTCAAAAACTTTGTATGAAGCTTCTATAATTAGTTATGTTATTATTAATTTCTATCTTAGTCTATAGTTATTGTGAATTGTAATATATTTCTACAAGTATTAATTAATTATTTCTGATTGTGTTGTTAATTGGTTATTTTCGACAATTTTTTTAAAATGCTACATAAAAAACTCAATTTTCTACTTGAAATTGATGCCTTTTAATTTACAATGTCAGTTATTTATATATAACTTATGTCATTTTATTTATTAGTAAGACGATGTCATTATATTCTACACTTTGATTTGTTATAAATAGTTGGTGTCTAAATCCTACTCCCTGGCATGAGTTAAAAATAAAAAAAGGTAAAGTAATGAAATTATTTATATATTTCATTTGGATATTCTTCTAACCTTAAAATGATTTTCCTTCTAGCAGGGTATGCTTTCTTTCCAACCTAAAAATGATTTTCTTCGATTTTATGTTTTGCTTATCAATTTTTTTTACAAGAATGAATTTATATTAACCCTTCACTAAATCTATAGTGTTACACACTCACTAGAAAAATATAAAATTTAAAAGTAAGGATTTGTTTAGTTTTTGTTTTTATTCTTACAATTTACTTCTATTTTCATAATCTACCATATTTTGTTATTTCTAGTTTAATACAATTTTTATAGGTTTGTACAAATAAAAAATTTAATTTTATTCATTTTCTTTAGCATCTATTCATATTATTTACTAGTTATTTATATGAAATGCATATCACGATTTTCTCAAAACTTAATGAATGCTCATTGATTTACTAGGATTGGATTCAATTGTGCTTTTTTATAGAGTGTTAATCTTGTATATTAAACAATAGGTATTAAGATAGTACTTAATGGATCACTTATTTATAATTGGTGTATTAGGTATAACTTCTCTCTATTTCCAAACTTGAGTTACAAAATTTATTATTTAAAATTGCTATCATAGAAAATCTATAGTGTTATGTAGGATATTATTTTCTATTTTTAGGTATAGTATTCTAGAAGGTGGAATACATAAGGAATAAGGAAGATTCAAGAAGGAGGAATTGGTAAAAGAGGTTAGGGTTGTGAGGAAAAAGCTAGAGTGGAGGGAATAAGGGAGGGTTAGTAAGAAGCATAATGTATCATATTGATTATTTATATAAATTGAAGTGATATATCTGACATTATACATTAGTTATTTATAAAAAGACCAATGCTGAATATCCTTTCCCACAATCCTATAAAATAATATGATGTTTTTTTATATATATTAATCGATATTATTGTTATTTTTTATGATGACTTTACAATAAACATTAAATTTGATATACTACATTACTGGATTAAATGTTAATATTAAATTGACATTTAATTTTCTAAACAGTCGATATTAATTAACTATTCTATAGTATTGTTAACTAAAAAATTGAAAAAATCTTTTAAGGGATAACATAAAATAGTAAGATTGGATTAAAGTTGTTAACTTTTCTTGGCCAAGAGTTTTATGCATTTATTTTACCTATAGAAAGATATGCTTAAGCTCTTTATAAGGAATCTTTTCCATATGATTCTTGCATTCAAGGAGCAAAGGTTGTAAAAGTAAGTTAGAATAATTATCACTATTAATCACATTAACAACCATTTAACCATGTAATTCAATTTCAAGGTGAGTAATTCCTAAGGTTGTTGCTAGTTTTAAGCCTTTATTTTATCCTTAAATGTCATAACCTCTATAAATTATAATTAGCATAGAATTTGGCTTATCGATTTTCACTAATCTATCTTAATTGTAAATAATAATTAATACTTTAAACAAATAATTTATGAAGATAATTAAGACTAACATATATTTATTAAAATATTATTACTTAACATGAGAAAGAAGAGTTAGACTTACTTATAATTCCTAACAGTTCTTTTTAATAAATTAGTTTAACTATTACCCTTAGACAAAATCCATGTGACTTACAATCTTTACCTAAGTAGTCACCTTTTAGTACTTAAGGCCGAATTTAAAAATTTTTAAGGAATATATATCTGTTCACAAGCAAAATGTCTAGATATTACCTATAACCAAACTTATAGCACTTCCATCATATCAATTTTCATTGTGGTGGTGGTAAAGCATTAGCTTGCAAATATGTAAAAACACAAAGAATAAAGTTTAGGGTATAATGAGTTAATATTCTAAAAAAAATAGTTAAAGTCTTACCAATTAAGTTTACTCTCCCTTAATCTTGTTAAACATTTCATATATTCTATAGTACAAAACCTTCAGTGATCCTATACCATTCATATTAGCAAAACATATTTATTTCAATAATTTTGCAAATTCAATCCCAACACTTTCATATCATTCAATAGAATACAAAAATAAGACAAGTAAATCACCTTATGACTTTTATTTAACTTTGTCCATCATAAGTCCATCCTTATCTTTTTAAATTATCTTTATCCCTCACAAACAATTACTGGATCTAATATGTGAGTTACAAAGTTATTAATTGTTACACTTTTTAAAATTTAGAATGCTTTATATGAAAAATAATTAATTATTATGATGAAATTATGAATAAAATTTTTGTATGAAATAATTAATAAAGGAGTACCATGAAATGTTTATGGGCTAATATAATTACAATTAAGTATCTGAGTGTGGGGAAAATTTAGATTACTTTTTCATTTTTGTTCCTAGCCCTATTTTCCTTTATCTTTCCATTTTTCAGCCATTAACCTTCATTTCTCACTAAAAAAATCCAATTCTTCATTATCTTCTTCTTCTTATTCTATTCTTTTTCTCTTGACAAGCGAAGGAGCACCAATTTATAACAATTTCTTGTATTCTTTCATTTGAACAAGGTAAGTCCTTTTAATGTTAATTTTTTTTTGTAAACTTTCCTTTTCATTTTTCTTTTTAGGTTTAGGATGATTAAAGGTTTTAACTTAGAAAAAGAAATTTAAGCCCTAACTTAAAATCTTGAAATTTTGGATGCATAAGATTAAGCAAACTATAATTCCTCTCACCTAACATCTCTTCTATACGAGCACTATTATAAAATAGTTGATTAACACTGACATTTTAGCAAATTACACATTAATTTATCATTGATATGTTATTAAGCATTATTGTAATACAGTTATAATATTGATTAGATAAATGACATGAAAAATAAAATAATATCAATTCCTATATTAACTAAATCATGATTATGAGTTAAGACATTAGTTGTTACTTAGTGACTATCATTGAAAATCATTCAATGTCAATTTTGTTTAAAATATGACATGGAATATAATATATAACATATTGGTTTAGTTAAATAATGAACATTGTATTACCTACCTAAAAAAAAAGAAAAGCTATTCCCCTTATCCACCTACCCTATTTTGTACACCATTTCTATTTTGTACAATATTTAAGAGAACTTCCTATTATACTACTCCTAATTTGAAATACATACAAAACCTCTAAATGAAACATAATACTTTAACTTTAAAATACATACACGTTCTAAATAAAGTAGAAAGTAATATACATTTCACATTATAGTACATAATCTTATATTTAGCAAATGTAATACATAATAGCTTAGTTAAGATAGAAGCCACATTTCTCATTACATTAATTTCATACTATTTGAATATAGAATTAGATAATACCTTAAAATTTGTGTTACTAGAGGACATACAACTAAACCATTTCAAGCTGTAAAGAAAGAAAATAAGCATATAATAGTTTGATAGTTGAAGCAATCATAAAGAAAAAGTTTATTAGTGAAAGCAAAATTACCTTTTAATTTATCTTAGATATTTTGTTTAAGTATATTTAAATTATTATTGACGTATATCTCACATATGAGGCTTGCATTAACTAAATAAAAACTAATAAGCAAGCAATTATGCATGTAAGCATAACTATAAATGAAAAGATATTAATACCTTGAACTTATAATAATGAATTTATTTAGTAGGATCATCAACCTGTATCCTTTCACTATAATCTTTTCAAATATAAAACTCTTCCAAATTACTTTTATGTTTAATCGGAGGTAGTCTCGATGAGAATATAAGTGTGTCTTTAATATTGGTGGCTATTTCTTCTTTATTTAAACTACTAACAATTTATTTCTTTCCTTAAAGAATTATAGAGCACTTGTTATCAATTAAGTTCAATATATAAAAAAGTTATTTTGCTTAGGATGCCATTGTGAATGACTCCCTTTTAAAACTCTCTTTACTAAAATTCATTAACATAAATCTTAACTTATTCACTTGGATGTTATTGTTATTCTCCACCCACTTACATTAAAAGATAAGCTCTTTGAATTGGATGTACTCAAGCTCCTATATATCTTTGATAACCTTGTAATATGACATCGTCATATAAATAAGATTTTTGTCTTTAGCATAAAGACTTGCATTGCTTGAGCCACTTAAGTCTTATTATTTCAATAGAGTTCCTCTCATCTTGTTCCTTTATGTAAAAAGAATATACATTGATGTCACATTTTTAATAAGATATGATTTACATGCAAGGCCCGTTAACTAGCCATTTTATAGTTTTGAAAATAGTATCTAGTGTTTATGCTATCATACTTTCTATCTAATTATGAAACCATATAATGAATGAGCAATTATGCTTAACTTGTACCCATTTCTCATTCCTATTATAATAAAGTTCTTTTATGAAAGTAATGTACTCATTTATGTAAGGCTTAATCTCTTTACTATTTTATAGGATATAAAGAAAGGCCTAAAACTATATTCTTTGATTTATGTTTTACACTCGAGTCCTTAATATACTATTTCCTAAAATTCTTCCTTTATGTCAACACTTAAAAAGCCCAATAACATCTGCATTTGACAAGTATTTTGAATAAAATTTCACAACTTCTTCAATAATGTACACCTCAATAATACATCCTTAGAACTTATTTTACTTACACATATACCTTTTTAAGATCTTCATATATTACTTTATTAGGTATATCTACCTCAAGTAAATTAATCCATAAAGTTTTATCTCCATTATTAAATGCATAATCAAATGCAATATGATGTTAAAAAAATGAAGGTGAAAAATACATCTCAGATTAACACAATTTGATAATATCATCCTTCTAGAAGTCATCCAAATCTTCTAGGTTAATGAACTTGACACATATTGCATTAAAGAAGAAATAAAGTCTTATGATAACTTTTCTCATATGTTTAGGCAATATTCTTTAAATAGTGACTGATAGAAGTTGTAGTATTAAAATTTAATAATCGTGAAACTTCAAGCTAACCTATTTTATATCTTTTATTGAAATAAGGCTACTGATGTTAGAGGAATAGTCTTGGGGCACTTTAATTATGTGAAGAAACTTGCAAAAAGTTATTTTTTCCTTCCTAAACAATGTATAACATGCTAGAGGAAAATACGTATATTGATCCTATTTTTTTCAATGTTAGTTCTTCATGTACAACCATCTCTTACAAGTCTAGTTGAGCCTTTAACTTTATTCTTTATATTGCCCAAGATGTTCAAGATCATTCCAATTAGACTATTATATACATTTTTCTCCACATACATGACATCAATATTATGTTAATAAGTTCTTCTAGTATAGAAGATAAGAAAATATAGATCTCTTTTTCCATAAAATGTTGCCCTTTGCCGGTGCATTGGGTTTGCTAAAGATGTTACAACTTAAATCTTAAGCATATGATTCCCATAAAAAACCACTTGCAAATGATTTCCTAAAAGCCAAATTTTTCGACTAAAAAGGCTTTGATTTAATAAAACTTGTTGCTCAAACATTAATTACTATTTATTTAAAGAGATACGAATAAAGTTTCTTTTATTTCTAGGTACTTCATAAGGGATATATGCCCTAAAACTTCAAATATTGCAACCTAATAAACTAGGAACCATAAAGCATACATAAAGTAAGTAATCCCAACACAATGACTATATAGACACAATTTACTCAATCTTTGTCTAATTGTCAAACTCTTAAAAATTATTGTCTTTGGTCTTTGGAAAGGTAACAATGACACAACTTAATCATCAAAACCAGTGTGGAACCGATCTTTTGACTATCGTAAGCCTAAACAAAAGCCAACACTAGTATCATTATACAATACAATATTTTTTAAAAAGGAAACTTTTGTAACCATTTTTAAAATATTTACATTTTTTTTATGCATATATATAAGGAAATGAATTTAAGCTAGTTACAAGATCGTAAAAATTATTTCTAATTCCTATTCTATTACAAATATGGTTGTTCAATCCTATTATCATAAAAACTTTACTTTTGAACATTTGGTAGAGAATAGGAAGCTCTAACCTAAGGATTTGTAAAAAAAATTTAATAAAAAAATAGTGAAACTATATCTCAATAAGCAGATAATCTATTTAACTAAAACACCATAGTCACATATATAGTTTCATGTATTATACAAGCTCACCACATAATAATATTATATCCTTATGAAATTTTAAAAAGATATTATGAAATAAAAGATATTAAGCATTTAATCTACCTTATGCCTCCTCCCTTTACAAAAATAGTCCTTCTGCAACCTTGTTATTCCATATATAACTATCTCTCTAGTTTATGATAATTCAAATAAATTAATAAACAAATAATCCCTCTTATCCATCTAGGATATCAATCCCTTTGTTTCATAATTATTTCCATTTTCATAATTTTTCATACTATCACTCACGCATGTAATCACATTCGAGAGTTGACATCTCACATTGTAGCAATTTATGTCAACACAATAACTCATTCAAGTCGATAAATATTCATTTAGGGATATATAATAATTCACACAATCACATTGCTAATTTCATCATAAATTCAACCATATTTATAGTTATCAAATAGTTATTCTTAATTATATGATAATTCACACACAATATTATACATACACCTTTACAATTATTATCATACTAAACAATTCATTACACATTTATTTATATGCATAAATACAATATCATATCTTGCCATCACATTCTTGGAGATTTCTATTTTCAATATTACCATTCATATTTGCCTTCAATGAATGATTATTATTATGAAGTAATTCACCATTAAATCAATCATCACATATTCACCTTCATAATTTTTATCATACTAATTAACACCAATACACGTCTAGATATTTATAAAGAAGTCTCATATTGCCATATAATTCTAAAATGCATAAAATATGGAAGTATTCTATTATGATATTCCATTACCTAATTCTCAATTTATATGGTATTCTATTACTATATTCTATTACTAAATTTTCAATCTAAGGTATTCTACGATTGTATTCTACTACTTAATTTTATCATTTAGGATATTCTATTACTTTATCACACTACTTAGTTAATAATTAGGTAGTATTCTAATACTATAATCTATTACTTAGCTTATAATTAGATATTATTCTAATACTATAGTCCATTACTTAGATTCTCAAATTGAAGTAATCAACTATAGTAATAGATCACTGGTAGACAAAAACAAATTCTATCAAATCAAATACAAGCCATTAGTGAGTAATTCTTATGTTGTAGTCCACTACTATAGTCAAATATTGATTGGAATTTTTTGGTTTTTCACCAAATAACTCGCCTACTTCATCCATACTTGCATTATATACGAGACTAATCCAAAATTTTTATAATCAAGCAACATTTATTTATATTTTTCATCTTATTAACATCCTAATTTTCAATCACTAACAAACAAGCATAACACATCATCAAAAATCCTTAATTTCCTCTATTTACTATCTTAAATCAATTTATATAGTTTAATAAGATTTAAGTAGATAATTTACTTACATATCTTGGATAAAGGAGACAAGAAGTTAGGAAAAGGTAGTAAATGTGTCTTAACAATACAAACTAGTGGAATTTCCATAAATCCCTAATTTTTTCTTATTTTTACCTTAATCTTATTAGGCCACCATCAAATTCTTGGATTTTAAAGGAATTACCTTGGATTAGTTGGATGAAATTGATGATTGCCTTAGTTCTTGTTAGATTTTTCTTGTTACATTTTATAGGATTGAGATGGGGCAAGAAAATATGTGAAAGTCGGTGAAGAAGCTAAGAAAAAAATGAAAGGAAAAATAGTATGTTTGGCCTTTTAAAAGATCTAAGGATAGTTTGAAAATTTTACAATTAAATAAGTGTAAAATAGCAAACAGGTATTCTAATTTTGTCCTATACACTCTTTTTCAAATTCAATTTCACATTAACTTATGTTACTTAATTCCACTTAATTTCATAATAAAATTTTATTTTTTATAATTTATTACTTACCCTAAACTCATATGTAATATTTCTTAATTATTGACACTTATACAAATTTTCAAAATAGACGATTAAAATAAAATTCTTAAATATCTAAGATGTGACAAATGGAGTTTAATCAAGTTAACTTTAACTTGAAGGAAAAATGTCAATAATGAAATAAGTGAGTTGTAAGAATGTAATAAGTATATACCTACAAAAATCTACAAATAAAATTATTTAGGAATAAACAAAATAAAATGTTTAAATAAGAAACAAAAAAGCCTAGCAATTATACTTTATATATATATATAAACAATAATATAAATAAAAGACTTGGAATTCAATAAAACTCCATTGTTGTTACTTATGTAAAACATGAGATAATGTATCTTTCAAATGAGTTAGTACCTTTCAAATTCTATATTATAACTTTTTAAAAGCCTAAACACCTTAATATAAAAAAGTTATGTTACTTCTACTTTAACATAAAAATATAACTTAAATAGGAAGACAACTTACAATAAGAAATAATTATTTGTTGATAATAATTAGAATTTTTGTTAAACACAACATATTCTTATAAGCTTATTGTTTGGAGTCTTAGCAAAGTTAATGATAAATTTAGGAATTTGATGGCATAATGATAATATTTTGCTAATTCAACTAACTTAGTTATAGCAATTTTTTTTATAACAGGAATCATAAATTACTTAAAACATATGTAATTTTTTTGTTTGAACTTAAAACATAAAAAGAAAACTTTAAAAATAATATCAAATATCATCACATTATATGGAAAAATAGCAACATTAGTAATGACATTAAGCATTTTCTTAATGACATCTGAGCGGGCTCTTTAATTTGAGTAATGTTGTAGGAAAGTGAAATTTTCAATATATAGCTACTTTAAAAATACCCTCTAACATAATATTATTTTAAAAATAAAATAAAAATAAAATTATTTTTCTATGATATGCTTCGATATGTGATAATTATAGGTATAAGATATGCGTTTAATAGAATTTTGATTTACGGAGGGCAAGTTTAGTTGTCAATTGAAACCTTAAAGTAAAATTTCTATCAATTTGATCCTTGAAAGTTGAGCTGAAAATAAATTTTAGTCTCTCTGTTAGTTGTTGATAGAAAAAAATTAACAGATTATATCTGATGTGGCATTTAAATATCCTACGTGTATGATTACATGCTGAATCATCAATAGCTTAATGACTTTTGCTTTCCCACTCAATAAAATGACATCATTTTGCTACTAGCTAAGGGCCAAATAGCATATGAAGTAGTGTCATTTTCTCGAGTTGAAAAACCAATGCGAAACTAAAAATTTATAAACCTAAATTTAATTCATCAACAAATGCCGAAACTCTTGAATTATTTTAGGGTTATTGAAGATTATTGGATGTTGAGATCCTTAATTCTTCCAGACTTGTGCATCCAATGTAAACAATTTTTGCACTTTTTTACATTAAATTATTGTAATCACTAGTTTTATTTTTGTTGTTATTATAGATTCCTTTACATACTATAGTTTTTTCTTCTTAGACTAAGTTCATCGATGAATGGATTTTTGTTATTTTTCTTTGTTTTCACCATTCCCTTTCTAGTGCTCTATTTCTTTGAGCTCTATTGCTTAGCATTGAAAAAAATAAACAAAGATCTTAACGTGGTCCTAATTTTATTTGTGGATTATTTTTTTTCTTAAAAATCAATGGTGATTGTTGTCCTAAACTAGACAGCTTTATTATGAGTCATTTTTTATTTAGGTGATTTTTAATGGAGTACATTGCTTATACTTCCTAGTTTTGCTGACTTGACCCTTATTTTAAGTAAATTTTTAAGATAATACATTTTAGTAGCGGTTCTGTAAAGAACAAACAAAGATATTAATGTGGTCCCAATTTTAAAAACTTTACTATGGTCCTAACTAAAGTTATTGATATTTGGAATGGTTCTGTCAACATGGATGACTATTTTATAATAACCCTTCATCATGGGGGTCATTTTTTAACTAAACTAAATGTGCATTATATTGGTGGGAAAGTGAACTATTAGGATAAAGTTAACCCTGATAAAATATCTATACCTATGCTGTGGAACTTGTTAAAGAAAATGTGGTATTTAACTTAAGAGGATGTGTTTTATTTATTTCTTGGAAAAAGTTTGGATGATGGCTTAATACATTTAAAGATGGATCGACAATGCATAAGGACATTAGAAGCAATTAAAGGCTAGCCTGAATTACATATTTATATTCGTCACACCATTAGCCAACGTCAACTAATAAAAGATACAGAAGCATTGGAAGTAGCTACAGTTAGGAATTTTAATAATAATGTGTAACCTAGTTCTAGTGTTAGTGTGGGAAGTGTTAACAATTTATAGCTATATGGTGATGGGAATGCGCAAATTGGTGATGGAGATAATTAGCAAGTTAGTGCTAGTGAAAGGGATAAAAGATTTATAACTAACTACTTCACAGGGGAAATGTTAGGGCTTATGAAAGAAGATGCTGATGATAGGAATTCCTTTTCAAATGAATATAAGGATACAAAAGATAGGTCATACAAATGTCCACTAGGTGATAACTTTGATGAAGATGATGATATAGTTTTTGCCAAATATATAAACTTGGTACTTGGGAAAAGGGAACCATAACTAGTAAATAAGAATAATATATATGAGATTCTTTCTCAATTCAATGCATTAATTAATGAATAAGTTAAAGGTAGAGAAGATGCAAAAGATTTGGCATATAAAAATGAGGATTTGCATAGTATGTATTACTCGTCCGATGAAAAAAAGAAAGAATAGAAAATACAATAGTCTTAATTTCCTTCAATTTAATCTTGAAGCACTATAGAGATGTTAAATTTAAAGTTGAATGGTGTTTCTTAACTTGGTAATGTTCAAATTTATAATGAAAGACTACTATGTATTTGAAGGTGGGGTAGTAAAGCTAACTAAGAAAGATAAAATAAGATGTAGGCCAAAGTGTAAGGATCCTTATCCATGGTTTATGTTCATGTGCAAAGGACATTGAAAGTTATCAAATCAAACTACTCAATAACGTGAATACTTATTATAAGGTCTTTAAGAACCCATAAGCTTCCTCTATATGGTTTGTAGTAAAGCTTATGGATTTCCTCAGGCAAGTGACAAACTATTGCATTAGTGATATTAACAGCTATTTCAAGTAAACATATAACTTGACAATCAATTACATAAAGAAGTATAGGACATAGCAAAAGGTAAAAGCAATAATGGAAAGGAATAAGAAAGATCAATATGCCCTATATGTAACTATTTAAAAGAGTTCAAACTACAAAACAAAGGTACCATAGTTTAGATTGGTGTAGATAGAATGTCACTAAAAGACCTTTCCAAGTTCAACAAGTTATACATATACTTAAAATCTTTAAAGGAAGGTTTTGCTATTGGCTCTAAACCTTTGATAGGGCTGGATGGATGTCACCTAAAAGATTAATATAGGGATATTTTGTTATCTACAGTTGTTCAAGATGGAAATAATGCATTTTACCCTATTGTCATTACTATCGTTAACCTTGACATAAAAAAAAGGTAGAAGTGGTTTCTAGTCAAGCTCATTAAAAATGTCGTTGAATTTATTGATAGGAAAATGAGTTTTATGAGTGACTAACAAAAATTTACACAATTTGCCTATTTAATTTTGTATTTTGCTAGCATTTTCATTGTTTTAGAAAATAAATGTCATATTCAACTTCAACAACTTGCTAAGTACTATTAACTTACTATTAGATGATCAAATGTATTAAAGATTAACTATATGACCACAAGTAGCTTTTGTTATTGGTTTACTTAGTATTTAATGCTGTTGGTTTACTTAATATTTAGTCATCTTAGTTTACCTAGTAATGATAATTCAAAAACTCCTACAATTTTAAGCTTTATAACTAGTTTAGTAGCTACAAATACTAAAGAAGACATGGATTTTAAATTATAACTTTATAACTAATCTAGTAGTTAAAAGATTATTGTTTTAAACACTTTAACCTAGTTTAGTTTATGTTTTTTATTTTTACCCTAAATCTAATTAAAACATAAAAGAGATTTTATAATTGTAAAATACTAATAGGTAATCTTATCATAAATCTTACAAATGCTTGCATAACAAAATTTTTCTTTAACAATGATATGAAATTACAATATTGTGTCATAAAGACTAGAAGGGTCACAAAACCTTGGAAAATTTCCTATTTAATACTTAGTAGCAATTCCATTTGCCTTCATTACACATAAATGCATACGTAGTTGTTTCTAGTTAATTGACAAGTACTAAAGAACATTCTATGCTAATAGTAGTTATTTATTGCATACCATAAAATTTTATATGTCGATGGAAATGGCATATGCGGTTTCCATATGTTGATACTTAGTGTATAAATTAGCTGCAGTGAATAATTTAAAATTGATATCATCTTAATTCTTTATCCTATGTAGATTATATCCCGTACAGTTTCTTATAACTAATATGATTAAAACATTATGCAAGGTCTTTGTTCTAACTTTAGTTGAATTATTACCAAGGGTAGAGCATAGATTCTATTATAAGTACCTTTACACTAACTTTGCAAAGAAATTTAATGGCTATGAATCGAGGGACTCATTTTGAAGTTGTGCTAAAGCTACAACAATGCTAGATTTTAATGCTAGGATGGAGAAGGTAAAAGTTGTTAATGATGAAGCTCGAAAATATCTAGCAAATTTTAGCCTATTTATATGGTCTAGGGTAGGGTTTAGCACTTATACAAAAAAATTAAGCAATTACAAATATATATGTGAGCAATTTAATAGTAAAGTATTGAAGTTTAGAAGGAAGCTAATAATTATTATGTTAGAGGAGATTAGACTTTATATCATTGATAAATTCAATAAGAAAAGGAAGTTATATGAAAGGTATACTAGGCTATTATGTCCCAAGATTCAAGATAAGCTAGATGTGCAAAGAAGAATAGTGGTAAGTGGACACCAACATGGATGGGTAACCTAGAAGAATTTAAGTTTGAGATTGAGTGCAAACTTGATAAGTATATAATTGATTTGAAAGAAGGAATCTGCTTATATCGAGTTTAAAATCTCATTAGTGTCCCTTGCTAGCACTCCATCTTTATAATGTGCTAGAAAAATGTCTTATAAGAGGATTTTATTCATCTTTACTTAAGGAAGAATGCTGCTATAAGGGCGTATAGACCTTTGATACAACCATTAAATGGCTATAAACTTTAGTCAAAGTAAAAGAGAACCAATCCTACCTTTTCTTATTAAAAGACCATTAGGAAGGCTAAAAATAAAGAAGAAGAAGGACTTTGTAAAGAAAAAACTTAAATCTCAATAATCAATAAAAATAAAAAGAAAAATATATGTTACATGTAACAAATACAAGAAGAAAGCGCATAATATGCGATCTTGCAAAGGTAAATCTATTAATGAAAAGGAAAGTTGTAATAGTATAACATTATATTTTCAATCATTTAAAAATGTGTGGTTAGTCTATATGCTCCCTTGCTCATTATCCTTGATTTATGTAAAGAAAGCAATGATATGCGGTTCACCAAAAAGGCCTATAAGAACTTATTAGTGAAGTACCTTATGGTACACAGAAAAACGAGAAAAAGACAGAGGTTTGGTGCTTGTGAAAGAATTTTTCTATATTTTTTTGCTATATAACTATTTAATACTAAAGTTGTTTATATTTATTGTAGGCCAATGCTTTCACATGGATTGCATATGATGACTTTTATCAAGGCGGACTTAGCCATTTTAACCTATCAACACAAGTTAATAATCTTATGCAATTAGAAGTGCACATAAACCACCAAAAGTGGCAGCTTCTTAAGAATCTTTAAGAAGCATTGTCACAACAACTACCAATCCTAAAAATGAAACATTGAAGGAATCAATTAAAGATTGTTTTTGTCTGTAGGAAAATAAGAAGCTATAATTTTATTGTTGAGGCATTTGTTAGTAGGTCAGGGAATATCATTTAGGATGATTTTCTTTTGAAATGGGTTTTACTAATACCTTCACGGGTTGATAGAAAATTACTTTGCAAATTTTATATCACTTAGGGCCTCTCTTTTGTAATGACATTTTGTCTTTTTTATTAATGATTACTTTAGAGTTTCTGATTTGTTCAAGTCTACAACTTCATCTATTTATTGCCAATTTTGTCTTTATAAGCTTATTGTAAGTTTATTTTTTGTTAATCTTATCTTTATCTTAACTTCAATCAATTAAAAAAGTAATGAATTGCTATTAAAATATTTAATTTTGTATTATTGATATTTTCTTCATTACAGTTAAATTGTAAATGCAACTCAAACTGAGGGCTTCTTTTTATTACTTATTGATCTTGAACAAGTTAATGGTGTGTCACTCATCACAGCATGCTAGACTCAATAATGTAACTCAAATAAAGGGCTTCTTTTTATTAATTAATTATATTTTTTTACACCATTATACCCCTTAAATTAGAGAAGCAGAGGATTAAATAAATAAAGAAGCAAGGGATTACCAAAGCAAAGAAGCAAAATGCCTATCAAAATTATATTAGATAAATTTAACTATACATTATTACAACCATAACTCCAAGCAAAATCCGTGATGTAACTATAGCACTAGACAAAAGTTTTACCTATAACTCTATAGTTTTGCAATTTTCGCAATCCACTCATTTAAAGTAATCACATCCTTCTATTTTAGATTTATATTTTAGTGATTTCATGAACTTCTTCCTAAGATTCCTTTTTGTCCTTGATGTCAGTAATACAGGCCTTAGGCCACAATGACATAAGCTATAACAACCCAAACCAAATAGAGATGATGATGAAGAAGAAGAAGAAGAGGAGGAGAAATCCACATTTGATTTGCTTTCTACGATGTAATCTCCACCCATCTTATGGATTTACTTCAATAAATGAAAAGAAAAGTAATAGCTTTTATGTAAAACCCTATTACACGATTACCTAAATGAAAGAATGGAAAGAAGGCTCTTCTCCTTATCATGTGCTATCTGGCCCTTGGTTAATAGCAAAACAATGCCATTTTGCTGAGTGGGAAAGCAAAAACCATTAAGCCATTGACGATTTAGCATTTAACAATACATGTAAGATTATTAAGTGCCACATTAGATAATCTATTAAGCTTTTCTATTAACGGCTAACAAAGAGACTAAAATTTATCTTTAGCTTAACCTTCGAAAATTAAATTGATACAAATATTGCTCTAGGGTCTAAATTGACAAAAATGTCATCCTTTGATAACTAAAATGGATTTTTAATCCAATTACATATGTGATATGCATAAAAATACTTGTTAAATTCATTTTGATATATATATATATATATATATATATATATATATATATATATATATCTATATATATATATATATATATATATATATATATATATATAAATTTATATAATCTGTATGATTTTAAAAAATTATATGTAATCTTTCATCTTTAATAATATTAAATATGAAATGTAAGAGAAATATAATTAATAAATTGATACAGTTTAGAAATAAATTGAGTTTAAGGTTTCATATCAAGTTCTAAAACTCATAATTTTTTCTAAAATGATAAAACTAAATTTAATTGAAAGAAAACATAGATATAGATAATGTATCAAAATTAAGATTTCAAATAAATAATAAAGAGTTATTATTAAAATATCGAATAAGTATCAATAGTTACATTTATTGTGATTTTCCTCAAATTTTTAAAATCTTTTTAAAATAAAAGAATTTGTTCTTTATGGTGTATCAATTCATAAATTCATAAATGTACCGCATCTTGGTTTGTGTGAACTAATTCATTATTTGCGGTGGTTACCAATGTATTTTGTAACATTAACTACAGTATTGATTGCATAATTTGGTGTTTTTATGTTACCAGCTAGTAAATGAGCAAAATGGATACCTACTCAATTTAATTTATTAACTAACACCTAACCCCATTTTATAAATTAATATGACACAAATATTGGGTAAAAAGTTTGCAGGTTGATAAAAATATAAACATAACTAACTTTTCCTATATTATTTAATTATTATGACCAATCATGTGATTGACTAACAAATCAAGAAATTTAAAGCAAAAACATATATAATAAATTTCATTTATTAAATTAATATCCAAGACTAAGTAATTTTCATAAATCAATAATATACAAATATTAGTTACAAGTTTCATAAGTTGGCAGTGGTGGAGCCTCCGTATTGCTAGGGGGTAATGGCCCCTTAAAATTTGAAATTTTTTTTATATATAGTATGAAAAAAATTGTTAAAAAAATACTTTTGGTTGACTTCTCCTAAAAAATGGAATAATATTACTTGGTTATTTTTTATGACTTTGTTAAGTACTAATAACTAATAAGTTAATTAATAATAAATTAATTAGTAGTTAACAAATCAGTCAAAAGTTAAAATCTAACTAATTGTATTATAAATATTTGATAAAATTAATTATTGAATTAACTAAAAATATGACATAATATACTAATATAAATAAATATATAAATTAAATTAATTCATATTTATTTTAAAATTAAATTATATTAATACAATCAAAATATTCAAAATAATAATATAATTACTTAAGATTTAATAAATTATGTTTATGACATTACATATTATTTATTTATTATTCAAAATAATAGTATGATAGCGTAAAATTTAATTCATAATATTTTATGATATCACATATTTATTTACTTATTGATATTTATTTATTTATATTTAATAAATGATAATACGTTAAATATTTATTTACATAATTATAATATATATTTTTTATTTAATTTAAAGAATAGGGGTAAATTTAAAAAAATTTAAAAATTTATTAGGTTATAAACTATAAGTTATATTATAAAATTTATCAAATAAGAACTTATTTTTTTTCCAATAAGTTAGTATGTCATGTACCTTTAAAAATCAGTTGATAGCTTATTAATCAATTCAATAAGTTATAAATTAATTTATTTATTAAAACAAATACATGCTATATTTCTATGTACAATAGTTTTAACTTGTATTTATTTGAGTTGCATTTACAAAAAAAAAATTAAAAAATGGTATATAAAAATATTAGTTCATAATTTTAAAATAAATAAATAAATAATAAAATGGCTTTAACTTGTATTTATTTGACCTATAAAGTATTTTTAGCTTTTCTTAGCTCTATTGTTTATGACATAATTTCTATAATTAAATGGATAAGAATGTCCTTAATTGTTTATTTTTAGTTATATTGGATTGATAATTCATAGATTACAAATATTTATTTTATTTTAAACATTCTAAGAAGAATTTCAATTCTTAATATATGAACTTCGACTTTCTTTACTAACATTGGAACTTATTAAAAATTACATATAGAAAAACAAGTCAAATATAAGAGGATAGAAATCAATTTTTTATTAATTTACAATAATAAACAATTACAAGTATTTTTTTAATACAAATGATATAAATTATAATGTTCATTATTATACTTTTATATACTTTTTAATCTCATGTTTTTTATGAATATTTTAAGTCTATAATTATTACTAAAAATAAAAAAATTGGTCCCCTGTAAAATTCGTTCCGCACTCCACCCTTACAAGTTGGTATGATAAATCTCTAAGATATATAATTTTCTGCATAATAAAAATTTTAAAACAATATTGCAGATTACAAATTATAATAGACAAAATAGAAAGCATGGAACATAAATAAATTAAAATATATATAAAAATATAAAACTAACTTCAAAAAAAGGAACAAATATAAATATCTTCTAAATACTATGAATCTTTTTGTATTTTAGGTAATCTTAATGATTAGGCTGCAAATTCATCGAACAATATTATAACTTCTTGTATTAGAACAATTTTATAAGTTGTTTTACTCTTGATGTCGGAAACAAAATTTTACTGGTGTTGTTATTTGAGATATTATGATTCCTGTCAATGTTCAATTTTGAGATGGCAAAGGCATCTAATTCCTTGCGGCGATTCAATTTATCTTGCTAGATATATATAAAAGGATAGATTGATGGTTAGGTAGAAATTCAATTTTAGTCGAGCCAGTTTGAACCATGCTTGGAGAGGAGATTGTAATTGTTCTCTCCTTCTCTCTTTTTTCAAAGAAGGGTTTCTGTCACTTCTGTTAAAATGTTATGGCTTTACTATCTCTAATGCAATCTCGAATAAGTTCAAGATTCATAACATAAGATGAATAAAATCTTTAAGATTATATTACATATCACTACATTACTACTAAATATACTAGCTTGTAATCATACATTCTGACACAATTAGAAAAGGGTATAAAGAGAGAAAAAAATTACTGAGTAATATTATCCAAAACGATGGAGTTGCTCAAAATAACTATAACTCTTTTTTTTTTGAAAAAAAAAATGGAACAACATCATTTCAGGATATACTTTCAAAATAATATTATATGGAGAAATTGTTAGGAAGGCACTGTGGTGCATCATAAGATATTTTAAATTTAAACCAGCAGATCAATGATTCCAATTTGCCCAAAATTATTTATATAATAACCTTTCCATTTCCCATACCTGATCAGTTTACTTCTCATTCATAAATCAAATGGTACAAATCTACGCCAATCCAAAAATGATGCACAGACTTTCTCCCTACCACAACACCACATGGGGAGAAGGGCAGAAGAGCCCATGATAGATGAGTTTTTGCCGGTAGGAGAAACCGGGCGCAGCCCATAGAACAGAAGGACTACAATTCAGAAGACACAAAAACTAAGATGTCTTTATCCTGCAAAACGAAATCACCACACTCCTTCAGGAATCCCCTGGAACTCCAGTTGGATAGGACATTCACCGTCACCAGTGGGCTATTGCTCTTGCTTTAGGGTAATATTTGACACACTCAAAATGAGAGTGTACAATATACTCTCTTTTAGTAAATAGTAGGATTTTTAAGAGAGGAGTGAGTTCATGAAGAGATTCTTAATCAGTCAATGAGCACATAACTTATATATTCATTACCAATGAGATTTGAGATAAATACAATGGTTGGAAAACTTCTCGAGTTCAGGAGAGGGAGAATAAATGACATTATTCTTCAAGCACAACTAAAATTTCCCGGTCGCAGTTCACAAAACACTGAATCAGAGTCATTAGAGAGTGGAGCTCATAACATGGTTCGCATCCAAGAAAATTTTAATGAACCACTACCCCCGAGTCCGACTCAAAATTCACAAACTTTCATATATATTTAATTGAACATAATTAAATAACTATCCAATAATTAAATTAATACTAAGATGCTTTGCAAAATTTAAATTGAGTATGATTCAATAATTAAAAATTTAATTAATAGCGAAACTCTTTGGATGACTAAATTAATACTAAGATGCCTACAAAATGTGTATTTCTATTTCAATAAAAGAAATTAAAATCTGCGAGAACGATGAATTCTAGTCTACTACAAATAAACCGAAAAAATGTGTAACCTTGCCCGAGAAGAATGGAACAAAATGGAGATTCTTTCTCTTCCTCATGCAAATAAATATGATTAACATGAACAACTCAGTACGTCCTTCTTCCCACAATTCAGTTACTCAAAAGCAAATAAACACGATTGATTAAAGTATCTATAAAATAATTCAGGTATTTCATCTAGATGTAAAGAAATTGAATCAGATGAACTTTACATGGAGTTTCATCCCTTTTCCCTTTCCTTGTAACCTTTTTTTTCAAATCTCTATAACTTCTGATTCTGTTCAGAGGATATTGGTAGTACAGCATAATCCTGTGCTTTCGTGGTAGGAAGGGAAAAGCTTAAGCTACGGCGCTCCTTCCCTCCTGGCTTAGAAGAAGCATTGCCATACCAGATCATTCCCACTATGGCAACAATCATACCCAGAACTACCTGCAGATTGAGACCCTCTTTCCCAAAGAATATGAATCCTAAGATCAGCACCAGAATCGTCTTCATGTGGCCCAGAACTTGGAATGTTACAGCTGTAAACCTGCCAATGCAGATGAATTGGCTGAGGTTTGTCCCTACTGCGATGCTGCAAGACAGCATGATGAACAACTGCACACAGCAAGAAAGAACAGCTGAAGTAAACGATAGCAGTCACAACATTTATAAAAATCCGATGCATGTATGCAGAGTTGAAGAGATGACATGTCTGTTCCTTATAAATCGGACACAAATCATAAATTGTCTTCAAACCATGTAAGGATTAGACAGAATAAGATTTTGCAGCTCAGCAAAAAATAGAAATAGACATATGCCGTGAAGAATCAGTCCCGGTATACGAACTCCATTTAAATAGCGTCTTCAACTTTGTGTAACCAAATTTCATATGCATGTCCTATACTAACCCCTCCCTCACCCCCAGTCAAAGAACAGGGAAGGGAAGAAAGAAAGGGAGAAACTCACAACAGATGTCAAACCATAGGGATAGGCATCAACTCGTTTATTTGTCAACCAATAGTCCACAAAGGGACCTAGCAGCAGTAGACTTGTTGCCTGTGCTGGTGCGGTATGTCCCAGCAAGTTAAAAGATCCAAGAGAATGCTTCCTCTGAAGAAAATGAACATACTGCAGAAAAGATAAGATATAATGGAAGCTCCATAAGGTACATAACGGGAGCAAAATAAAACAGGAAGAGTTAGAAATGTAATGATAAATTATTAATGAACTAACACAAGCCACCAACATCTATCTGTGATCAAGACCCTGATTTAAAAAGACAAGCTGCTGCAAACTTGGCAATTTATCAATTTTAGATTAAGAATCTGCCAATTAAGTCTTACTTAAGTTTGAATGTGCACATGATGTGTAACATGTAATTAACCTAAGGTAAACATCTGGAACTACCGAGACAATTTTTGGGTTAGATAGGCATTACTTACATACTGCTGCAGTGCTGTGCTCCAAACTGCCACTACGGCAGCTACAAAACCCTTAGCATTGACACTCACATCAGTGACTGTACAGACTGCAACACCAAGGAGAACTACTGTAATGCTAAGCTTTGTGTCCCTTGAATATCGCACATTGTCAAAGATTACTTCCAGTAAACAGGATACTGGAATCATACTCAGCTTAGCAATCTGAAGATTTCATTTCATAGACAAAAGATATTGAAATATTTGGATTCTTTATACCAGTGAGAGTAAAAAAATTCTGATAGTTGACCATAAGTTACCTGATAGAATCCAACAGAGTTCCACATTAAACTCAGGTTCATTCCAACAATAGAGAAATTTGAAAAGATAACAAATTTTATAAGATCAGGTAATGGAAGATGCGTAGTCTGAATATATCCCAGCCATCTAAGAACAATAGTCAACAACGTTGTTGTTGCAAAATGCAGACCAGTTAAGGTTGTAGCTGCATAATAGCATTATAGTAAATAAAATGTCAGGAGTGAGGCAGAAGTTTGTTTAGAAGCAATCTGGTGCTGTACATCAGACTCAACCATGTTATGCATCTTTAACTAACTAGTTACAGAATAGATTCTCATTCAATCATCTAGTCTTGTTTACACCATAGATTCATTTAAAAGTGAATTACTGTTTCATTTAGTTACCAGTTGAAACCTTTTAAAAATCTGTACCAAACATCACATTGAAAAATGTTCCATTTGCTTTTATTATGCTTTCAATGTGATCTGAAATACAAAAACTTCTGAGAATTGTACATCAAGAGATTAATCAAAAGTATAAGATCCGACATTACTCATTTCTTCAGATCTTATTATCTCATTTTACAATAAGCAGTATTGTTTTTACGGGAATAGTTAATGCCAAACTTATCCCTATTCAATACAACACTTCCTCAAAATCCTAGGCACATATGCATGCATTTTCAATATCAAATTAATAGAAATTCTTTATGGCACACAAGCAATTGAAGCCAGACACAACCATTGCTTTCAACTTAAAGCAACAATTTCAGTTGTGGTCAAAGTGGGGAGTAAAAATTCTAAATTTCTCCACCAAACTCATGCCCAAAGTGAAACGCAGATACTTCCCTGTTCCATTTTTATACAACATAACATTTCTGAGTCCAAATAGTTAGTTGCTTGGGGATAAAATTAGCAAGACAGAACCTGTGAGCGACCGACCAATGCCTCGGTACTAGATTCAAGTTTCCATCAAAATATGTTTTAAAGATTAAAAACAGAATCAGAGAACGGATAGCTTAATTAACACAAAGCCTCTTTGAAAACAGACAGTGTAAGAGTATGACATGATAATGCTAGGATTTGAAAATAGGAAAAATAAAAAGAATCTAGATAAGGAAATACCAAAACTAAAACCATATGTGGCCATCAGGGCTTTATTCACAAGGATTATTCCAACAGACGTGACAACATTGAACATCCATGAAGCTGCATCAAGGGAAGCCTTCCTATCAGCCTTGCTTGGAGAAGACATGTTGAATCAGACCTTCCAATATCTAAATTGGACTCTTAATGCTATTGTGCTCTTTGTCTAATTCTGATATTCAATATCTTTATCTGTATGAAAGAACAAGCCATCAGAAGGTGCACAGAATTCAAATAAACTGCTTAGTTGGAGTGGGAAAAAAAAACGGCACATATAAATTTCGCTTTCAACAACATCTAAAATTAGATATAAGGCAGTAGTGGTACAACACAAAATTGAAACGCAGTCGGAGAAAAATAAACTACAGTAACATGTATATGTATCTCGTATCCAACGAAAGGAGGCTTATATAAAAGAGAGAGAAAACCAATCCATCCTTAATGGAACATCTATCCAGAGAGATAACTTACGCATCACCAAGATATTTCATATGCATAAACATCAGAGAAATAATTCAGTTAAAATTAATTGAAGCGGTACGGGGGAAACTAACAGCACAAAATCGAAGTTGAATAGAGTAATAGCCCTCAGATCCATCATTTCTTTCTAAATCCAGTAACTGACAGTTGATTTGTAAAGAAAGAATCACGAAACTCTCATGGTTTTCAGCTAAGAAATAACGTAAGGAAAAAGTCCCGCATAAACTCAATCCCAACACAGATCCACGATCCGTTATCAGCTCAAAAAATTTGAAAGAAGAACTTCATTTAATGGAATAAGTTAAATTCTCTAATCATACAAACTTACCAAATCGGCTATTTTCCCAGGAAGATTGCTTCAGTTGATTGATCTAAGCTTGTGAAGCTATCCAGAAGCGCACTTCTGGGAGGAGAAAGGAGGAGAATGAGGTATTAATATGGAGCTACAAGAAACTGCGAAGCTTCAAAAGCGCCATCATCGCCATTAAAGAGAATGTGGTTTTTGAATTTTTCCTTCAAAGAGGGACAAGATGCAGCTGAAAGTTTTCTGGTTTTTGATTTTTCCTTCTTGCTAATTTGACTTGCGTCTAGTTTGGGGGCATTTTTTTCCTTTTAAGTGCAGTTGTGGCTGCTGATATATAACGTCCAAATTCAGTGATGGAAGGAAGATGGGTTTGGGGGAAAACAGAGTAAACCCAACGACGTCTACGAAGATTAGTCAAGTTCACATACGAGTAAAAATTATGCCTGCAGCCGAAAAACCAATTTGTAATAATTTATTTGCCCAAATAAAATAAATAAAAAAGGCAATTAATTCTATAAATTCATCGAAATTTAATATTATTAATTGCCAATTAACCAGGACCAGTTAGAATTGATTGCCCGTCAGAAACCGAAGAAAGGTTTGCTGGAACATCGAGTGGGGGCATTTAGGTGTGCTTTATCAATATCATTTTCTTTCTCCGTCAGTGTGAATTTGTGCTTTAAAATGTCATTTTTTTTTCTGGTCATTTTCCATTGCTGTTGTTCTTGTCCAGGCAGTGATTATTATTAATAAGAATAAGAATTTACCGCTTCCTTTTTCTTTTTCTCTTCCTGGAATCTAAGTAGTTTCTGTGATGATTAGTAATAATTTTTACAGAGAAAAAATTAAGTTGCAATGTGTCAATAATATAAGCATGGTCATCATTATGTCCTTGTTTTTATACAAAAGTGTCATAAAATTTCAATAGTTGAGATATCTTTTCCCTAAACAATAATTTTGTTTACTTGCATGATCAAACTTGCAATTTTTGTGACAATTTTTTGTTAAAAATAGTTCATGTTTTTATTTAAAAAAATATCTTCCTAGAAAAATAATAAGGGATGACAACTAATGAATTTACCGTTATTTCTTAAAAAACTAGATGAATTTAATTCATACAAACTTTGCTATTAAAAGAATCTGAATCTATGGGAGCATGATTTGAGTTTCAGAATTTTTTTTTTTCAATCGAAGAAAAAGAATTTCAAATTTGTGGCTTTTAATTAATTAGAATTCATCTTCCTCGACACATAAATAATTTATTAGTTGGATGGCACATGGCCAGCCCCCTTACTGAAGGGATCGGATCAGATTAAATAAATAAATTTGACGCTTTTAATAATGAAGACATTTGCAAATTTGGAATCTTACGTTAGTACTTGAGGAATTTGATTAAGGGTTATGTAATTTTTTACCTCCTAAAATATTACTGATTTTTTATTTAAAGTAATTTATTTTAGTTTTTATAATTTTTAGTTAGTGTAATTTTAATCTCATGTTTCATTTTTATCAACTTTTTAAGAAGAAAATACAAAGTTTCAAAATTAACCTATTTGTAATTTATACAATTAACACTTTATTTACCTGTATTTTAATTCAATTCAAATTTAACAAAAAAAATATATTATGTGCAAATAACATATTCTTTTATCATCCCTAATTTATTCTAATTTTTTTTCCTAATGTCACCTGTTATGCCTAATTTACTTTTATATGATTAAGGTTTTAGGTTTGAGATTGAAGAAAAAAATAGACGCAAAGGTGGTATAAATTATACTTTTTAACCTTATTTTAATTTAATAAATATAAATAAGAGTACATGAAAGATTTCATTATTGGATGGAAAACAAATATAAAAAGGTAAAGTATTAATTATGCATACCGCATGTGGTTTTTTTTTTTTTCTCATTATACTACAAGTGAGTAGGTTATAAATTTCTATATTATATATTAATCGTAATATTTTTTACCTTCTATTATAATAAATATTATTTTCATAATTTGTTATGTATCAATTTATCATTTCTTTTTAATAAATATTATGCCATAGTGAATCACAATTACGCAACTAAATCAAAGACTGAATCTTTTATTACCTTATTAATTTGTTCATCATCTTCTTCTAACCATTTTTTTTAAAATCAACCTCAAATTTTGAATATCTTATTTTATTTCCTAAATTAATTTAAAAATTTTACAATCAATTTTTGTATATGATTAAACAAGAAATTAAATTTTGAAATTTTGAATTTCAAATTCCTCACCTTATATTATCACCAATTCATATATAGTATTTCCAATAGCAAGTAGTGGGACGGCAATAGAGTTTTTTATTTTTTTACTTATGCCCTTTTTTTGTGCAAACATGGGATTTTTTGTTTTGTAATAAAAACTAACATGATTAAGGTTTATTTTGAGTAAGATTTTTCTATTTTAATCCTGCTAAAATTGATACTATCTTCCTTTTAATTTTTTTTTAATTTTTCTAATACATATTTACTATAGGTGACACTTTTTTATGACACTTGTTTTGCCTTCCATTTTGTATAATTTATCTTAATTGAATCATGAATATATCAAATTTTTATTTTACGATTTTTCTCATCAAAATTCAAAATTTGAAACTTTATTCCTTTCTTGATCTTTTACCTTCTTCCCATATTTCCTTTTTGTATTTAAAATTTAATGTATTTATGATTTATAATGCTTATTTTCATAATCATTCATTCCAATAAAACATAAAATCTTCTAAAATCTATGTTTTTCTATCACTCAAATCACCTTAACTCTTTATCTTCCCATTTCTCTATATATTTGATTTTTAATTTCATTTTCCTTAATTAATATGCCATTTTTTCTTATATCTATGCAACAATTTCTCTAAAAAATTAGATGATGAGCTCTTATTACTTTACTCAAAAAATAAAAGCTTACTCTAACTATTAAAGTACCAAAATATTTTCTATTAAGTAAAAGTCAAAATATTAATTTAAAAAAAATTAAAAAAACTTCAATCTTTTGAAAATTTTCATTTTATGATTAATGTTTATTGCTTAGCTATCATCGATAATTTTTATAATGATATAAATTAAAAGATTTCTTTTTTAATATGAAAAAAAAGTTTTTATTCTTCATTAAGGATTAAGAATTTTATTTTAATTATGATTAATGTTTATGAGTCATTGATACACAATGTCACACTTTTATTCTTTATTAAGAATTTTATTTTAATTATTATTTATGTTTAACATTGACTTATAATATCAAATTTTTTTAATAATAATTTCTTATGTCACTAAAAGATCAATTTTATTTTTAATAATATTTTTTCAAAAATACATATTTTCATAAAACTTATATTTTATCATAATAATGAATCCTTAATTACAAATATTTATATTAGATAATTTTATAAGTTATAAACATTAATTATTGGTTGGCATAAAAGAGAGAGTATTTTAATTATATATATGTTAAATTGATGTGTTATAGTGTGTAAGGGTTAAAAAAATGTTACAAAACTTACATATTATAAAAGCTAATATCTGTAAATAATCATTTGTAAGATAAAATAATGTTAGAATATGTTAAATCTTAATTACATCTATACTTAATATAAAATATTTCTATTAATTTTTATTATAATCTTAATGAAATAAAATATTACAAAATAGTAAGATTATACAATAAGTGAGTAAAGAGGATTTTTTACACTTTTTAACCTGGTAAGGTTATTTTCATTCCATACTTCTTCTATATTGATCTAAAATAACTTTTACTATTCTATTTTAAGATAAAATGTTAAAAAACTATTCTAAAATATTAATCATTGTAAGATAAAAAAATGTTAGAATATGTTAAATCTTAATTACATCTATACTTAATATAAAATATTTCTATTAACTTTTTATCATAGAATCCTAATAAAATAAAATATTACAAAATAGTAAGATCATACAATAAGTGAGTAAAGAGTATTTTTTCCACTTTTTAACCTCATAAGGTTATTTTCATTCCATACTTCTTCTATATTGATCTAAAATAACTTCTACTCTAACTATTATATTTTAAGTATTGTTTTAAAGAGAAAAAATTTGTTTCTATTTATCTATCATCTTTAGAAATCAAAATTTTGTTTATTATCTTTTTTCAAATACTATCTTTACTATCTAAATAAATATTTAATAACTTTATTTATAAGTTAATTTTTAAGAGAAGATATATTAGTAAATTATAACTTATCTTTTTTCAAATTAAAGTTATTTATTATCTTTTTTAATCTTTTTACATTAACCTTAAATAGTATTAAAAAAAGAATAAGGTGAATATATTAATCTTTGAATAAATTGCATATGAAAGTTTGAATTTTTTTTTTTTAGAGTTCATTGCCTCTAAAATCCTAAAATATACAATTTGCTGAAAAAAAACAATGCAATGAATATCCAAAGATCAAACATAAATTAATAGACACTAATAGAGGTTAACATACATTAATAGGAATTAATGGAAATTGACATAAATTAAACAAGCTAGAAATGTACTAATTAAATATTTATAAATATTTAAATAAATAAATTAAAATTAAAACATAAAAATTATATTAAAAAAATAAAATCATATTTAAGCTTTTTTTCAAACTCTAAAAGTTATTTTTTCAAATTATCTGTTAAGCATTTAGAGTGCTTTCTTATTTCACTCATAATAATGGTGATAGTAATAATTAATAAATAAAATAGGATCTACTTTGTTATGATGTTCAATTCTTTTGTGTTGTAGGGTTTTTTTTGCCTAATATAACTCACAAAGTTCTTGTTACAATTTAATTAAATAATGTTCATGACTAAATATATTAAGGTACATAGGTTTTTATTATATGTTCAATTATCTAAGATAATTGTAGTTTAGTCTTATTAATTGCAATGTAAAATGTCATAAACCTTTTTTTGCTACCAATAATCAATAGTAATTATTTTAATTGAATTTTTATTCAATAATCAAGAAGATAAATGCAACATGATTATGTTTTAGACCTCTCAAATTCTATAGTATGAATTTTCATGGAAGCTATAAAGTCTTTTGTCCAATTAATGATGATTAACTCTCTTTTATATACATTTATAAAAGTATGTTTAATGAATAAATTGAGATTTTTATTCTATTAGGAAGGAAATAAACTCACATGTTTCATTTATTTATTTATTTATTTATTTCTCTTTTATTGAAACAAAATTTTTTATTTACTTATATTTACATTAAAAAACTATTGCATACAATTTAATTAAATAAGGGTTTCATTAACAAATTCCATAAAATAAAAATATATTTTATATTTTAATATCCTTATTTACATTAACTTAATTATTAATAAGTAACTTCTTTTAAACTTAAAATTGAATTAGATGGAAAACCTTAAAACTTTTAAAAATGGAGAAAAATGTGATGGAATTGTACAATTAGACTTGAAGGTTTTGAGTTTTTTTTTTTAATTGATGGTAAGGAAGTTTGAGTCCACAACCTCCATCATATTATTCAAATTCATTACTATTAACCCACCACTTAATGGCTTGAAGTATTAAGACTTTGAATAAATAAAGCCATAAAAAATATAATTATCTTGAATAAGTATTCCACTAATGATTGGTCCTTGCTACACTCACTAGAATAACTAAAAATAATATTAAAAAGTACAAACTAAATTTGTCATTCAAGTAATTAACCTTTAAAATTTAATAATTGACTTAAGCATCAAAATACAATTGATGAATCCATTCCCTCACTGGTTATAACTAAGATTTCATTGTATCACACATTAAGCCTCATTGCTTTGTAAATCACCATACAAGCTTTCATTGGCATCATTTATTTCTTTACCTATAATGGCTTCTCTTTGCAATTGTGCCTCCAAAGCACAAGCAATAAAGTGATATCTGCTTAGTTTACCACTATCGTAACCTTCCATTTTTCATGTTCAAAATATGAATCAAATGCATGATATAAGGACAAGATGAATAAAGCTAAAGCATGATAATGTGACTAAGCAAGTTGTTATCTTTAAAATAAGCTTTAGTACATGAGATAATAGTAATCCATGTCTTTGATGCTACTACCTTTTTATTGCCACCATCCCTTCATTCTAACTCTTAAATTCTAAATAATTACAAGATTCTCATGCCTCCTATATCCTTACATATACTCATTAGCTCCTTTCTTAACTAGCAACATTTACTAAGTTACCACCCTTATGTTGAAATCCTAATTACATATAATACCTTATTCATCAGATTGATTAACTAGTTTTCCAACAAATCCAAAATTTAAACTATTAATATGTTGACCATTCATATGAAAATTAATCACCTTATAAAGAAAATAACCCTTGAATCCTAGTATTGTTTACTATTACAAATAATATTCCCAAGATAAAAAATAGACCTATGTCATAATTCTTTCAAAATAACTCATACTAAATCATATAAGTTAGTACGATATTATACATAGATATAAAATAATGAAATATACTTGAAGTGCTACCTAGGTTTATACTTTTGATGAATGTTGAATAAGTCACAATCTACTCTAAGCATGTTCATGTACACTATAACACAACAAATGATTAATAGGGGTTGCTTGTCTTATGAACTCTAGCTATCAGAATATGTTTTAAGGAGAATGTTTATCTAACATAGATCGTGTGTGATCATATTAGTTTATAATCTAAGAGTAATAACCATTTGTTTATAACTTACGTTTGTACTTGTTTACCATTACTAACCACATTACCAAGATTAAGAATAGACCCAACCATTTGCACCTAACATAATGGGACCTTTACTTTATGGCTTTAAACCATTAACTTAACTTGAGGCATATAATGGTATAATAAATTCAAAATAGTATATAAAAGCATTTTTGCATTAATGTAATTATTTGGTTCTCCCGATGCCATTATGGGTCATACATTATTTACCATACTAAAAAATGCTAAACTTTAGTGATTTATAACATTGCCTAGATTGTTGATCAATGACTTTAGTTAACTTGCAATTCATCACTCATTTTCTTACCAATTAAGCACCAAAGAAAGTATCAAGAAAGAAAGAAAAACTTAAAGAGTATCTTTTTCAATTTAATGCCTTCACACTTGAAATTAAAAATCTTAATGAAAAAGTTATTACTTATTAAATTATCTTAACATTGTTATTTTGTCATTTTTCCCTATTTCTTGCAAAATATTTAACAATAACATTGGCTAAACTCCTCTCATAATAATGTTAAGGGAAAAGTTAGCAAGGCACTGGGCTAATTAGAGGCATTGAAAAGTGCATTTTGTTCAGATAACTCACATAATAAATAATAGTTACCATTGAAAAGGAAGATTCAATAATTGCAAATCACTTAATGTTCCATTTAGTATAATAATCAATGATGCTCAATTTAGGAAGCTCTACCCCATATGAATGAAGGAAATATCCATTAACTGGTAAATCAAATGAGAGTGCAATATCAAAGGGCAAAATTAAGGAATTAATACACTAAAGCCAGCTCTATAATTACAAGAAATATTCCAAGAGCATAGGGAAGGTTTTGGCTAGAAAAAAAGGATAAAGATTAAAACCGGTCACTTATAAAGGAAGTAAAAGATAAGAATTTAATTTTTAATGAATAAAAAATTACTAGAACAATTAAAACTATTGCAAAAGGTTTTGTTAATTGTAGGATATCTAACTATTCTAGGAAATATTATTGTTATTCATTTATAACCATTTAGAGAAAATAGAAAAAAGAAAACTAAAACTTGACTACTTTCTTATAGGAGGATTTTGGTGACTTGGACTGAGATCATGATGATTTTATGGTAATAATGACCTTGGTTCATAATTTCCTCATTAAAAGGATATTAGTCGATTAAAGAATTTTTGTTGATATTTCGCTCTCATAATTTTGACACCTACCTAAAAGCATGTTTAAACTTTACAATGATGTATTAATTCTTTTTTCAAGAAATCTAGAAAAGATTGACATTTTAAGGGTGGTGATCAAAATGTAATGATTTGTTGTATGTAATATAATTGTCAAATTCCTTATGGTTCGAGATCATAATAGTGTTTATAATGCCATCAATGGCAACATGTTGCTAAATTAGGTTGAGGTAATAATCTCCACCCTTATTTTTTTTATAGTTCTCAACAATAAATAAAAGTGGATAGGTTTAACCCAATTAGCAAATGGCATGATGATGTTACATGATTAGTCTAGTCTAGTGTTGTGGAAATAACTAATTATAATAAACCTTTTGATAACTTGGAGTCTGGAATAATTGATATTGCTTTACTTAAAGTGAAAAATGATAATAAAATTTGATTACCTCAGTTAGATTTAGAAGAAATCCATATTCTCATAAGTAAAGCACCCATTGATGAATAATTAAGTAAAACTTTTAAACAAAATTATTCTCGAAAAAATTCGAAAAAGATCAAGAAAGCTAAAGGTATATAGGTAAATGAATTGCATAATGTGTTATTGTTCTATTCACAAACTACTATCAAACAAACATAATTCCTTTTCACGTATAAAATTAAGGTTATGATACTAGTTAAGTTAAGTGAGCTAATTTAAAGATTGTTAGGTAAATTGAAGAAGAAAATAATGCAAAAAGGAATAGATCTGTTGATTGTATTTTAACACTCAAGTTAACTACTCATTATCAAATATTAATTACTTAAAGACTAAATTAGGTATATATATTTTGATATTGCAATAATCTGAGTGGCTATGATAAGATCCAAATATTGGTGGAACATATGTTTAAAATAGTTGCACTTTTTTTATATCATTATTTTGTTCACACTTTCTATGCAATGTTTCAAGCTTTCTTGTCTCCTAACATAAATCTTTTGTGATTTTTTTAAAGCAATTTAGAAGAAATTTATTTTTTTGGCTTAGATGTTTATTTGAGTTTGTTAGGTCCAATTAGTAATGTGGGCCAATTGATTATTGTTTTTAGTATTATTATCTTATTACATCCATTTAATTTTTTTTCATAGTTTACTTTTGACACAAACCAATTAACCAAAATTTATATGTGCTAGCTAATTTATTTACATGGAAATTCTAATGGATTAATATACTTATTGCATATATTATTTCATACTATCCATGTCAATGATTGTAATAAGTTATTACATGGTAGGTTAATAATGAGAGGTTTAGGTAGTATATTGCAAGATTTAAGTTCAAACCTACTTGTTGTTAATTTTTTTAAAAAAATTACAATGATCGATTAATAAATGAGTTTAATAAAATGTCATTATTCCACACCAATTTTTTTTACTTGAATAATTGGATTTAATATAATCAAATAGATGAAAACTAAGATGATGTTAATTTTAAAAAAATTATAAAAAACTAATTCAATTTTAAGGACTATATTATGCCATTAGGTGGTGGACTAATAATGAGAGATTTTAGTAATATGCTAAAAGTCTTAATTTTAAGTCTCACCAATGTCAATGTACAAAAAAAAATGTAATAATTCACTGATAAATAAATTTAATAAGATATTATCAAACAATTCAAAAACTAATTCCATACTAAAATTTATTGAATAATTAAATTTAACATAATCAAATAAATAAACACTAAAATGATATTAATTTTATAAAAATATTATAAATTATAATAGTAAAATGAATTTTTATTGAAATGGTGGGAAAAAGTGGTTCTCCAAATTTTACTAAATGGAGCATCAATGATATGTTGGGGTTAACTTTGCCTATTCATAGGTTACCATTAAACTGAATTAGGTTTGAGAAGTAATGACTCAACTAATTCTTAAATACTAGGGGATCTTTCCAAGAAGAACTACTAATGAAGCAAGATAATTTATGTTAATGAGAATTTGAATTCATGATTAAGAAAAAGTCATAATAATTTTATATGAATTTTCACAATCAGTTAAATTAACTTATTTGTCACAACCTATCCTAATTACAACTAGCATAGAAACCTTTCTACTAGTTTTCACTAGCCTATCTTAGTTATACTCAATTCATGAACACATAAAATTAAATATACCACTAGTAATGGAGTTGGCATTAATAATTAAATAAACATTGATATTTATTAAGTTAGTTCTTACAAATAAGAAGAAATTAGACTTGCTTATAATCTTTAATATATCTAATAATAATTTGACCTAACTAATTTCAGTGGATAAAAGAATTTCCTACATGTCTATCAACCCTTATAAATTAAGGGCCTTTAAGGAAAATATCGAAAGATATGTTTATCTACAAGTGAAAAATTAATTTTGTTGCTCATAACCAAGCCAAAAAGGGTCTCAAAGGAATTATCATCATTATGATGGCAGTGGTGGAGATACTTTTACTTAAGAATTTACAAATTATTTAAATATAGGAGATGAAATATAAGACTTAATAAGTAAACATTCTTATATAAACAAATCATATAGAGAATAATTATACTCTTATTAACTTGAATTACCTTCATTTACTCATAATTTATCTTTTACACATTCCATATTGAAATCATTAGTAAAATTGACATTTACTTATGCATACTAATAATAATTAAATTCCACATCTTACTTAATTTAAGTGTATTAAACGAGCTTGTGGCTTGTGGGCTTTTTGTAAATCATTTTGCTAAAAATATGTTTGTAAAAATGTGGACCTAAATGAACTTAGCTTAAGGGCTAAGCTTGTTTATAAGGTAAAGCCTATAGGCTTGGCAGGCTTTTGCATGGACTAGATTAGCTTCTTATAAGCCTATTAAATGGGAGCCTTATTGGAGTGGGTCTAAACAAGCCCGACTCACACAAGCCTTGGTGTGGTCCAATTCACTAGACTTGTTTATCACTTATATGAACAATAAGATAATTTAAACTCAAATGTTAGAAGAACTATTTCATAATACATTTATATGTATATATATGTGTGTGTGCGTGTATGTATAAAGATAACACTATCTTAATTTGCGTTACCTTAAAATACTTATCTATTGCTAAATAAATCAATTCATAAAACATATTGTATATCGTAACTATTAGGTTTCGGATCAATGTATGTAGCGAAAAATAAAAAATTTTAATCCGAATTCTACTTAAGATCTATGCAAAATGGCATAAATTAATATTATGGTTTTATCTTTTATGTGCTCATATTCTTTCTGATCAAAACTTTAAGAGACCGAGATGAATCACGAATCAAATATTAGTCGGAAGGTACAGTGTCTCTACAGTACCTATATAGAGTAAACAAAGACTTCTCACTTTCCACGAATCTACTAGGATACATCTCTCTCTCTAGAATTAGGATTAGAATATTTTCTGAGTGATTTAGAGTTTGATGGCAGTTAATGTGTATATGTAAAGTGCTGCCTTTAAGTTCCTTTTATAAAATTAAGGCAAACCACATTCCTAGTCCTACTAGGATAATACTTCAAAATTTCTAATCACACTTGATAACTATCACTTTATCCTTATCATGAAAAAAGTAAGGAGAGATAGGACTTATCCGTTATCCAATATTAGATAATAATATTGTCTCATAATATAATTATCTAATATTAAAAAGGTATATAGTTATCTTATATTAAAAAATAATATTATCTCATAATATAATTATCTAATATCTAATAATGTAATTATCTAATATCAATTTAATATAAAATAATATCACATAATATACCATATATTATATGAAAATATATTATTATTTTAATAATATATATATACAAGAAAATAAGCTCAATTAATTAAATTTTAGTCTAACTAAAGCTTAATTAATTATTATCTCATTCCTACTTCTTTTGTGTGACCCTATAGGTTCTTATTACATTAGTAATAGCTCATTTGTAGACTATAGATAGTGAGTGATATCTAGTAATACATCACTACCACCTAAATATTAAGAAATGTCTATGATTCAATATTCACTTAATGTGTGAATAATACTTTGCAACATAATCCTTTTTGTAACAATATCCAAATCGAACTAGAGGTATGGAATGCGTCATCCTCATTGATGTTCAATTTATGTTTCTTGATACCTAGTAGATTAACTTAAATAAATTATCAATATCTCATATTGATCCATTTAAGTATGACCGTGCATTTTTTTTATCTCATTCAATCAAGGGGTCCATGGATATCACTCATACTATATAATAGGAACAAAATTCTCATTTATATCACTCACATTCCTTTGCATGATTCATGACACACCTAATCAACGTCCTATAACACATCCCAGTTAAAGGTGATATAGAACGACATCAAAATGTGTGACTCTTCACGTAGGGAATCGTAGTGACTTTAGGTCAAAGGACTACGTGCATTGTGATTTCATGAGAATAACTAATGACATATGACAATCCATGTAGTTTTCTCATTGCGGGTCAATCCAGTACATCTGTTCACTAATAATGTATTTATGTATTAACTTAATATTACATATCCATGATTCATAATCATCATTCACTATACAAGGTAGTCTCGATGTATTATTATTATTATCCCTTTCGTAATAATACTTGACTAAGGATATTTTAGAAATAGCAAAATTATTCTAAGGATAATTATTATATTGAGTTATAAATTGCGTAGATATATGTAAGAAAACAAAACATAATAATTACATTTCTTGAAATAAAACATAATACATTATGTATTATTACTATCCCTTTCGTAATAATACTTGACTAAGGATATTTTAGAAATAGCAAAATTATTCTAAGGATAATTATTATATTAAGTTATAAATTGCGTAGATATATGTAAGAAAATAAAATATAATAATTACATTTCTTGAAATAAAACATAATACATTGTGCATTATTACAATCATCTTTATAATTAACTCTTAGGATACACATTAACAATAACATCACTATTTCTCCTTGCATGGCCTTACACAATTCTTTTATCATTTTCTAATGCATAACATATTATTTAAAATTTCAGAAGGCATAATCAATTATGTAATCGATTATAAAGGTTAATAGAGAAAAGTTTTAGGCATATAATTGATTAAGCCATTCTAGAGAATAGGGCTTGCAAATATGATTAATTATAAACCTCTAAAGAATAATTTTTTAAAGGCATAATTGATTATATAATTGATCATGCTTGCCTAGAAAGCAAATATCTAAAGTATAATCAATTATGTAATTGATTATGGCATAGGTTTTTACAAAAATTCAAATGAAATAACTGTTCACTAGAGATTATTTTATCAAGATTTCATCCTTTAATCTATATATTACATAATTAAACCATAGCATATTGCATTTACATCATTATTTACATTTGCTCCAATAAGAAACCCATACAAAAAATAATCAATCAAAACATTTCTTCAATAATCATAAAAACATAGAAAAATCTAACTTTACTTACTTAAGTCCATTCAAAATCTCTTAAGTTTAGTTAGAATGCTTTTTCACCTTATATAAAGGAGATATCAAGAAGAGGGAATTATGACTTTCTTACCCTTAATAATTTTAAATCGATAAATTTAGAGTTACGATCCTAAAACCTTTTTATTAAGCCAAAACCCTCTAATTTAATTTAATTAAATAAGGATTTGATTAACAAATTCCATTAAATAAAGACATATTTTATCTTTTAATATCCTTATTTACATTGATTTAGCTATTAATGAGTAAACTTCTTTTGAACTTAAAATTGAATTAGATAGGAAATCTTAAAACTTTTAGAAATAGAGAAAAATGTAATAGAATTGAATAATTAGATTTGGAGATCTTGAGTTTTATATATGCATATATATGTATATATATTAATGGTAAAGAAGTTTAAATCTACAATCTCCATCGTATTACGCAAATTCATCACTATTAACCCACCAACTAATGGCTTAAGGCATTAAGACTTTGAACAAATAAAGCTATGAAAAAAATATAATTATCTTGGACAAATATCCTACTAATGATTAGTCCTTGATATACTGACTAGAATAATTGAAAATGATATGAAAAAGTGCATACTAAATACATCATTCAAGTAACTAACCTCTAAAATTTAATGACTGATTTAAGCATTAAAGTACAATCAGTGAATCCATTCCTCTATTAGTCGTAACTAATATTTCATTGTATTGCAAGTTTATTAGCATTAAGCCTTATTGTTTACCAAGCTGCCATGCAGGTTTTCATTAGCATTATTGTTTATTTACTTACAATGGCTATTTGTTACAATTGTGCCCCTAAAGCATAAGCAATAAAATGACATGCATTTACTCTACCACTATTACAACCCTTCATTCTACATGGTCAAAATATAGATTAAATGCATGATATTAAGGCAAAATGAATGGAGCTAAAGCATAATAATTTGGTTAAGCAAGTTACTAGCTCTCAAATGAGTTTCGATACATGAGATAATAGTAATCCATGTCTTCATTATTACTATCTTTTCGCTCTAACCATTAAATCCTAAATAATTACAAAATTTTTATGACTCCGTATCCTTATGCATACTCATTAGCTCCCCTCTTCACTAGCAACATTTGCTAAATTACCACCCTTATGTCCAAAATCCTAATTACATATAAAACCCCATTCATTAGATTGATTAACTTGTTTTTTAGTAGATCCAAAATTTAAATTATTAATATGTTAACCATTCATAGAAAAATTAATCACCTTATAAAGAAAACAACCTTTGAACCTTGTATTGTTTATTATTACTAATCATATTCCTAAGATCAAGAATAGGCTTATGTTGAAATTCTTTGAAAATAACCCCTATTAAAACACATAAGTTAGTATGATATTATACATAGATATAAAATAGTGAAATATACCTAAAGTGCTACTCGGGTCTATACTTTTGATGAATGTCAAATAAGTTATGATCTACTTCAAGTATGTTTGTGTACACTATAACATATCAAATAATTAATAAGGGTTGCTCTTCCTATGAACTTTAACTATCAAAATGTGTTTTAAAGAGAATTTCTATTTAACGGAGATCAGGTGTGATTAGATTAACTTAGCATTTAGGAGTAATGATCTGTTGTTTAATGATCTCTGTCCATACTTAGTTACTATTACTAACCATATTACTAGGATCAAGAATAGACTTAACTATTTACACCTAACATAATGGCATTACTTTTACTTTATGGTTCAAACCACTAACTTATCTTGAGGCATAAAATAGTATAATAGATCCACAAAAGTACATGAAACATTTTTGCATGAATGTAATTATGTGGTTCGTCCAACACCATTATAGGTCATGCCTTCTTTACCCTACTAAAAATGTTAATCTTTAATGATCTATAGCATTGCCTAAATTATTGATTAATAACTTTAGTCAAATTATAAATGGATTCATCACTCATTTTTCTACCAATTAAGCACCTAGAAAAACATCAAGGAAGGAAAAAAAACACTTAAAAAGTATCTATATCAATTTAATACTTTCATATTTGAAATTAAAAATCTTAATGAAAGAGTTATTACTTGTTAAATTATCTTAGGATTTTGATTTAATCATTTTTCCCTATTTCTCATAGAACATTCAATGATAACATTGGCCAAGTTCTTCCTATAATGAATGTTAACAAAAGAGTTAGTAAGGCACTGAGCTAATTAAAGGCATTAAAATGTGCATTTTATCAAGATAACTTGCGCAATAAAGAGCATTTGCCATAAAAAAAGAAGATTCAATAATTAGAAACTATTTAATGTTCCATTCATTATAATAATCAATGATGCTCAATTCATGAAGCTTTACCTATAGAAGTGAAGGAAATATCCACTAGTTAATAAATTAAATAAGTGTGTAATATTAAAAGACAAAATTAAGGAATTAATATGCTAGGGCTAGCTATATAAACATAAGAGCTATATAAACATAAGAGATTTTCCAAGAGTATAAGGGAAGGTTTTGATAAGAAAAAAGGTGAAAAATTATGACTGGTCCCCAATAAAGAAAGCAAAGGATAAGAATTTGATTTGTAATGAGCAAAAAATTGCTAGAATAATTAAAACTATTACAAGAGGTTTTATCAATTATGGGATATCTAACCACCCTAAGAAATGTTATCGTCGTTCATTTATAACCATTTAGACAAAATAGAAAATGAAAAGAAAAGAAACACTTAACTATTTTCACATAAGAGGAGTTTGGTAACTTAGATGAAATTATGACGATCTTACAATGATGACAACCTTAGTTCCTAATTTCCTTATTAAAAAGATACTAATTGCTAAGGAAGTTCTGTTGATATTTTACTTTTATAATGTTAATGCTTGCCAAAAAGCGTGTTTAAACCTTACAATAATATACTAATTTTTTTCTAGAAATATAGAAAGGATTAACATTTTAAGGATAATGATTAGAATGCAACTTATTATGTGTAATGTTATGTTAAATTCTTTATGGTTTAAGCTTATAAGTGTTTATAATGCCATTAATGGCAACATATTGCTAAATCAGGATGAGGCAGTAGTTTCTATCCTTATCTTTTGATAAAGTTCTTAATAATAAATAAAGGTGAACATGTTTGAGCTGATTAGCAAATGGTATAATGATATTACATGGTCAATCTAAAGAATAAGGCAAAAAAGTTAAGTGTTGTAAATATAACTAATTGTAATGAAATAACTTGGAATGCCAACCAGTAAATGTTGCTTTACTTGAAGTGAAGGATGATAATACAATTTGATCACCTAGCTTAGACTTAGAAGAAATCTAGATTCTCATCACTAAAGCACCCATTGACGAATGACCAAGTAGAACTTTCAAACAAAATTATTCTACAAAAACTTCAAAAAAGATTAAGAAAAAGGTATATAGGTAAATGAATTGCATAATGTGTTATGGTTTTATTGCACTACTCCATGAATTGCTATCAAATAAACACCATTCCTCTTCATATACAAAATTGAGGTTATAATACTAGTTGAGTAAGTAAGCCAATTCAAAGATTACTGAGTACATGGGAGAAGAAAATAATGCAAAAAGGAAGGGATCTCCTAATTATATTCTAACACTCGAATTAGCTACTCATTATTAAAGATTAATTACTTAAATACTAAATTAGGTACATAAATGAAGACTAAAATGATATTAATTTTTTAAAAAGATTATAAAAAACTAATCAATTTAATTATTGCAATATACCATTAGATGGTGGACTAATAGTGAGAGATTTTAGTAATATGCTAAAAGTTTTAAGTTTAAATCTCCCCAATGTTAATTTATAAAAAAGATGTAATGATTCACTAATAGAGAAATTTAATAAGATATCATCAAATAATTCAAGCACTAATTTCACACTAAATTTTGTTTAATAATTATATTTAACACGACCAAATAAATAAAGACTAAAATGATATTAATTTTATAAAAAAATATAAATTGTAATATTAAAATTATTTTTATCAAAATGGTAGAAAAGAGTGGTTTTCCTAATTTTACTGAGTAATGTCAATGACATATTAGGGTTCCTTTTACTTATTCATAGGTTACTATTAAATTTAACTGGGCTTAAAAAGTAATAATTCAACTAACTCTTAAATATTAGAGGATCTCTCCAAGAAGAACTATCTATTAAATAGGATGATTTGTATTAATAAGGATTTTAACTTGTAATTAAAAATGAGTTCTAATAATCTTATATAAATTTTTACAACTAGTTAAACTAATTCATTTGTCATAACCTTATTCCAATTATGACCAATATGGATCCCTTTCTATTAATTGCCACTAGCTTATTTTAGTTGCACTTAGTTTATGAACATATAAAATATAATATACTATTGGTAATAGGGTTACCATCGATAATTAAATAAACACCAATATTTATTAAGTTAGTTTCTACAAATTAAGGGATGTTTGACCTATTTATATTCCTTAACATATTTAAGAACAATCGGACCTAACTAATTTTGGTGAATAAAAGAATTTCCTACATATCTATTAAAAGACGTATTTATCTACAAGTGAAAAATCAATTTTATTGCTTACAACATGCTAATAAGGATCCTGAAGTAATTATCATCACTGAGATAGTGGTGAACGTATCTCTACTTAGGAATCTACAAATTGTTTAATGTGTAAATATTCTCATGTAAACCAATCATATAGAAAATAATTAGACTTTTACCTACTTAAATTACCCTCATTTACTCATAACTTATCTTTTACACATTCTACAACTAAATTGTTAGTAAACTCAGCATTTACTTATGTATATTAATAATAATTAAATTTCACATTTTACTTAATTTAAGGATAATAATCAATTTTATCTCAATAGCAAATAAAATGAAAAATAAGTAAATCTTCTTATAACTTTTATCCATCCTTGTCCTTTATAAACCCATTGCTAATCTTATAAGTCATCTTTATTTCTCACAGGCATATATCGAATCCAATGTTCAATTCATAATTGTATCACATTTGTCCACATATAAATTCTCATAAATAATAAGATAGTTTAAGACAACACTATCCTAATTTGCATGATCTCAAAATACTCATCCATTGTAAAATAAATTGATTCACAACACAAATTGTATGTTGCAATATCAATATGTTTCCTTGCATGGCCTTGCATAATTCTTTTATCATTATCCAATGCATAACATATTATCTAAAATTTTATAAGTCACAATTAATTATGTAATCAATTATACAATCCTAGAGGGTAACTTGGTAATGGCATATATCAATTATGTAATTGATTATAAAGGTTAATAGAATAAGATTTTTGGCATATAATCAATCAAACTATTCTAGAAAATAAGGCTTTCAAACATATTCCATCATAAACCTCCAAAGAACAATTTTTTGAAGGCATAACTAATTATGCTTATCTAGAAAGTAAATTTTTAGGATATGGATATAATCAATTATGTAATTGATTATAACCTAGGTTTTTATAAAAATTCCTATGGAATCATAGTTCTCTTAAGATTATTTTACCAAGATTTCATCCCCTAGTTTATATATTACATAATTAAACCACATCATATTGCATTTACATCATTATTTACATTTGTTCTAACAAGAAATCCATACAAAAAATAATCAATCAAGACATTTCTTCAAGAGTTATAAAAACATAGAAAAACCTAACTTTAACTACTCAAATCCATTCAAAATCTCTTAAGTCTAGTTATAACGCTTACTCATAGATGAGATGTTAAGAAGATGGAATTATGGCTTTCTTGCCCATAATTATTTAAAATTAACAAATTTGGAGTTAGAATCTCAAAATCCTTTAAGCTAAAATCCTTGATTCTCTTAAAGTTAAGGAAAAGGAGGAAGAAGTTTTATAAGAATAGAGGCTTAGGAAGCCTTACCTTGTTGAAATTGAAGAGTAAGTGTGATTTGATGAAGATTAATGCCTTTAGTAGTTGAGGGGAAGAAGAGAGGAAGATGAAAAAGAAGGGAAAAAGATGAAAGGTAAGTGTATGATGAATGGAGAGTGGAGGCTGAAAAATGAGGGAAATGAAGGATTATGGGACCAAGGGCAGAATGAAAATATATTTTAAGTTTCTTTCATACTTATATACTTACTTCTAATCATGTTTAATTCATAAATATTTTTAATTTATCTCTTTTCTCAATTATTTAATATGAAATTTTATTTCTATATTTTATTATAATAATTAATTATTCTCATGCAAAAATATTTTTATATTTTATATTTTAAAGGGGTGTAATACCACAATGTTACTAAAACCAAAATTTTAGCAAGTATTATAACATATGGATATTAAAATAATTTTTGTAAAATAGTAATATTATAAGGAGTCTCACCTCTTAAGAGGTTGAATCTTTCATCAAAATAAGTGAATTAAAATTAAAAATATAAATTTCAATGTATTAAATACAATTTATTAGTGAAGATCTCAATCTTCTAAGAAGTGGATTTTCCCATAATATCATCTGTTTTAACATATTAAAAAGGTTATTACATCATGTCCAAATCATGACAATTAGTCAAACTTTTGTGAAATCAATTGTCTTTATCATTATCCTAACTTTCATTTCGGCAGGGAAGAAATCTCTTAATGATTTAATCCCTAAAATGGTTATCATGTGATTATAAAATAAATAAATATCAAGGTAGTCAAGGTGCGTTTGTTTACCGAAAGAACTATTTAAGTGCACACGCTGTAATTTTGTTTTTCTTCTTTGGATAGCCCTGTGTTTCCTCTACCACTGGGCTTTGGGACTCTCCGAAGCGATCCATGGGCAATAACATCAGTACCCTCTGCTGCCAACTTTTTTCAACGGGCCCATATTGGCCCAAACAAGTAAAAATATAAAATTCTTTGCCGCCATACAACGTGCCTCCAAATTGCTTCAAGGGGTTCCCTTAAATTACAAATTTGGCAGCATTCATTCCCGCCCAGTCGTCTTTCCAGCTTCCTGCACCAACATTTTCTCTAATTTCTGTTTCTGCGATCCCATCGAGGTACGCAACTATGGCTTCTCAAACTACCTTTTGAACTTCATTTGCTTCTCCTGTACACTCGTATCTGTCTGCCTATGGAACTTTATTTGTTATTCCTATTAAACTGTAGGCTTAATTGTGTTTGATTTGCTTTGAAACTTACGAGGTTCACTTGTTGGTGTAAATTGTTTGGATTTATCTTGTTCTCGTACCTTCGATGCTTTGCAATCCTTGGTTATAATTATCTCAAATGTTGTATATCTTATTTTACTTGTAAACAAATTCCCGGTCGAATTAGGGTTTCAGTATGCGGGAAAATTTCCTTCTGCATCAAAGCATTTAGCAAACGGTATTTACGTTTCATGAAAAATTTTATCAATGGGATTTTGAATTTGATAGGTGAAGCAACAAAGTGTTATATTTAATCTCATTTTTTTTATGCTAATGATATTTGATAGAGTTTTTAACCTGGAAAATTACCTGAACCCTTATGCTCAGATGTAGATCCGTTATTTATTTTTTATTTTTACTTTCATATTGCTTTTAAAGTTATAAATTAGAAGCAATCGTATTTGATGAATTTTCTGGTACTTGCTTCCTTTCGAAATTGTTGTTTTGATGACTTCTCTTGAAGAAGGGGAATGAGAAACTTTACTGTTGTTGCCTTCAGGAATGGTGAATCATGACATCTGGTAGGTTGCCAGTGAGCAAGACAGTGAAGGTTCCCAGAAAGCGCAGTATAAAGACAGGTCCTAATGGAGTCCAGAATTTTTCGAAGAAAAGTAATAGGTTGAGTCACAAAGCACAAGGTGATAGCTTACTCAATCTATGTCCTGTTTTTCTTTGCTTGGAAATGATTGTTTGGGTTTTATGCTTTCTTCTTAATTGATGTACATTGGATAGTTGTATGTTTATGATTGAAGAAACGTTTTGGATTAAAATTTTTTACTGTGTTATCCAATTTTCGTTTTGCTAAGGAATATTCTCCAACCTTTATCTTGCACATTTGGATCAAATTAGTTGAATTTATTTTTTATTTTTTTTGAACTTTTTGGGATGTGATTTGCGGTTATTGTATTGGGGAAAAAAAAAGAAAAGATCATCGTTTGCCTTTTAAGGATGCTTTGGAAATTGTGTGCAGAACATCAGAACAAAGATGAATTTCCTACTGAAAGAAGAGCAACACTTAGATTTCATCCAGGAGGACTAGGGCAAGCTTTTGTTTCTTCTGGGAAGATCAAGTTACAACTATTTCCAGTTAGCAAAGGCACTCGAATAGGTTTGGAAAAGGTCAGATGTCAAAACTTGAAGTACTGGGAAAAATGCAAAATACTTCCTTTAATTTTAGAGTAGTTGGATTTTAACCTTTTTTACTTTGAAAAGTTGGAAATCACCCCTTTAAGTTGTACAAATTTTGAGTTTCACACGACCATCAATATAAATTACCATTTTATCAAATTATACAATTTTTTAATAATATTTTTAAATAAAAATTATAATATCATAGTATTTCAGTTTGTCTTATTATTTTTTTCACGAATAATTTCCATGTTATATAACTAATAGGAGTTAATTAAAATAAATCAATATACTATAATATGGTGATTATCGTTAAAAAGTTTACGAAAAAAATAATATAATTTGATAAAATGATTAATTAAGTTAACAATGGGTGCTAAATTCAAGTTTGGTGAATTTTAAGGGAGTGAAAGTGATTACTAAGTTTCCAAAGTAAAAAAGGCTAAAATTCAATTACCTTAAAGTTAAAGGGGGTATTTTGCATTTTTTTCCCAAAGTAGTATTTGGACTAAGCACAAATGTTTCACATCTGTGTCATGCACTGTTTCTTCACTGATCAAGCTGATGTTATCCTTTTCAGGATGGACACAATCCATATTTGGAACTCACACTTAGCTCTCAAAAAAAAATCTCTTCCATCTTGAAACACCTTGAGAAAAAGTGGGGAAGTTCAGCTATGGGGGAGCCTGTGCTTTTTCCATATGATATAACGGAGAACCTGGCAAATTGCAGAAGATGGACATTGACTGATAATGACATAACAGCTGCAGAAGTCCATGCTGCTGTTGGAAGTCCTGCAATTTTCCGCTTGAGGTATGATGTCTGATCATTTTTCATTCTGTACTTTCTTTCCAATGTGGGCCTTAGCTATTTAACGCTGAGATTTCTTGTCTTTTAAGGTATGGTTGGATCTCTAATGAAGCAGGATCGATTTGTGTGCTTACATCATCAATTCCTGTTGATGCTACTGCACAATTTGAGGGAACACCAGGAGGATGCAATACTAATATTGAGATTTCATATGCTGAACGGGATAAGGTAAAGGCAAGAAACAAAGTGAACACATTTGATATGGTTGATGTAACAAATGCAGTTGTAGCTAATAAGATTGACAATCTATCAGTTAAACTGCTGGTAAAATTTTACTGAGTTATCTAGTTATGCATTACTTAATTAGAATCACATATAGATCAGTACTATGTTCAAAGCATTATATTACTGGAGCACATGTCATCACAGTTGGATATGGATTAAACTTATATGAATTCTGGCTATCGATGTGTAGATTATGGAACATCAAAATGATTCCAACTTATTATATGTACCCATTATTCAGTTGGAATCCTTGTTAGTTCAGTGGCCATGATTACAACAAATTACCACACTTGGTGCAAGTAGTTTTTTTAGAGTTTAGGGTTAACAGTTCGGGATCCACATTTAACTTTTGAATCTCGGTCCTTTGGCAGTTAGTATAAATAGCTTAGATCCAAGATTGTTAAACTGTAATATCAATATCTAAATTTGTGCATGTTTGCTCCTCAGGAAAACGAGCCAAGAACAATTAGTGGCATGAGACATTCGCCCATAGTCTGGGATAATCTAACAAATATAAGCATTGGGGCCCTCTTGTCTGAAGCATCATTACAAGGCAAGTTTAGTAATTCTGAGGCAAAATCACATGGCAGCAACGCAGGGACGCAGCCAAATCAGATGATAACTGATTCTTTGGATGCTTTTATCGCTGCTGAAATTAGTCATCCTCAGGGTTTAAGTCAATCTGCTGCAGACTTGCGCACATCTATATTGGATGCTGAAGAAACATGTCATGCTTTTCCTCTTCAAAAGTTCAGTTCTGTAGGAAAAGATGTGCAGGCTTTGGGTGGAAAGGCCCACTCTGGGGTGTGTGTTCAGGATGGTTCTTCCAACTTGTCCATGTTGCCAAAGGCGGACGAGGTTTGTGTTGCTCCTAATCTTCCTTTAGGATCTATTTTTAAAAGACAGCTGTTTAAATGTGGTTCATGTTTGTGGTGGAAAAACGACTAAGCTCATTTTTGTGCGGGATCACATTCTATTGCTGTTTTCAAGTCTTGCCAATATTTACCCTTTGCTTTGTTATGCCTCTGATATATTGTTATGAAGGTTAATGATCAAGCTGCATTGCGACAAGATTCTTCTTGGAGGACAGAGACAGAGCTCTTGCTTTCTTCACGTGTATATGATGATGAAAGAAGCCTAGGCTTAACGGGCATCAATTGGGTATTATACCTTATCGAAGTATTTTATTGGTTTGTTGTGTTGGATTTCGCAGATGGCTGATTTAAATATTGTAATATCTGATTACAGAATGACTCATTGGGACCGTTTGATCTTGGCATGCCCGCTACGAAGTTTATTGGCGAAGATGGTGTTAGCATCGGTGGAATTGTCAGATAGCAGCTTAGATGCATATGTGTAGATCATGTAACTGCATCTTCTAGAACATTAGTGCATATTGAAAACGAAACTGTACAGAATAGAAACAAATGCGGTTTGCAATGAGAAAAAAATAAACGGTGAGAGGCCTGATTGTAACAGACTGAGCTTTCATTGAGATTTAATTGCAGGATATCACAAAAAAACTGCAAGTTACAAATGTAAAAATCAGGCCCATCAAGTTATCATTTTGGATTTTTTTTTTTTTGGGTTGTAACATTTTTCAGGTGGTGTTTGCTATTCTCAGGTTCTAGCGAGAGCTGAAACGTAACAAATATTTTGTATATGTGCAATATTCTTTCCTCAAGTGATGTAGGGTCCACGTTTATTGAAAATGAAGAAATAGGATTTGCAGAGATTTCTATACTATAATCTAGCTTGTACTTTATTCTCAAGACATTGATATCATCTAAACTACGTGGGAGATAGTGTTGAGCTTGTCAGTCTCAAATCTATGATCTGTGTAACCTTTTATGATCTTTTATTCTTATCACAGGTTTCACGTAAAAAAAGTCTGTTGACAACCACACCACTGTATTTAATGATAAACTAATGGTAATTTTTTTGTTGTGATCACACGTTCGGCCATCAGAAACAATTTGAAAAAGTGCTGGCGCATCAGGACTGGCTCAAGCTTATCGATAATATCCATTTGTCCAAAAATCGTGAATTTCCAGTCTCCTGCAATCGTCATTAACGGAAAAAACAGTAGGGATCTCTTGTTTCTCCAGCATGTCTAAAAATTCCAAATCATGCCGGCTGGTGATAATATACTATAATTATGTAGTAAATCATTTGTTAGTAGTGGATGATATTGATATATTACCTGTTTATCACCGGAACAGAGATATTCACAATACTGAGGCGCCACGCCTATGGGATGCGTTGTTGGTAAGTCATCCTTGAACTCACCAACGGGGAACAGTGTGAATGTTGATAAACCAAAGGGGAAACAAAGACCAAATAGTCGGAGCCAAAACAATTCGAGGACAGCTCAAAATGGTTTTCGGCGGCAGAGTAAGATGGTGGATGGATCAAATACTGGTGCTGTGGAAAAAGAGAAGAGTGTGGTTATTGGGAGCGTTTCAAAGAAGATTGGAAGAGATGAAGTTGGGGACGGCTGGCCGGAGTGGCTGGTTGATAATATCCCCAGACATGTTTTGGCCAATGTGGTTCGCCAGACCGCCGATTCTTATGTTAAAATCGCCAAGGTAATTACCTAGTTTAATGCACAACACGTCCTTACCAAGCTTTTATAAAACTTGTATCCTAGTACATTTTTGCAATCATTAGGAATCAGAGATTACTAAAACAGATGCTCCAAATGTAGAAGCAAGAACATTGGGATCATCACTACCTAACTCATCTGCTCCTAGCAAAGATAAAGGATTATTATTATTATTATTGTTATTATTTTGCAAATAATACTAATGAGAATTACCAGCTATTTGAAAATGATCTGAACGAGGTCACAATTTTTGGAATGCAGGTAGGACGCGGAACATACAGTAACGTGTACAAAGCTCGAGATAAGGTCACAGGAAAGATTGTAGCTTTGAAGAAGGTACGGTTTGACACATCAGATTCTGAAAGTATCAAGTTCATGGCAAGAGAGATCATGATACTGCAAACCCTGGACCATCCCAATGTCATCAAGCTTGAAGGACTTGCAACATCAAGGATGCAGTATAGTCTCTATCTTGTTTTTGATTTCATGCACTCCGACTTATCCCAAATTATCTTCCGCCCTGGCCAGACCCTCACTGAACCACAGGTTGTCTCTCTTTACATAGTTGTTCATTTTTTTTTTTCTTTTGTGTACAGGTAGTGTTATTTGCACTTCTAGTTATATACAAACATTGCAAAACCTGAACAAAATTATATGATTACATCCTTTTAGAAGAAGTGGGGTCAATTTTGTTCCGTGTGCAGTTATAGAGCTGTTGTGCATAATAGAAGTGTAGATAGCATTTTACATTTCAAATGAGGCATGCGATTTACACCTAAAAATGAGGTATTTATCGGCTAGAAAAGGTTGTAAGGTCATATATTATCAGAGAAATGTTGATGAGTCTGTATTTGGAAGGTTTGGACAAAATGACTTTCAGTGAAAATATGCTGAAAACCGGAAATTATATGAAATGAATAAGCGTATATCAAACTCTGGATTTGTATACCAAACTCACATATCTAGATTTGTGCACTCAATTTTATTGTGGGTCGTCTATATTTGGTTCTGCACATTGTTGGGTAATATGGTTGTGTTCTGCACAGATAAAGTGTTATATGTTGCAGCTGCTATCTGGGCTGAAATACTGTCATGAGAGGGGAGTTATGCACCGTGATATTAAAGCTTCAAACTTGTTTATAGACAAAAGAGGGGTACTGAAAATTGGAGATTTTGGGCTTGCACATTCTTCTGCCTTTAAACCTGAAGGTCCTCTCACAAACAGAGTGGTGACACTCTGGTATAGAGCACCTGAGCTGCTTCTAGGCTCCACTGATTACGGATTCGCCATTGATCTCTGGAGTGCAGGATGCCTTTTGGCTGAGATGTTCATTGGAAGGCCATTTATGCCTGGGAGGACTGAGGTACATGTTACAAAATACGCTATTTTTCCGCACTCCAAATTTGAATATGTTCCGTTTTCAGGTGAATTAATCATGCTTATATATATGCCTTCTATGAAATAAATCATTCTTCTTTGTCATCTTTATTCAAATTATTTTTTAAATTAGAATTCTGGACTATTCCTTACTCTTCAATTGAAAGAAGTTTTCTCTTCATTTTGTTTTTCCCTCGTAGCAGACATGCTGTGTATGATTTATGCAATTAAACATGCAATATTTAGACTAATAACAGGTTCAATATGAGCTTCATTTTTCTTTTCTTGTATATAGGTCGAACAGATTCACATGATCTTTAAACTTTGTGGCACCCCTTCGGAGGATCACTGGAAAAAATTGAAACCAGGGACCAGCTACCGGCCGCCACAACATTACAAACCAAACTATGAAATGGCCTTCCGGGATTTTCCTTCCTCTTCCCTTGCCCTTCTCACCACACTTCTTGATCTCGACCCCGATCGTCGCGGCAGTGTTGAGTCTGCTCTCGGAAGTGAGGTAACCTGTTTTCTTGTTATGTTTATACTGATTTTGAGTTAGTAAGAGCGTTGAGCTTAAATATTACATATAAGTAAGCTTGAAAAAGTAATTGGACAATCTTCAAATGAATGAGCAAGCTGTACTACTGTGCTCCAATACATCATGTTATTTCTCAAATGATATGAACTTCATTTGTGTACAAGATATTATATGCAAATTGTAATCTGCTAAGGGGGTTATCGCTATTTGCTCTCAGTTTTTCAAAACTAGTCCCTTGGCGTGCGACCTTTCGGCTTTGCCAGCCACCAACAAAAAGGAAGACGAGCAGTCTCAAACCAGAAGAGGTAGAAGGTATATATACATGCTCTTTTTAATAACTTGAAGATCTTTTCATTATCACATTCATGCTGGCTACTTTATAAGTGATACATAAAAGTGGAGAAAATAAAATTCAGAAGTGCAAAGCCACAAAATATTCAGTATGGGATTCCTCATTCTTTCAAGTACTGAAACTTATGTATAGGCATAAGAATAAGGGAAAAGGGAAATCATCTCATGCAAGTGGTGCAAGTCACTCAGGAAAGAATCAAATAGCCGAGCAAATCACAGCAGATTCAGAATTGTCCCAAGAGGTGAGACACTATAAATCTCTCGTTATAATACTCTTAAAATTTCAAAATCCGAAGTGATATAATAAGATAAAAAATTATTATTTAATTATAATTATTTATTTTTTAATAGACATAATCAAATAATTATAACTGAATATTTTTTATATTATCATATCATCTGAGTCTTGAAACCCTAGGTACCAACGCAAATTTAGGTTTCGTAAGCCCACACATGTTATTCTTCATTTGTATTCCGACCTTGGAGCCTGAACAATATATGTTTCGTAACATGGGCAGGAGAAAAATATGGAAGGAAGCATGCATGGACAAGAAACGGGGAATAGCAAGGGGTGGGATTCGAAATTATTAATGAGCGAAAGGTATATGAATGCGTTTTTGTCGCCGGTAGATATGTCTGGCGGCGCCAAAAAATCTCCGAGAAGTTACAGCCATCCAAGTGCTGTCAAGAGCATTAAGAACTACTTAGAGGCCTCTATCATAGATATGATCAACCGCAACGAAGGCAATGGATTTCCTCATTTGCGAAGATCCGTTTCTGCACTGGAGCTTAGACGTCCTCCGCAACACCCATCAGCTGATCTCTATGGCTTTGGGAACAATTTGGGACATGGAATTTGAGCACGTTTTCCCCATCCAGAACCCATTAGTTTTTGCTCTCCAAATCTCTTTTGGTGTCCACCCAGTTTAATTCAGAAAACATCCAACAATCTCTTTTTCTTGTGCATGTAACTATACAATATTAAAATAAAAAAATATTTTATTATTCAAAATTAAATGCGAGGTGGGTGAAAAAGGCAATATCTCTTCTTTTTTTTTTTTTTTACAAGGTAAATTATTTTCTATACTACTATACTATTTTACGATTCATAATTTTTTAAAACATAAAAAACTTTAGCATGAATCTCTTTGCAACAAATGAATTTTTCCTAGAAAATATCTTCCGTCTAAAGTGTGGCGAATTTGTTATACTCTCGCTCTTGCGTTGTTGTGTAATAAGCATGTGGCCTCTTGGACTTTCTGTAACTCTATTTACAACTATTTACAATTGGCACATCTTAATTTTATTTAACCTTGGACGATAAATTATTATTTATTGTGAGTGTATTTGAGTCTAATATGTCAATCAAATAAATATATAGTTTAAAATTTATTTAAATCATACCACGACATATATCTAGTTAAGCGATAATTTATAAAACAAAATAGATATATAACCAAGGTATTAAATTTCATTGAAGAGTTTTATATTATTACCTACTTTTATATTATTAGTAAATGAAGAAAAGACATGTTATTAAAAAATTAATAATAATTAAAATTTTTTGACAATAATAAATAAATTTTAACTATTTATAGTAATACGATAATATATATATATATATGGAGGATAGTATAAAATTAATTTTTATTGATAAATTTAAGATTTCTTTTGATAATATGATATTTTCATATTTATTGATAATAAATCAAATTTAAGCCGTGTTAGACTCCCAAACAAATAAGTTATGAGCTGAGATTATAATAATACAGTATTATTGTTATGTATGCATGCATGTCTAGAAAATAAGACGAGAGATATCATGTAGAACAGCGCCAATTCTACATTTTTTTTATATTTCTATAATTGCATATATATATATATATATATATAAATATACATGTTATAATTTAGGTTAAATGAGTTCTATTTATTTAAAAACAAGTGAGTGAATGATAATTGTGAAGCAGTAGTATTCCATGACCATGAGGTGGCCAACAAAAGCACATGAGGCTGTGCCCTTAAACCATTAATAATAATTGAATAGGGCAGCACTAATATAAAACCAAAAGCAAGCGTGATTTACTATCCTAATCATGTTTCCAAATACAAAATGAAGCACGTGACAGGCCACATGCTCCAAAAACTGACGTTCATGCTGGGCCACGGCACTTGGGACCACTCCGCTTCCAGACCACTGCAAAAAGTGCGGCCCTTAGGGCTCGACGTGGCTCGAGTCCACGCGTTTTGATTAGACCAATGGGGTCTGGCCCACCGGCCCCTACACCAACAGCCATATGCACAACTGGTTCGAGACATGGTCACATTCCAACTAACTAGTTGTTTTTGTTTAGTTTTGGAATTAGGTTGGGTTTTCTTCTTAGCAGCCCTCTCTTCATTTGTCATTTGCGACCGACTTCCCAATTATTTCTATTCCTATTGCAAATGTGATTCTTTATTTATTGTGCGGTGTCAATTTTTGTTAATTTCCAAATTCGACGTGTACAAGATTTTCATATAGGGATCCATAAATAAAAATTTGCAAATAAATTTTTATATATTTAAATTTAATTTCAGTATGAATTAATTTTGATATGATTACTTATTTATATATTATTAAAATATTTTATTATTAATTTTATAATAATATATTTTTTCCCATTTTCTCGAATGAGGGATCAAGTTTAATCTCTTACTTTGTGTAACAAGTAACATTTGGTAGAAATTGCAGTCACTTGGTCCACTAATAAAATAAATCTCGTCAGTCAACTATTGGGGTTGAGTTGTGGCCTGTAAATTACTGATGGAACTTAATAATAAAAGACGTAAAGACTGATCTTTTTTATTTAATTTGAAAATAAATGTTTAAAGGTCAGGTTAAACAGAGAATTAAAGGAAAGATGAAAGAATGGAAGGTTATTGTACAACACTTGTTTGAAGTTTTGGTGATGGAGAAAAATGGAAGGAGAATCTATGATTAAATCTCCAAAACACACTAACACTAGCATCTTTTACTCTTCCGATTTGAAAGTTTTAGAAGATTTTTCGCATCAATATATATATATAAGAAAAAAGGGGACTTTTTTCAACAATCTATTTTCTTCCTTTTTTCACCTTCTATTTTTTCTGGTTCTGTTCATTTATTCTCCTCCCGATTCTCGAAACATAAGCATAAATGAAGCTTGCGGCCTTTTCCGTACCCAGGAAGTGATCAGTTATTTTCCGAAAATATTAGCATTATTCGAAAGGGATGTAAGAAAATTTGAGTTTTCTCCGAGTAGAAGTATATAATTTATTCCTTTTTTTTTTTTTTGACGAAATAAAAAATATTGACTTTGCCTTCTACTGGAATTGTAATTATACATCTCCCGAAACAAAAAGAGCAAGAAGGAGGACATCTTGTCATGGTCAGGAAGAGCATGCCATGGAGCACTAACAAAGGAATATATTAAACAAGGTATTTTAGTGTATTTCTGGTCGTGTTTCTTTCATTCATTCTCGTTTGATAATTGACATATCCAGTGGATGAGCCAAATTTCAGTCACAAGTATTGGTTTAAATTGGTGCTTTAAGGAGGTTGGCCATTCAGCAATATGCTTTAGAGAATGGCTGGAAAAATGCTAGGCCGTTCTTTTTTGCTCATGGGAATACTGATTGAAGAGGGGATCTGAGCAACTATAATGCAAACTCAACGTATTAAAGTGATTCAGTTTAGACTGGTCAGATGGAATTGTAGCAAAAAATTGTTTAATTGGAACTGTATCCGTCAAATAATACAATTTCTAAGCCATTTCATCTTCTGTTTTTTTTTTTTAAATTTATTTCTCACGTCTTTTATATATTTTAAAATTATTTTTATATTAATAAATAATACAATATTGTTATCTTTCCAATATTTTTATATAAAGTACTTTAGTATTAGTTTTAATAGCAGAATGTAAAGTAAGATATTTATAATAATTTATAGAATAAATATTATTTGCTATACTAAGTAATTTAATATAAAGTAAAAATCATTATTATGATTTTATTATAGAATATTTTGTTAAAATATGATATTTTATTATTTATCATATAAATTTATTTTTATTATAAATAAATTATATAATAAAATATTTAATTTAAATTGTTAAATTGAATATTTATTAATTTTTTTTTACAGATCGTATCATTTTCATCAACTACCTTTTTCCATCCCAACGATCAATCATTGTACCAAATAAAAGTACCAACTTATTCCACTTTTTATTTCATACTTTTCATCCCATTCTCGACTGCACTTTTTCTTAATTGTATGTTTGGAAGTTAAGAGATAAAGACGGAACCAAGAATTTTTTCTCAGATGGTAAAATTTTACATACATATAAAGTGCTGCAAAAAAATATTATTAAATAATTTAAAAAATAAATAATTATAATTTTTATTTTTCTTTAAGTTTTTATATACTAACAAATTCAATATTTTGAGTTAAATAATTATTATTTACTTGCAAAAGTAGCTTAAATGATTAAATGGATAAAAGTTGAAGTGGAAATCATAGATTTAAAATGAATTTATAATTTTTATATAGTAAATTAAAATTTTTCATTAAAAAGCCATCTAAAAAATAGGATGTAAGAAAGATATATTACTATGAATAATTTAAGAAAAATTTGAAAATACTTTGCATAAAAATTGTAAAGTATAAGTACATATAATTTAAGAAACTGAAAACAATCATGATTCAAGATACATATATAATACACAAAGAAGATAATATTTTTTTATATATTCACATCAAAATTCATATATAACAAAACTTGTAACTGTAATTTTCATGTTATCAGTAATACAATATAATTAAATACAATTTTAAAATCATTCTTATGAGCTAATAATTGTTAAAAAAATTTACTTGTACTTCAATATAATAAATATATAAGTAATTAATATTTAACACTATTAAATTAAAAGAGGATGATTTAAATTTCATTTAAAAGGGTCAATATTAAAATTTAGAGAGGAAAATGTACAACATATACATATGTATATATTAAAACCTTGTGGCATGAAGGGATCACAGCTCCTCCAATGCTACAAGTAGCTCCATCCTTATTAAGAGAAGAGGGGAAGAGAAAACAATAAAAGAAAATAGAAGGTAAGGGAATAAATACTTAAAAGTTCACTTTCCTTGTCTAGAAAATCTTCCAAAAATCTTTAAATTAAAGGAGCAAAAAATTGCTAATATTGAAGGATGTAGGAGAGTTTTGAAGGGATTAATACTATTTTTTTTAATTTTTCCTTGCATAAAACTACTACGATAGAAGGTAATTTTAAAAGGAGCTTGACCTATAAGGGAATTGGATTTTTTTCTTTTTTCAAATTTCATAGTGAATAAGTAAAATAAAAAAAATAATCTCAATACAAAAAATGTAATTTAATGTTATAAACACTTAACCTTCTAGAAGTAAGCTCTCATAGAATTAGGCTCAAATAAATGAATATGGAGAGAGGATATAAATTTAATAATTTTATTTAGATTTTATTTTTGTATAAGTAACTAATAAATTAGTTAATAATTGATAAATTAACTGTTAAATATTAGTTATAAATTGATAAGTAAGCTAATTAAATTAAAAGTATTTTATAAAATTAATTATTAAATTAATTGAAAAATATAAAGTAATAAAAAATATGCTAATATAATATGATATATAAATTAAATTAATTGATATTTATTTTAAAAAAAAATTATATTGATATAGTCGAGATATTTAAATTAAGATATAGTTACATTAAATTTAATTAATTATATGTTATAACAATAAATCCTCTTTTTGTCATTGTGAAATTCATTTTTCTCACCTTTGTTCATCTAAAATATTTTGTATCATTTCTATTCTTGTAAAATATTAATTTATTTGATTTTATTCTTTTGCTAGTATTCATACAAAGATTAACTTGTTCAATCTTGTCTCTTTAAGGATCGAATTGGTGAAATTGGTATTTTACATAAATGAAATTGATATAGAATATTTTATAAGAATGAATGTGAGAAAAAATGAATTTCATATGGATAAAAAAGTGGATTTATGGTTTGTTTATTTATTAAATTTTAAAAATTTCTATTTTTATGTTTTTAAAATATATTTTTTTGTTTGGATAGATATTTTTATAATATATTTTTTAAAAAAATATAACTCTAAATACATAACTTAAAAGTAAAAGAATAAAAATAGTTTTTAGATTTTTTAATTTATCTTTTTATACTTAATGATACTTAAATGAAATATTTTCTAATTTGGTTTACTGAGAATTTTGTATTGTTTGCTTTTCTTGAATTCTGAATATAATTTTTAAAAAATTTAAAAAATTTAGAACAATTTCTAAAAATAAAAAATAAAAATATATTCAAAGAATCTTACTCTTTATTTATTTATCCAGTTATTTTTATTTTATTATATAAAATAAAAATATAATTATCTAAAATTTAATTAATAATATTTTATGATATCATATATTTATTTATCATTTTGAATAAGAAAAAATAAGAGTAAATTACAGAATTAAGATATAAGCTACAAATTAACTAAAAAAGAAGTGATAATTTTTTTTAATAAAATTAAAAAGCCATCAATTATAAACTATCAAAAAATTTTCTTTAACAAGTGCATCGAATTAGTTTATAAGTTATTAACTAATTAAATTAATAAATTATAAAGTAATTTACTATGACAAACACACTCTTAAACTTATAATTCATCAATGCGACAAGGTCTTTTGCAAAAATTTCCAATTTTCCACCATGGGTTTTGTCATTGTATCCCTTGTACGTAATGTTAAACTGGTTTACCCTAAAAGAAAAGAAAAAAGCCTTGATGCTCTTTTACCCCCTGGGTGATGCTACAATGGAATGTACGAGTGTGGTTTAATTTATTAGAGAAACAATGACAAGAATAACTATGAACCTGATGATTGGGTTAGGTATTGATTTTTAAAGTTGATCTTATATTTCTTTATATCTAAGGTGGGCATCCATAATCTATTCTATTTCTTCGACAAATGGATCAAAGACCTTTTGAAAAAGTGCCATATATTTTCCAAGAAGTTTTTAAAACAGTTGTTTATTTTTCATTTATTTATTGTTTATTTCGAATCATTCTTTTTCCATCAATCTTAAGCTTTTATTGGGAAGATCAATCATGTTTAGACTATATGCAATTAAGAGGCAAAGCAGCCCCACAATTTGATAATGAGCAGCGACTGGCACATGACTGTTGCAAGCACAAAATTGTTAATGGCCTTATTTGAAAATGATGGAAGCTCCATCAATGTCGGTTATTTATTTGGGATCATTTAATGCATTGTTTCCTCTCTTGTTTAATAATATAAGCATGATTAAGGGGAATGATATAAGGACGACGACAGATTAATTAAATAAGAGATTATACATTGCATATTGGCCATTTTGATGCTAGGGGAAATGTATGTGCTCAGCATAGAGGGTCCATATCATTTTTTATTTTCAGCCACCTTGGAAGACATATATAAGGGATCAAGAATGAAGCTTCAATCTCTCACTTCCACAAACAAAACTCTGAAATAAATAGTGATTTTTCTTGGATTTAGGGCAATTGACGATTAATTCCCCCCTCCCCCACGATTTTACGTTTTAAGATAACGTAGATCATTGATTATTATTGCTTGGTTATGCTACACCTTCAAATTGTTTTTACCCGTCATTTTGAAAAAAAAAATTCTTGTTTTCATTATTTGTCTTAGAACATATATACGATTGTATTTTTTTTTATTAATTTTTTACTTTTTCCCTCATTATCCTAATAAATTTTTATTTACTTTACACTCAAGCTTAGGAATGACAATTTTTATTTACATATCAACATCATGTCATATAAAAAATTATAATAAATAAGTTTAACTTAGTCCTGACTCGAATCATACCTTATTTAGTAATGTTGGGCCAGCAACACCGATGCAGTAGCTTGGCCACAATTAACTTGAGCTGTGGTTCACCGCCCTAACAAGAGGCAAGCTCCCCTATATTTTTACTTTCTCGTTTTACTAAAATTTTTATAGCACTCTTAATATGGGAATTTAGAACCCTAACCTCCAATATGCTAAATATGATGTTTTCCATTTCAACCAGTTGTGAATTTGTGATGTCTATCCAGCAAACAAGTGATCGAAATCCCAAATTCCAAATCTAATGGAAAATTAAATGATACGTGTTTATGCTAATTACTAATCCAAACTAGAATTCTAAGTTATGTTCTACTAATTTTAGTATATGATGAGTTAAAGTGGTTAGGAAGTTTTCATTAATAATTCGGGATTAATTTAGTGATCAATCAAGCTCAGTTTCAAGATCGGAATCCACTGGTTGAATTGGAACTCTTAATTGAGAAAGTTGAACTCCAAGATTATTAGCTAAGGTGAGTGAACAACTCTATTTTAACTTACAATTATTATATGTATATTTTATATGTTTAACATTATATATGTTTTAAGAAGTGCCTGAAAATAAATTTATTTAAATTAAATTTGTTATGATTATATTTATTTTTATAATTGTTTTGTAAATATTTCCATGATGCATCGAAAGTACTATATCAGAATGTTTGGAATTTAATTCTTGAGATTTTCAAGATATATGTCTGCTTATGGATTTGAATGCAGATTTGATAATTTTTTTTTAGTATGAAGATACTATAAAAATCAAGAGTGCGTTGGAGATTTCTATTGTTTAATGTTTTTGAGCAAATGAATAGTATGTGAGCTTTTTTAAGCCGATGATAATATAAGAGTCTATTTTTGGCTTCCGAAATAATTCGAGTATATTTTGCTTCTCCGGAGTTCTCCTTAAAAAACTCACCATACACTTTAAAAACCCATTGGATCTTCTTGTTTATTTTGCTTGAATTAATTAAGTTATCATATTTTAACCGTAGAAATTTTATTGGTTCGAATATTCTATATAAAGTTGTTTTATGAAAAGTGAGATTGAATTATAAAATACTTCCTTTGAAGACGTTTTTGTGAAAAGGACATTATTTGAAAGTTGAGACTTAGATTTATTATATGTAGATTTATTGTATGCTAGTAAGCTTTCAAAAATGGAGGTCATATGGTATTATTTTGCAAATTTATAAAACCTGGCCTGTTTTGAGAAAAATTAAGAACTTTCTAATAAATTATGTTTTTTTAAATAGTAGGTTTTAGTAATTTATTCACCTATTAAGTTCATGTAACTTCTGTTTTTCTTCAACATTTTCCAAATTCTAAAGTCAATTTGCGGGATTCTCACCAACCCTATGAATCTAATAGGCAATGTGTTGGAGAAATTTGACGGTTGGAACTAAGAAGAGTGTGTATAGTCTTACACGAAGTTGTAGAATTACAAGTTTTAATCTACTGCTTGGCCCTCTTTGTCTGTTACTCTCGACAAGTGCTGGAAGAATAAGGGAATCTTCGTTTATTTTTCTATAAAATTTTAAAATTATTTTGACAAATTTTAAGTACTTGTTCTTTTTATGAGTTCTTGAAACATTTGTATTATGCTTACTTTGTAAAAGCAAAATTTAGGATTGCGGATTGTGGAAGTCATTCGCGGGGGATATTTCATATGTATGTTAGGTGTTCAAAATTGGAATATTCGAGTATATCACTTCAATTAATAAAATTTATATTATACATTTATTTATCAAAATTAATTACATATTATATTTCATTACAAGAATTTTTAATCATTGATTAATATTTTATTAAGTGTTTGCTTGTATTTTATTAAAATAGGAATCTTATCTTTGTATTATATATAATTATTTATAACTTAGTTATAAATCCTCAAATAATATTTTAAATTTTTTATATAAAGTCTCGCTATATCAATCCATTTAGTTTTAAGCTAATTTTAATCTGATTTATTTGTTATTTGTATTAAAGGGTTGAATTATTTACAAATAAAATTTATATAAACTTAATTTAAACTTGTATTAAATGTTTTTTTATTAATGTGTTTTCAAAAATTGCGAACCCCACATAACTCACTTTTAATAAATGATACATTAATAGAATGTAATTCTTTGCTACTAAAATTGAGACTATTTGTTAACTTTTTTAACCCTTGTACATTTACATCAAAGGACAAATAAATAGGAATGAAGAGAATATTTACTATAATACTTATAAGAGTATGTATGCAATGATTCCCTGTCATATTAATTTAATGAAAGAAAGAGATGTTACAAATATACATGTGCCTATGCATTCGTATCTGTGTCAGGCTGTCAGTGTATGAAAATAATAGTTGTATATATATGTTGGAAATCAGAAATTTACGGGAAAGTGAGTAGGTGTGAGAGGAAAGAAGGGGGGCCGGGGCACCTTATTGTTGTCAGGATTTAATACGGGAATGATGGAATGCCAAAGCTTATGGAGACACAAGGTGCCAAACAGATAACACTGAGGAATTCAGCTGCTAATTTGGATCCTGTTCTCCAAGCAAAGTGTTGTCGTTTTCAGGGAGGACAAACCAGGAGACATTGATTTGAACCTAATATATTGCGACCACCCTTTTTCATTTTTGAAATCATGGAAAGGGTGCACCTTACTGTTCAGCAAACACTCATTTCTATCCCTATAAAAAGAGGGCAGGCATTTCTGCAAGGTATCTTGTGCAAGAGCATTATATCAAGCAAAATGGCTATGTCAGCTAGCAAGGGCTTTGTTCTGCTCGTTTTTGTGTTGCTTTTCTTCATCTCTATTAATACAGCAAGAGGTAGGTATTCAGGCTTAATTTTCTTGTACATATTGATAGCTAGGAATTAAAAGAATATATTTCATCCGAATCTAGAATTAATTTGTGTCTGCATATTTTTGGGTTACTCTCAGCTGCGAGAAATTTGAGAGATATTGAGGCTGAGGCTGGAGCTGAGGGAGGGCCTAATAATATGTTTAAGCCAAACCAAGGAGAGGAACAAGATGACAGCTTGGCTACAATGGACTACACTCCTGCCAAGAAGAATCCTCCAATTCATAATTAAATCGCCAGATTAAATTCTGTTGAGATGGCACCGTTTCCAGCTGCTTCTCCGCAGTTTATGACTTTCACTGAAGAGTATTTGGTATTTGCTATGATATTCGTAGGGTTTCCAGAGTCGGAGTAATATACCAAGCTTTGAAATCATAGATTGAAATTATTGAATTACAGCCATTTATTTTTCAATGGATGTGATTAAATAATTTTAATCTAATGGTTTCTGAATCATTACATAATTCCGAATTTTGCATAGAATTCACTACAGTATAATATATAGATGCAATATAGTTTGACCTTGAAGATAAGAGATTAAACGTGTGGCGCCAACTTTTTTGTTGAGAAAGCTCCTAACTAGATAATAGAAATAAGCTTACGTATTGTATATATTTTGTACTTGTAGGACAGTGGGACTGGGCTTATAGTATTAGAAGAGCATCGAAAAATTTAAGCAGATCAATAGATTCTGCAATATTCTATATCTGTGTAGATGTGCGTCCATGTCATCAAAAGCATTCTTAATATATTCTACATTTTGTTCCCTTTTGTAAATCAACCTCTTGCGGGTTTTAAATGAATTCTGTTCTGTTCGTTGACTGAAAAAAAAAAAAAAGGACGTTAGATCACAATTTCATTTATTACGCAAAGCAGACGACATAACCTTGGGGAAGTAATAATTGACTGAAATAATTTCAGACACTGATTCCAAATTATGGGAATGGAAAAGTGGTCGTCGATCAGTAAATACACATGAATGGTAAATGTTGTCAACCATCATAAACTAAGAATTGCATGCTACCACAGTAATATATGAGGACCTATGCAATAATTTTCAATTAAATGAGAATAATATTATTTATATGGCACCCTTGCAATGAACATGAAGCTACAGAAATTAATTGAGACTTTTTTTTTTTCTTTTGAGAAAGATGGCGGTAGAATGAAATAATTACTTTAGAAATTAGAATATTAAAGAATTTTTCCTTTTTCGACGTAGGTTGTCTACTCATTATTCATGAGTAAAATCCGCTGAAAGTAGTATAATATCCGCTAAACAAACGTCTGTCATGTTACCAGAGAAACTAAGGATTAAAAATTGTGATGTACCTTTTCCATTGGGGTCGTCGGGGGATTCACTTAATTTTTAGCACTACCTTTTATGTGATGCTGTTGTTTCCTACAGTATGGCTGCAGAATGAAAAATTATCATGATGTTTAAACAACTGTTCTCCATTTTTTATTGGGGTTGGGGCAATATATGAATATTTATGATTGAAATGATAAGTAACTAAATTTGAATTTGACGTCAGTGCAAGATGTTCAGAAAACTGTTCTCTGCTTAGACTCTCAACCGGAGGAAGAGAAGGGCTAATAGTTGAAAATCATAAGATGCTGCAGGTGAAAATAAAATACTCAAAAACGTTGAGCTAGCTTGCAAATTGTTTAATTGATGATGGACAACTATATCGCTCATGCTTACAAGGTCTCTCCATAACTACACTGGACCAAATATATGCTCTAAAATAAAATGAAAACGTAGTTTGTCATATACTATTTTGCCTTATTTTGTTTTTTGTTTTTTTTTTTCCTGTTTCACCTTTTGGTGTCGTTAAAAAGATGACTTTAGCATTTTGATTTTTACTGCAATGTAAATGAGCATCAAACAAGACAACAGATTTCCTCCGTATATCCATCGATTCAATGAGAAATGACCTCATTGGTGCTTGAGTTGGAGAGATTATGATACGATTCATTGAACCCAAATGAAAGATCTGTCCATTAGTTAAGTTGTCGTAAAGCATATATATGTGAGGTGGCTAGGACTAAGCGTCTAGGATCCATGTCCGTAAGAAGTTCATATTCAATCACCCTTGGTTAAAACTGCATAAGATGTTTAAGAACGTTGAAGTTTTGGATTCTAAGTATTCACAGTCATGTTATTTCAATATCTAAGATTCTAATATTTCATTTGTTTCCATGAAAATATTTTTCATAAAATATATAGCTGTAAAATATTAAGTTGACGGAAATTGTTTAATTTATTCAATATTAAATAAAAAAAATTTGAGGAAAGTAACTTTCTATTTTTTAAAAAGAAATTTATTTTTCTTCATTAATATAATTTTATATATCATTTTTTTACCATAAATATATTTAGTATATCATTCCTCCATTAATAAACATGTAAATAATATTTAAATGAAAGATGCTTTCCAACAAAATAAATTGAATCTAAATGTTTAAATTTTATCTATACAATGGTTTAAATCTGTTGAGAAACATCAAATACTAGTTTTTTTATAAGTCTAAAATATATGTCATATGAACAAAAAACTTAGTAAATTAGATGCCTTATATAGGTTTAATTTGTGATAGACCAACCTAAAAATAAGGTTAATTAATCGGACATGAAATTGTGACTACCATGTAGGGAATGACTTATTACGATGGAAGATTAATGCTAGCTATATGCTTAGTTTTTTTTCTTGGGCTGTCATTGACTTGAATTTGAATTGATTTACTTATATGCATTGGCTTTCGTTCAATTTTCTTTTTTTTTTTTACTAGCTTCGTTTCCCATCTTTCATTTCATGGTCATTATTGGCTTTGTAGATGACTCATGTTTAATTTGGCTAATATGTAAGGGACAAAGGAGGCCTACTCAACAAGTACTATGGGAAGGGAGCTCGTCCCATGTGATATATGCAAACACAGTCCTTTGTCATGCTCTGGAAGGAAGGAAAAACATTTGTCCATTGTCTTAATCTGAAAATGATGCTTCTTTCAGCTGTGTCGGGTTTTCTTCCTCCATTCATTAATCTTCTATGTTCGCAAATCTAACTCGAGAGGAAGAAAACAAAACCAGAACATTACGTATGACAAAACAATAGTAAATCATACTCGGCATCTTCGAGATCAAGGCAGCAGCTGAATGATTAATATGCTCTACTTGCTCCCTAATAATGTAGGAACTTTATTTTGTTGACGTGTGACATCTGCACTGAAAATGAATAAATATTTAAATACATTATCTTTTTTTTTTCCCTATTGCTAGTCACTCGAAATCAAGGGCTTGCTAGTATCTCAAAAAAAAAAAAAAAATCTTTAAACTAATTTTCAATTCCGGATATGATGAATTAATGATAAGAATGGATTAGTTGGAATTAATTAATTTAATTTCCTAAGGGGACCAGGTTATAATTATAGCATATTTTATATTATTATATATGTTCAATTAATCAAGTGAATGCCAATTGAATTGGAATTGCCTGGGAAGGTGTTCTAAATTGCTTCGTCTCTGGCAGGGAAAAGAGGTTGCAGGGCCTGGGACATGGCCCGCTCCAATCTTGCGTGTTTGAACCTGCGTTCTTGTCTCTGTATATTTCGACACAAATTTAATGACCCAGCTCAGGTTTGTAGACATTTCAGTTAGATTGTCACCAATAATTAATTATATTGATTTGGCAGCTAAGAGCTAGGACGTTACTCAGTTTTTCAAATATATTTTAGGTAATTAACTTAAATGCAAAGCAAGAACCTTTACATTGTACACAAAAATGCAAAATAAGAATGTTAAAGGGAAAAAAAAGAGGGTCTGAAATTAAATTTTGAATATTTTATATTATTATATTAAATTTTATAAAATTTTTAAACAATCTTATACTTAATAATAATATTTTTTTATCCAAAATTTAATTTTAAATTCAATTTTCAATATTTATAACTGAAAGTAAAGTATGCAGATGAGAATCAGAGAAATCAATGGCGTTGCTAGAGTACTTCGGTATCTATGGTCTACGCAAGGCCAAATCAAAAACAAGTTCTTTAATTATCAAGATGGTTACTTATTACTATAGAAGGTGTATATAATTTTGTTGCATGAGATATGATGCATTCATAGTACATGAGATTATTTATAATTCATTCATCATTATTTAATTTGTTTAATGTTTAATTAATTATAAAATAAATATAAAAGTTAAATTATAAATGGATTTAAGATGGTAATTAGTTGTTTATTTTATTTTATGAGCACATTACTCCAAATTTGTTTTAAGGATAATTATTTGACATAAAATAATTTCAATAAAATATCTTCTGTTTTACTTGCCTTTTAAAGAGAGTAATCCTTTTTTAAGAGAAGATTATCGTAGTTATAATTGTTCAAAAAAAATAAATTAAAAGGTTTTTTGAGTTAATTTTTCTAAGATATTAAAGAATCTTGATATTTGAATTGTAAAATTCTCGTGCAGGGCTCTAATGGCCGATCTATAGCCATTAAGAAATATTTGTTTGTGATCTAATTACTTGAGGTTGATTTGAAATTTTGGAGATGCAGCCATTAGGAAGTATTTGTTCGTAATTTTATTACTTGAGATTGATATGAAAATCTAGAAATCTGAAGTGGATTTGTAAATCGAGAGTAAAAAAATGTTAAAAGTATATATAAACTGTGGTTTAAGCCAAAATAATAGAATTTCTATTGCAGGATTCGAGAAAGTACATAAAGTAATATTTGAATCTTCAAATTTTCTATGAAATATACCACAAGTAGTATGGAGCCATGATTAGATTATTTCCATCATTTTGTATTATATGTGAATTTTTTAATGTTTTAAATTTTTTTTATTAATTTACATGTATAGATATTGGCATATAACACATGAACGTACAGTTTCTATTTTCCGTGAATGTTTGAGATTTCATATATTAATACTATTTGTTAATATTTTTATTTTGTGCAACGGAAAAAATTAACAGAGATTGTGTAACAGCAGAGGTTGACTTTCTCGGCCTTATGGAAATATATTAAAAAATAAAAAAGATGAAGGAAAATAATGGTTTTCGTTACAAATTTGTTATTGCGAACGATGTGTTGGTCAGCATAACAGATTTGAGATTGAAATTGTTTGAGATCACATTAGAATGGGAAAGCTTTTATCTTGTAAAAGGATTCTTATTTTAAAAACCTATATCATTTAAGTGTTGATGAACCTCATTCAGGGGATTATTTTTTTTTAAGGAAATTTTATGTTCTGTCAACGGTAAGATAATATTTGGTATTGTCACTAAAAATTATGCCTTTATTTGAAATTAGTTTTTATATAATTCATTTATTTGTTAAATAAAAAATAAAATTTTTTTTAAATCATTTTGAGAAATTAGGAAATATGCTTTTATGAATATATAATTATATATACCTATTATATCTATTATTTGAAATTATTTTCTAAATATTTCATTTAAATGTTAAATAAAATTTTTGTTAGTTTTTTGAAAAAAAATTCTAGAAAGATAAATTTTATTTTTTATATTATATATTTTATTTAAAATTTATTTTCAAATATTTTATTTATGTGTTAAATGAATATTAGTTCCTTTTGTTATTTATTTCTAAAAAATATGTTTTTCTAGAAAGATGTATTTTAATTTGATATATTCATTTGTTGTTGTATTTATCATTGGAGATAAGTTTTTCCATTTTTTATTCATTTATTCATTAAATATTTTATATGCACATTTATTTATATATATTATTACACTTATTTGATTTTTTTTGAAATATTTCATTTATTTATCAAATATATTTTATTTTCTTTAGGGAATATATTAACTTCTAAGGATTTTATTTAAAAAAACTATGTACATCTCATGATGTGTTCATTATTTGCATATTTGTCTTTGTATATGCTTATGAAATGTTTATTATCATTTGTTGTCTATGTGATTAAATGATTATTAATTTTATTTATCTTTGTGATAAATATATATTTTAGGAGCATTCATATTTTGTTGAATGTCTATATTGTGTGATGTATGGATATTCTAAAATAATATCATATATATACAGAAAAGGTGCAAAATACCTATTTTATTATGTAAATTAATGTAGTAGGAATATTTATTTGTGTAATAATTTTAAGATTGTATTTATTTTCGAAGCCTTATAAACGGATTTGCTTTTGCACCAACTTAGTGTATATATTATATTATTTTGGCATGGTAACAAAATAGTAATTTAGTTAGATGCCTCATTTTCTTTTATATTATTAGAGATAATTATTAGCATAATGAAATTTTCAATTTAGTAATATTGGAGAAAATTAGAATTCTTAATAAAATTATAAAGGAAGATACATGCAGTAATTAACAAAATAGGCAATTATGTATAAAATGACTTATATAAATAAAATCTCTTAGTTAGAAAAAGAAAAATAATTAACTTAATATTTGACATATAAAAGTTTAGTATTTTCTAAATAAGCAATAGTTGTTCAATAACTTGACATATGGTATATCTTAACTCAAAGGTAATGATATGGCCTAATATAACCATGATTAATAGTTTATGATGCCCAGACCAATAAAAGATAAAAGTGTTCACTTTAAATGTAAAGTTACTTGCACTATTTCCTCAATGGAAAATTAGAAAACTACTTAAATTTTCTAAAGTGATAAATTGAAATTTAAATATGGTGAAATCTTCACTGTTAGGCTTTAGGCCGGCTTTGTGGTCCAATATGAATTGAAGTTAATAGATTTGATAGCCAATTGCTTTTGGATAATTTTGCCAATTAGAGAGGTCTAAATAATTAATCTTGATCTTAAAATGTGGGCTCAATTATAATTTATCATAACCTATTTGAAATATAGTAAAATTAGTTTTCACTTATAACTCAGTGCTATAATGATGGTGTAAATGTTGCAATATAGAAGATATAGGCCTCAAAATTAGAGATAGGATAAGGCCTTGAGAAGTACAGACATCTAAAGATCATAAGAAACAAGAATGTCCTTATGATTATATAAAAGATGAAGTGATTTAATTATGGGAGAAATATGTATAAAAATGTTTTAGAGTATGTTGAAATGGTTTATCCTTTATTACCTTTAATATTTTATAATTTTAGAATATTCACATATATTTGTGGTTCATTCTCTCTTAGGTTAGATTATAGAAATATGTGATCCACAATTGGGTAAATTTATATATTGATATTCAGTGCCATGAGCCAAATACGTTGTGATAATAAGAAAAATTATTAATAAAGGGTGAATATGTTGGAACTTAAATTTTTAATATGTGTTGGTCACTTAATGATTGTGCATGATGTGCTTCATGCATCCATTATTTTGGTGTAAAATTTATTTATAGCTTTATTAGAACTTAGTTGTTTCAAGTATAAATAATTTATTTGTTTCTCTTGAAAACAACCTATGGTCATGGTGCTTTCTAATACGATTTTATCATAATAGATATGATTTTGAGTTTAGGTATCAACTTTTATAATATTTTATTTTTCTTTATTATTAGGACATAATTGGACAAAATATGTGTCCATATTAGTTATAGAAAGGCTTTGGGCTTTCTCACTAAAATTAAAGAATCTAGCATAGCATGTGAGCTATAACTTACTTGGCAAGCAAGTTGAAAACCTTATGAAAAGGCTTAGTGAACCTTGCATTGTTTAGAATTAATTTATTCGATTATATGTTGATTGGTAAATTTAAGGGCACATCTCGGTACATCTTATTTCATCTGTCATATTGCTATAAAGCTTTGGATTATTTCAAACATTTTGTAACAAAGGTTGGGAATCAAAAGGAAAAGAACATTAAGGCTTTTAGAATTAACTGAGGACAAGAGTACTTCTTTGATTAGTTTAAAAAGTTCTGTAAAGAGAAAGGGATATGTAGGCAATTAACAATACCTAGTACACTATAACAAAATGGTGTTGTATAGAAAAGAAATTATACTTTACTTGACATGGTTAGATCTATAATGACATAAACAAACCTCCCAATAAGTTTTTGGGGGATGCTTTGTTGACTATGACATGTGTACTAAAACACGTATCTTCAAAATCAGTTTTCATCACTCCAAATGAGTTATGGAATGGTGCAAAGCCTAATTTGGAAGGTTTATGCCCATATAGGTTAACATGTTTAGTTCATAATACTTGTCATAAGTTTAAGAAGTTATGCCTAAAGTTAACAAGTGTGTCTTGTTACTTTGAATACTTTAATAAGTATGTTTTGGACAATGAACATCTTGATGGTAAACTAATAAAGATGAGTCTTGATATTCAAATTTTCTAGAGGATAACTTTCATAGTATTGGTTAAGTCAAAAAAGATCTTAAACTCTATAAGTTAGAGGAACCTTAAGATGTTAAGTCTTACCTTTATAAGGTGAATTTGGATCTATAAAATCTTGAGATTGTCAATGATAGTGAAAGAATTCTTAAGACCATCAATAATAGTAGGAATATTTTATTAGAATTGTCTTCATATTCACAAATACAAAAAAGCTTGCATGAAAATGTTTCTTGCAAATGCTTTAAAATAGAAGGTAAGTCCTTTGTAGATGTTGATGAGCCTTTTTTCTACAAAGGAAACACTTAGTTCGCCTATTTTGACTAAGTAGCTTAGTACCATAAAGAAAAAATGTGCTCCATGATGGATAACTAAGGTTTTGGTGAATAAATACACCCAAAGAGGGTATAAATTATGAAAAGACCTTATCTTCTATTGTAAGATTTGTGTCTTTCTTTGCCCCATTAATTGTTTCACATTTTAATTTAGAATTATTCCAAATTAGGTTTGCTAACAATTTTTCTTAATTGAAAGTTATATGAAAAAGCCTATAAAGATCCACTAATTGGCTTTAAAGCTAAGAGATAAAAGTACAAAGTGTGCTACTTGAAATGATCTATTTATGGAAGACAATGATACATTTATTGTCATGAAGTTATCATATGTCGTGTGCTTTATTGCAATCAAAGAGGACCATTATGTATATGTGAAGAAAAATTGAGTATAAGATTAGTTTTGAATGGCCTTATATGTAAGATGGATTGGAGATGCCCAAAACAAAGAAGTGTAAGTAAATGATTTGAGGTATAACAAGACTTGAATAGTGCCACGCTAGTTACATAGTGACTTATTATGTCATTTGCTCATTAATACCTTTCTCGTATGATCACATGATTCATTTCTTATACAACTAAAAGGATTAATCAAATGTCATTAAGGACAACATGCATGTCCACATGTGTACAGGCGAGAGATGTTGTGTGACATGTGCATTTACATGGGTATGCTACATGGGATTATTTCTCATTCATTAATTATTTAATTTGTTTAATTAATTAATAAGGTAAATATGAAAGTTAAATTATAAGTGAATTTATGACAGTCGTTAGTTGCTTATTTTATTTTATGAGCACATTACCTTAACATTTATTTTGAAGATGAGTTATTTCTTAATTTTTTCTAAAGAGAACAAAAATAGATCAAAGATAACAATCTTTTTTCTAGAGAAAGAATTACCATACTTATAATTGTCCATCAAAAAATAATTGAAAGCTTTTGTCGAATTAATCTCTTAGGATTACCATTAAAGAACCATGAGATTTGAATCATGAAATTCTCATGGAGGATTCTAATAACAGCTTTGCAACAACCGAAAAACATTTGTTCATGATTTAACCATTTCAGATTGACCTAAAAATTTGAAGATCTAAAAAGAATATGTAAATTGAGAGAGTAAGAGAAGTTAAAGTACACATACATAAATTGTAATTTAAGCCAAGGTAATAGGACTTTTGCTACAGGATCCAAGAATTACATAAAATAATATTGGAATTCCCAATCTTTTATGAAATATACCAACAAATTTGAATTGATTTAGAGAGCCAATAGAATATTATTCAGTGGCTTATGAAAGCATGAGATAATCTTTTGGTGTGTGTCCCTAATTGAACCAAAGACAGAAATCAAGAGAGACCTTTCGGAGTTTCTCGATCGTATGTGACAGAATTAGTTGAAAAAGTGAGTTTCCTCGTCTTTTGCTTTGCTAATGCTCTAAATCTGGGGACAAACTTTATCACAAACTACCATGCATGAAACAGATGGGGAACAATGTTAATATCATGACCCAAAAAAAAAAAAAATTGAGGTTCCAAAATTTGGTCATAGAATTTTGAATCTTTTTAAGCTTTTTCTGCAAAAAAAAAAGTCCTAATTTCACAGCTTACGTTTATGCATGATTACTTTTATAATTACACATCCATAAAAGGTTGTGACGATACAAGTTAAAAGAGTAGTATTTTTCTCCGGTGAAAAAGTAAGAAATTCTTATGTGTTCTAATTATGTCACGTATCCTTATTTATAACCTGTAAATTAAAAATAAATGTTTATTTTATAAATTATGACTAAAGATATACAATATAATTAAAACATACAAAAATTTATCAAGAAAGCGAGTACCGGTCAGTTTCAAGGCAGACAGCAGCAGACAGTGATGCTGACCTGATAGACCATATTGCTAATGTACAAAATTACCATTTTATTATTTACGCAATAACCATGGTGGCAGACTGCAAGTAACAGCCAGCCTTCATCTATAAAACGGAGAGAGAAGATGTGCAAATGCAGATGCAGAAAAACAAGCAAGTTTCCTAGCAGATAAGAATAATTTAAAATGGCTTTTGTACAAAACAAGCGCCTTCTTCTTGTGGCTCTCTTCATTTTTTGCTTCATCTCCAGCCAAGCTAGAGGTACTTAACCCTATCATTAACTTAATTAATATTTAAACTTCGAATTTCTTTGATCCAGAAGAGATGTTTACATCAGTTTCCTTGATTTTTTTGTGGATCAGTTGATTAACTCGTTTTCACTTTTTGCATGCAGCAAGAACATTGAAAGAAACAAGTGACGTAGCTAGTAGGGGAGCCAGTAATAATACTGTACGTAAGGAAGCCCATGAGAACACATTTAAGACAAAAGAAGATGAGGTTAATCATGAAGATCAATTTTCAGTGGATTACACTCCAGCTAGCAAGAAGCCTCCGATTCATAATTAAGTTTACAATTTTGTGCTATATAAAGTTTTACATATTAGGAATATATATGGTATTAAATAAATTGTTGGGTCACGTTAGTTTTAGAACCATTAATGTAAATCGCTAGAATACGATGTTCTCGTGTAAAATTATGAAATGGTTTTGCGCAATATATAAATTAAGATATTTAATGTTTTGACAAAATATGTATCCAGTCAAGTAGCAATTGCAGCTTCATATAATCCATCCAAATCATTTCTCAAAAGGTGAGAATGAAAAATAAATGCAACCCTTCTTTTTTTTTAAGATGACTTTGATGCACTTTTAATGTAATAACGTATTAGTATTTCATTAAATTTAATTATTAATATATTATTGTGTAATATAAAAAAATTAACTTTTAAAAAAATAAATTTAATATATAATTAATGTATTAATATATGACTATATTAATAATGTACTATAATCTCTCTTTTTTACATATATAGAGTTGGCTGTATTAAACATGGTTATGTAACTAAAAAAGATGGTTAGGTGCCGACATCTATACTTGTTCCTCGTTAAGGTTCCGCATATTCACAGCGGTAGTCATAAACCATTCATAGTATTGGAATCCTCTTTTGAGGGAATATTTCTAATTGTAATGTAAGGGACTGTTACTGGTACATGACAAAATATAATAAACAATGGTTTTGAGATCTTAATATTAAAGTAAAAATATAAATATTTCTCCCTTTCTAAGCAGGATTTAATACTCACAAGTCATCTCTATGCGATGTATATGATTATTTTTGGGTGATAGATACATTTTTTTTTAATTTTTTTTAGATCGTTATTGCATTAAATAGTTCTGGATCCATGCCTGCATATATTTAAGGAATTTGGTATGGCATTTTATGATTCTAACATACTTAATATTTTGTTTAGATATGAAAAAATAGGAGAGAGAGAGAGAGAGAGAGAGGAGTGATTGTAAAGATAACTTCGTCGAGAAATAAACCAAGGGTCCTTTTATTCCGGTGTAAAAATATTTTTTTAGAAGTAATTTTATTTTATTTGTATTTAGAGATATAAAATATTAAAATAATAAAAAATATTCTATTTATTTAATATTATATATAAAAAATTTAGAGAATAATTATATTTCTATTTTAAAAGGAAAACTGTTATCCTTCTAATATAACTACATACATTTTTTATTAACAAAAAGTATATAAATAGTAGAAACATTTCTATTTATATATAAATAAATAAAATTTGCTCACGAAGAATGGTGGTTGATAAAACAAACCACAACTAAAGTTCTATTTGTTTTGGTGAAATTTTTTTTATGAAAAAATAATTATAAACTAGTAAAATAACAAAAAACATTCTATATATATAATCATTATTAAATGTAACAAAATTTAATAAAAAATAATTTATTTTTTTGAAATAAAAAATTACTTTCTTCTATTATCATATTGATTTTTTTTTTATAAAAATATATAGAAACAACATATCATTTTTTTATTTATATAAAAATAAATAAAAATTTTCTATAAAAAGCATCTTAAAATAACAAACGGGGACACAATATAAAAAGATAACTTTCATTTTCCTTAACTCCCTTAAATTTCGCTTGCACATAAATAAATCATAATATTCTATAGCCACTTCCAAACAAAGATATGTAATAAACAATGTTGATTTCTCGAAGTTCAATATAACAAAAGCAAAGAGTACTACTATAATAATACTCAAAAAAAGATAAACAATACTAGTTCTTGATTTCTCCATTTTTTCGGCCAAAAAAATTAAAATAAAAAATAATAAAAAGATATATGGCTAATTCAAATTTCACAGCAAGAGTTGATCATAAAATGAAGCATCTGTGCCTTAAAAATGAGATTTTTTTCCTCTCCTTTCAACTTAAATTCGCACAACTTTCACTATATTTATTTCAGTGAAAAATGAATGGATTCTTAGAAATATTACAAACGGGGATTAGAGAAAAATATCCAAAAGTCTTAGTTAATTTTGAGGCCTCGGTAAGAACATCGAATCCCTTGCGAATGCTGCAATCACTTCAATTCTACCAAAAACGAACATATGAGTAAATCCTATGGACAAGATTTAGACAAAAGCCTGTGCTTGCCCCAGCATCTTCTGCTGTTGGGGTATCCGGTTGAAGTTTTTGTTAGTTGCTACTACTCCATACCAGTGTGGTCAATTAACTATTGGAACAACTATCTGATTCCACGTCCTCGTACCATTTCTGGACACCTTTTTCTTAGACTCCTTGGTTCTTTTGAACGTATTACGTTTGGGCTGTGATTTAATCAGGAAAATCCCAGAACTTCCTGAACCCATAAATTCCCAAATCAACATATTTTGTTCAGTTCTCAGGAATTCTCTCATAGAAAAGCAAGCTAGCCTCGGCAGAAAGAACATCTTCCTCTTTAACAGCCCGTACTTGAGAATCTGAAACACAAAACCAGCACATTGTTGTAGTATTGGATTGATCTTCAGAATTGTCTTCCGAAGACTCCATTCTCATACGCCTGTAAATGGTGTAATGCCCACTCCCAGCCCTTCCAAAGTGCTCCACAGCAGAAACAAGTTGGTACAGACAAGTTTCTTGAGAGACTAATTCAGCAGATACATCCACCTGCACCCACATTATTCATACCAAGTCAGCATCTCATAAATCTAATTAAAAAAGGCTATCGCGAAAATTCTATATATCCATATCACAGCATGATGGACAAGTGCCTAGAGGAAACAAATCTATTTTATACATGCCAGGTGAAGTGCAAGCATCAGTACAAAAAAGCTCGGGCAACCTGGTCAGTGGGTTGCATTTGTGTGTTGGTATGAATGCTTCCAGAAGAGCTTCCAATGCAGGGAAGCACGGTATCACCAAGAAGTGACTGTACATTTGCTGTGGAGAGAAATTCATCATTGATAAAATCACCCAAGCCAGTTTGTGCTCTCTCTGCTTGATAAGTGTCATCCAATGTTCTTCTCTCATGCAGCAGATTATAATGGTTTGGCAGGAGATTACTTCTGTTATTCTGTAGCCCCACTGGCAGTCTTTGCAAAGCCACCTCTTGTAACTTTATTCCCAGCCTTGTTGTCATGAATGGTGACACATCCAAAATTAACGGAAAAGAAATATGGCCCTGCACTTCCACCAGCAGGACAAGGCAACCTTTTTAAAATTTGAAGAAATATCTTCATGTCATATAATACACATAGGCAGAATCAATCATAACATTCAAGTCTATGTCCAACCCCTTCAAAAGTAAATAAAATGAGCATAAATTACAGGGTTCTTATCAGGGAAGAGGCAAATAAAAGAAATTTGAGGGTTGATGTACCAAGGATTTATTCTGACAAAGAGATCAAAGTACCTGTAGTTTGACTGGTTCTCCAAAGATATTCATTGAAACTCTTTTCAATTGGATGCACAAAATCTGCAACGCAATCACCCATTTTACTAGCTCAGAGTACATACTCTTGAGAGATCGGGAAGGCCAGAAGACACAAATTTTTGTATAACAATTACCAAACAATAATCAAGCATCTTAAAATCATACAATTAAATATACAGAAATCATCAAGCATGTAGAATTTCCCAATATATTAGTAAGTCACTACCCAGAGGGTTGTCACTACAATTATTGTGGAGATCCATGGCATTGTAATGTCGCTATAAGAACCAATGGTTCCATCTTCCATGTAATAATAACTACGTTTAGAATTTCCAAATAATTTCAATTCTAGGTCTAATCTTTTAGTTATAGAAAGAATGTATTTCAGTCTAATAAAAAGTGCAGGAAGAAGATTGAATAAACATACCCTTGGACATCGAGCAATACTCAATTGTTTCAGAGTACATGAAAACTTATTTGACCAGGGTAGCTTTTCAAGAGCATAAAGTTTTTCACAATCACAGAAATCTTGGTCAGAACATCTGCTAAGCTTTTCAATTTCTGTCTGCAAATCAAGGGCGTGCACAGCACATTAGTACAAATGTTTTAGCAGGTTAATTGCTACATTGAAAAGAAATAGTAATCAATAAAAAATTGAAATAAAGTCATCAAAAAAATAAAATCCAGCAAACAATAAACTATCCATGCATAACAAGAAACAAGTTGAAAGAGGCATGACACCCATTAAACCATAATTCATTTGTCAAGCCCTCATCTAACCTATATCTTATAAATAAATGATCACAAGGATTACCTCGTTCCCTTTCATTAAGGACAGATATTTGATTGCAGCATTATGCCAACAGTGACTGCAACGATAGCTCTCAACATGTTCAGCAACAATGAATTGCTTCAGGCAATCCACCAGTGTACAACCAAATGTCTGATCAATGTCACATCAAACAATCAGGGAACATAGGAAGCAACACTTTAGTTGTCAAATATAAAGGTTTTGGAGGGAGTGAAACGGGGAAAGGCTCTTTGGTGGTGTGCTATTTCTATCTGTAATTTGGTCCATTGGGCTGAAAAGAAATGCTTGAGATTTCGGTGATAATTAGCTCCTTCTGCATCTCCTATGAGATAAGATGACGCAAAGGTTGTGTACTCTTCTTAGTAAATGTGTTCTTTTTCAGGCTCTGACCTAGGTGATGCATCTCATTTTTTTGGTTTGGTTTCATTCTTTTCCGAAGGCTACCCAATCCACTAGTTATACAATTCATTAATTCTTTTCTCTCTTCTAAAAAATTTTCTCCTTATATTAAAAAAACCAACAATATAATTACTAGAATAAATTTTGAACATACAATGGAGGCACCACTGTCAAGTAGCGGTGAAAGCGGCAAACAATCAAAAGATTCAAAGGTCATCGAGATCTGCAGATATGAACAAATAGTAAATTACAAGGAAAGACAACAAAGAAAAATACCTAAATGAGAAAAGCATCACTGCAAATATAATTGCAATCAAATTGAAGATAGACAACTTAGATCTTTAAATCCAAAATAAAGTTTCATTGAATGCTTAGTCACAAGTGACAATGCATGGTAAGAGTAGAGCTCTTACAACTCAGATCAATGCCATTTACATAAGTAGACTATCAAGTCCTTGTTTACATAGTTTGAATGTTTGAGTTATTGATCATGCTAGTCATCTTTGATAAGCTGCTAGTTTCCACTTTCAACACTTGTAGCATTGACATACCCTTCTTCTGGCTCCAAATGCTAGGGTCAAAATCAAACTGCTAGTCAATAAAACCTTTCTTAGAACCATAGCCCATTTATTGCCAGCCATAGAATGGTTACACAGCACCTCGACAGAGGTGTAGAAATGTAAGATTAGTTACTCCAAACTCATAACATTCCAATCACCGGAAATTATTAACAGTTACAATGACAATTGCTTTTAGGAAAGCCTCGTGAACCTGGGATGAACAGCTTTGACAGGTTAGGATGCTACCAAGAATCCCATCAAATGGTCCAAGGAAGAGTTGCTGCCATCTTTCCTGCTCACTCTGCCAGTCCCTCTCTATTGGAGCAAGAATTCTATGGTTAGAAGCAAAGATGTCCGTTAAAGAACTCGTTGTTGGAGTATAACAATCTTCAAATTCTTCTCTCAAAGAGCATAATAGATGACTAAATGCTTCAGCTGCATCCTACAAGCAGAAAAACTAAGCATGAAAGGAGCAAAGAATTGGAACACCATGCACTTGTTAAATCATTCATAAAACACAACTCTACCTGCTGGTTTGTAAGATTAAAGTTTGGAATGTAGTGTGACAAGGCAAGCATCACCTTTCGTGGACTCAGTATAACTTTTGTTTCAGTGACCAAACTTAGCTCTGCACATGTAGAATGTTGATAAAGTCTGTTACAAGCTTTTATTGTTATGAGTCAACAATGCTTGATTCAATAGCAGAAAAGAAGTGACGGCTTACAAATGCACTGCTACGGAAGTCAATTTTGAAGGAACTTCAATGAATATATAGCAGTTTTACTCCCAAATCCTAAAGGAGGAAGTATTTCAATTATTTTTTAATTGAGTAGCAGAAGGAAATAGAACAGGAATGGGAAGGAAGAAGCAGGAGACCATGCTTAAGAGGGTTTTAAAACTCTTATAGAAAATACTAAAATCAGAATCTTTTTTTTCAAGCTTTAGTTCAATAAGAAGTCAGCTAACAAAAAACTAATGAGTATACACCATAATTTTAATACAAAAATGAAAGATACGTGAGTATCATGGAAATCCAAAGGTATCAAATGTCCATTGTCCAAGTCCTCTTATCTGCATTAGATGGCAAATGGACATAATCAAGCAGAGGTAACAAATTTTTAAGGCTTCACTATCATTCAAGATTCCATAAAAAAGCAAGGCTTCCACGAAAAGTTGGAACCAGTATTATTTAGGAAAGTTAAATGGGAGACACTAAATGGAGAGTCAAAAGAGACTCGGAAAGTTTGAAAAAGAAGTATGTCCTTGCAAAAGGGTCCACCACCCAAAATCTAGTAGTTTGTTGGAATTCAATATCAAATGTTTGGTATAAATATTAAAAGTCATTGAAAATCTGAATGGGATGCCCCAAGAATGTGGAATCTTTGATTCCTAGGCATCTTACATTCACAAGTTCCATCTATGCTAAAAGAATAGCTTCCAACGGAAGGACCTAGACTAACTAGTACACACTAAATCATGATTGAGAGGACACACGTGACAAGGTGATACCTTCCAACATAGAAGCCAGAGCAACCGCAAGAGGCATGCTATCCTTGCTCCCACATTCTCGGGTGACACTATCAAGAAAAGTCTGAAAGCAAAAACAGCTAGCCAGAGCCTGAGAACAATTCAATTGCATTAGGCAAATAAAAAGCAATATTTGTATAAATACTAATCCAGAAAATTTCTCAGGAAGGAGTGACAGGGAAAGAAAGGATTATCAGATATAAAACCTGTAAGACGACATTTAGGAAACAATTGTTCTTAAGATTTTGCAAGCCGGGTACCCAAAAAGATTTCTCAGTTTTATGCGAAGCATTACGGTTTAGTCTACAAGAGGACCACGGGAAGCTAGTTAGCGTTGGCAATTTGCCTTCTCTCACTGCCAATACAGCACTAACTATGCCCAATAAGCCAACCACGGATAAACGAAACATAGAATCTCGAGCCCAATTCATATGGGAGAAAGTTGGAAAGCCAAGACTGAGACTTGGAAGCAATGTAGCTAAGCTAACGTCCCCTCCCATTCGCATCTTAAACTCTCGAACGCTGTACTGAATACACAAAAGTTAGCGGCGGAGAAGAGAAATAGAAGATTAAAAGGCGAAACAAATATAGGAAATCAGTGTAGAATACTGATTGAAATAATGTTTTAAAAAAAATTGGGGAAAGAGAAAATGAATAATAGGCAAAAGGCAACTCTATTGTGAACTAGATAGAGGTGGAAGAAAGCTTGATTCGACCTGGAATCGTTGAAGATTCAATTCGTCTATGTTGTTCGACAGGGCAATAGTCCTCCCTTACCTGCGGGCTGCGGGTGCGGGATACTAAACGAAGACCAAGGAGACGAGTTTTGTACTGCTAAGGTTACCAGAAGTTCCCAATAATTTGTTTCATTGTTTACATTGATAAAAATAAAATAAAATTTGTTTAATATTTTTTATTTAAATTGAGTCAAGTTCCGGGTTGGATACTCGCCCTTACCTCTTTGTCAGGGAATAATGGTCGGTGAACCTCCTTCGGCCCTTTTTGTATTGTTGGGCCAAATTCAGCCGAGATGGGTTTGTATTGACTTTTCAAAATAAAGTAAATTACATTGAATTCTCTTAAAAAATTGATTTAATTACACTCTAATTTTTTCAATTTTAAAAATCCTACACACTCTTTACTTGAATTAATTTTTACGCTACAATTTATCCCTTGCGTATTACGTTAATTTTTTACTATCAAACAATGATGTCATCATTATTTTTGAATTTTCAATTCCCACACCACCCTCAAACAATAACCCTTTTTATTTTCTTATGTAATTTTATAAATAATTTAATAATTAATTATAATTTTAATTATACGATAATTTATTTACAAATATATAATATTTTCTTAAATAATAATATAATTAATTAATAATTCATTTTATATATTTGAAAAAGTCATATATAATATTTAAAATAAATTACGTTTAAAAAATGACAAAAAATTGAATAAAAAACACGCAGAAATATAACATTAGTACTGAAATGTACAAATCAACAGCAACATCAGCACTACAGAAATAAAATAGCACAATATTGAACTAATACTAACTGAGAGATATATAACATTTGCACTATCAAACCGTCTATCACATAAACTAATATATACTCTTAATTCTAAAAATAAGTATAAAAAACTAAGTAAAAGATAATAAACCTCGTTTAGTATCTTATGTTACAATTTCATATATTTATTTTATAACTCATTAATCAATTAAAAATAATCATACTTTTAATTATGTAGTAATTCATTTTATATATTTGAGAGAAAACTATATTATAAAGATAAGGAATAAACATAATTATTGTATCGACTTACTTACATTTAATAATAGTAAATAATTATTAATTTCTAAAAGTTTGGTTATTACTGTATAGGATATTATAATATCTAATAACACAGATTATACTTCAATTTTAATAATATAATTATATAGTATTGTTTAAGTTATTGAATATATTATTTTTCATAATTATTGATATTACTAAATAAGATGTGATTTTAAAAAATATTTTAGTGCATCAAATTTTATGAAAATAACGTTTTATTTGCCGAGTAAGTGTGAGAATTCCTGTAGAAAGTGCTTTTTTTTTCTTCTATTTATTTTAACTCATCTTAATGATAAAGATTATCATTTTACTTATAAAATAATAATTACTATGAGACAAGATATATTAATATAAAGGGAAATTTTGATTTTCTTTACAAATTGAACTAAGAGGTTGTTTGGCTCGTTTCAATAATATAAGAAGTTCTATTTTTTAAGAAATAAAAAATTAGTAAGTTATTTGATTAATTATTATTTTATAAATTAAGAGAAATAAAACTTTCTGAGAAGTTCTACTTCTCCCAAAATATAGGAAGTTACTTACGTATATCTCCCTAAATAAGTTTTATTTCCCATGTTATTTATAGATATAATAATAAAATTATTCTCATTAAATTTAATTAGTGATAACTAAAATTTATTATTTATATTATAATAATATTGGAAATATAGTAGTCATCTTAATAATACTTCCTAAAATATTCAAAGTTAAACTAAATAAGTTACACAGGAAGTTATTTTCCAAAAAGTTACTTATCCACCTCCCACTAGATAAGTTCTATTTTCTATATTATTTATAAATATAAGAACAAAATTATCCACATCAAATTTAATTAGTAATAACTAAAATTTATTATTTTATATTATAATAATATTGTTGATGGAGTACTCATCTCATTAATATTTTTTAAGATATTTAAAGTTGAACCAAACAAGATATAAGAAGTTATTTCTCAAGAAATATTATTTTCTATATATTAACCAAATAACTTTATATATTTTTTTAAAAATTCACATAAGAAGTTATTTTTTAAGAAGTTCAATTTCTTTACAGGAAATTATTTCCAATACGAACCAAATGACTCCTAAGGATATCATAAAATTTAATTGATAGTTATAATTTTTAATAAATTATTCATCACTAATTATTATTATAATATAATAAAAAATGGTAAAAATATAAAATAATTCTTATTTTAGAGCATTTGAATTTTGCCTTTTTCAATTTTGAAAATTTGAAAATCATCACCTTAAATTATATAATACTTAGAACTAATATACAACACTAACTTAATTCACTATTTTATTAAATTACATAATTTTTTAATGATATTATTAACAAAAATATCAAGATTATTATAAGATATTTTATCTCATTATTTTTGTAAATAATTTTTATATTATATAATTAGTATAAATTAAGTTAGATATATAGAATTTTAATTTAATAATAAAAAATAGGTTATGAAATTATTTACAAAAAATAATAAGATAAATTAATATACTATAATATTAAAAATTTTATTTAAAAATATTATTAAAAAGTATATAATTTAATAAAATAACAAATTAAATTAATAATGTGTATTAATTTTAGCTTTTATAAATTTAAGATAATGATTTTTAAATTTTCAAAAGTGAAAAAAATAATCCAAGCACCTTAAAGTTGAAAGGAGTGTTTTGCATTTTTTACTAATTTTTTTGAACTACCTATTTTTATTTCTTCATCTTCTTAAAATCTTATGAAATTCAGTTCCCCTTTAGCTTTTATTGATAATAAATTTCATTAGCATTGCATTTTGTATGCAATTCCAATTTATTAGACAAGAAGATAATTGCACAAACTAATCAAAGCTCAGAGAAATCAAAGACTACTTACTTAAATAGTAACAATAATAATATAATTTGCATCATACTTAGAAAAATACATGTTATATTATTTGATCAAATTTCTAATTATTTTTTGCTGCTCCTTCTAAGCTTTATTGTTAGCTGGTACCATGCAATGATTCTTGCATGAAACAATCAAAAACTAAAATTTGTCCATAAGTAATGAAGCCATCAATTTGACAAACTCAAGATGCAAGTAATCATGGCATTTGAATTTCATTAAGATAGATTAAACTATTTTATATACATAACACAACTCAATAACCCAGCATCATCCTTAACTTCATATTCTTCTCGTAAGGCAATTTTCATGAAAAATAAATAATATGTAATAGAACTCAATTATAAATCCATCAAAATAATCACCATCCTTAATATGTAAGCAATAATCAATCTCAATTTTTTATTTTATGGCTTTTAAATAAAATTACCCAAGAAAAGCCAAACACCTATAATTAAATAAGCAAGAAGTAATAAATAAAAAATGAAATTATAAACATCCAAGATTGGAACAACACAAACTTTTAGGCAAATACTAGAATGTTTTGGGAAATAAGCTTTAGGTTATGTTGTCAATTTTTTTCTTGTTCTACAATTTGAACAAACTTTATATCAACATAAATCCTAAATCCTAAACCCTAAACTACATATCAAATTCACAAGTTTCAAAAATCTAATGAAAGATTGAAGCAACAAAAGCTTTTAAACCTAACTAAGATAAAAACTTATAGGTAGGCCACTACAAATGTTTTGGTAAACAAGCCCTGAAACTTGTCATCATCAACATTTGATTTATGCTATTGAATTTTTATATTTTAACAAAAACTATCAATCTACCAATGTAAAATAATATGAGATGCAAATGAAGTAGCAAAGTGTATAATATTCATAAGTTCTAAAAATATATTAAAGATTGGTGCAACATTAGCTCTCAAGCACAAGAAAGGCAAAAGCTCTTAGGTGGTTATTGCATATGTTTTAAAAAAACAAGCCTTGTAATTTGTCATCATTAACATTGAAATCATGTTATTGCATTTTTTTGCATTTCTATGTCTTAAAAAACATCATATCGATTTAAAACATTGGGATGCATATAAAATAATTAACATTATTTCATATTCACAAGTTTCAAACATCCAAGGAAGAATTAACGCAACATTAACTCTGAAGCCTAGATAAGGCAAAAGCTTTTAGGCGGCCACTGCGAATGTTTTGAGAAACAAGCCTTAGAAAATTGTTATCATCAACATCTAAGTTATATTATTATATTTTTCCCTTTGTTTTTATGTCTTAACAAACCTCATATTAATGTAAAATAACATAATATACAAACAAAGTAATAAATAGTATAACATATTTACAAGTCCTAGATGTCCATGGAAGGATTAACACAACATTAGCTCATAAGCCTACCAAAGGTAAAAGCTTTAATAAGGCTGCTATAAATGTTAAGAGAAATAAGCTTTCAAATTTATCATTATATTTAATTATGCTAGTGAATTTTCCTAAATTTTCCTATTGAAATAAATATTATATTATTAATGTGAAACAATATAAGATAAATATGAAGTAATAAATTACATATTCACAAGTTTAAGATATCTAGAAGGATTTGAGAAGTATTAGCTATTAGGTTTAGTAAAGACAAAAATATTTTAGGCAACCATTGCTAATATTTTGAGAAATAAGCTTTGAAATTTGTCATCTTTAACATTTAGGTTATGCAATTGAATATTTCTGCTATTTCCTTATCTTAGCAAACCTCATGTCAATTTAAAAAAATACAAATGCATATAAAGCAATAAACATAAATAATATTTCATATTCACAATCACAAGTTTGACACATGCAAGGAAAGATTGGCATAGTATTAGCTCTCAAGCCCAATGAACGTGAAAGCTCTTAGGTGGTTACTGCGAATGTTTTGGAAAACAAACTTTAGTATTTTTCTTATCAACATTCACATTATGCAAATTAAATTTTTCTCAAACTTTCCTATCTTAACAAACACCTTATCAATGTAAAACAATATAAAATACATATAAAGTAATAAGTAGTATATCATATTCAAAAGCTCCAAACATCCAAGGAATGATTGACACAGTATTAACTTTGGATCTTAGCCAAGGTGAAAACCCTTAAGCAGTTATTGCAAATGTTTTATGAAACAAGCTTAAGTTTTATCATCATCAACATTTAAATTACTTTATAAAGCTCTTAATTCTACAAATAAATGTAATACAATTTAAAACAAGACATAGAACATAATCTACATATCCAAATTATTCTAGGGCACGAAGATTAAAATTAGCCAAAGTGAATTTACTCAAGAAAAATAATTAAAATTAAAAAGTAATTTGAAAAATAACCATAGAACAATCTCAAATATTTAAAGAAGGATTAAAGTAACATTAATTCTCAAGCCTACAAAAACGAAAGCTTTTAAACAGCCATTACGAATGTTCTAAGAAATAAGCCTTGATATTTGTCATTATTAACTATAATTAGCATTTCATAGAGCTAAACAAATATATCAAATTAAGAAAATAACTTCATCAAAATGTATATTAGAAAAAAAATTAAACTACAGAATACCAATTGATACCACATATAAACAAAATTCTAAAGGAAAACATAGATATACAAATACAAAAGTGTTAGCTTTTGGATCAACATACGCAATGGAATTTTAAAATTTTTAATTTTAATTCTACCTAGGATCCATGCAAAAGGGCATAATTCGATGGTTAGGATTTTACCTTTTGTGTCTTCATATTCTTTTTTGAACAAAATCTTAAGATAACAGATGAATCAAACGCCGACCAGTAAGAATAGCGTCTCTACAATATTCACACAGAGTAAACAACAACTTCTCCTTTCCATGAGGCTGTTAGGATTCGTTTCTCTTACTAGGATTAGAATTGGACGTTTTTTAAATGATTTAGGATTTTATTGAAATTAATGTGCATTTTTTGAAATTGTTGCCTTCAAGTCCTTTTTATAGAACTAAGGCATATCACAATCTCAGTCCTGTTAGGATAATGCTTCAAAAGAATCCTAATCACACTTAACAACTATCACCTTATCCTTATCATAGAGAGAGTGAGGAAATATAGAACTTATCTATTAATTATTTAATATTAGATAATAGTATTATCTCATAATATAGTTATCTAATATTAAATTAGCATATAATTATCTTATATTAGATAATAATATTATCTCATAATATAATTATCTAATATCTCATAATATAATTATCTAATATCTAATAACGTAATTATTTAATATTACTTTAATATCAAATAATATCACATAATATTATATATATATACTATGTGAAATATATTATTATCTTAATAATATATATGCATGAAAATAAGTCTAATTAATTGAATTTTAATCTAATTAAAGTTCAATTAGTTATTATCTCATTCCAACTTCTTTTGTGTGACTCTGTAAATTCTTACTACATTGATAATGATTCATTATTGGATCATAGACAGTGAGCGGTATCTAGCAATACATCACTGTTACTCAAGTAGTAAGAATGTCTGTGATTCGACATCTACCTAATATGTGATTAACAATTTGCATCATAATCCCTTTTATAACAATATCCAAATTGAACTGAAGGCATGGAGTGTGTCATCTTCGTCAATGTTCAATTTATATTTCTTGATATTGAGTAAACTTAAAATAAATTATCAATATCATATATTGATCCAATTAAGCATGGCTATACATTTCTAAGTCTCACTCAATTAAGGGGTCTAAGGATATCTCTCTTTTATATAAGAGTAACAAAATTTCATCTACATTACTCACTTCCTTCTGTGTGATTCGTGACACATCCAAACAATGCTTTACTCGTTATTCCGATTAAAGGTGACATAAGCAACATCAAAGTGAGCAACTCCTCATATAGGGAACCGTAATGACTTCAGGTTAAAGAATTATGTGCATTTATGGTCATATGAGAATAACTAATGATACATCTATCCATGCAGTATTCTCACAGTGGGTCAGTCCAGTACATTGTTAGATTCTCACAGTGAGTCAGTCCAATACATTGTTAACTAACAATGTACTCATATATTGATTTGATATCACATATCCATGATTCATAATCATCAGTCACTATACATGCTAGTCTCGATGTATTATTACTATTCATTTCGTAATAATACTTGACTAAGGGTATTTTAGGAATAGCAATGTTATTCCAAGAACAATTATTATATTTAAGTTATAATTGCGCAGAGTAATAAAATATGAAACAAAAATATAATAATTTGAATTACTTAAAATAAAATATAATATATTATGCATTTATTATAATCATCTCTATGATTGGCTCATAGGACACACACCACCAAAAAGATAGGTTTATGCAAAGATGGATTTAAGTTTATAACTAGTATGACAAGGTTTTATAGTGGCGAGGCTAATCAAACAATTTAAACAATCATAATAGTAGTTTACCCATTTTCTAGGTCCTATGATTAGCAAATTTAGAAATAAGTATAGGCCCAACCAAGATCTGTACAAATTTTTAAGCTCTAATAGTGGTCCAGCCCATTAGAATTACTACTAACATAAAGTATTTATTCTCCACTTTGATTACATTAACATAGAGTATTTATTCTCTATCAGACATTAGCAACCTACTTAGAGATTTCTTATTCTTAGTCATAGTAAGCCTATCTCATACCTTCTTTTCTTGCAATTTTTTACATTGTTTTACTACCTTTTCTTACTTAATTCACCAATATGTATTTGAAACTAAAGCACTGTATGATACATATCATTAGAGATTTCATTTTTATACATTTTATTGTACTTTTATTACAATAATATAAACATGTGGTTGTGTAAAATTATGCAACAATTCTTTCTATGAAGCTATTTACACCTAACATAAAAATGTTTTGCTTCTTATACTAACTAAAATTTGTAATTTCTATTATTAGAATTGATGGTTTTTTTGAAATTGTAGAAGAATAAGGAAAATTTGGACTTATAAATAAAGTTATTAGTAATGTAGAGAAGCAAATAAAGATTGTTGGAGACATGGCTAGTATAAGAAAAGTTGTCATTAACATTTTGCAACTATATTTTAATGCATGTGCTTGGAAAACTTTTAATGACTAGATTGCTTTATTGTCAAAGCAACGTAGTCAGTTTAAGTAAATATACTCTTGGTGGATGATAATATATGGATAATCTATAATTATATAAATCCTTTTTTTATGATGTATTATTTTTTTGGCAACATTCTTATCATAGTGTTTAGCAAATTAAGATATATTGTACATAGAAATTTTCTTCTTTAATTAATGGGAAGTTCATTAATAACCTTTGAAATTGTTGGATTATATAATTCTCGATCTAGACTCTTTGTGAACTTATAGTTAATACCAAAATTAAAACTTATACTATTATCTTAGCATGTTAAGACAATTATTCATTTTATGAGATTGGTATATTATAGCATAATACTTGCCCTTATTAGTATATAAAAGGTCAGCATTTGCAAACTTTGTTCAATTTTTTATTTATCATTTTAATGCTTAAAACTGAGATTTCATCTAGTATTCTAGTAAGTAGTCTTAAAAACATGATATGTTTCATTATTAACAAGCCTATCTCTTTGATACAGTTTGTAATAATAATAGTCCAACAGGCTATGCAATATATTAATGTGACTCTAAACCTTAGAACTCATATAGAACTAATCAAAACCTTAAGTAGTGTGTAAAGTGAGTATATGCATTCTAAGCACTCAATTTCTTGTAATAATGTTCTAATGTATCCATTTTATTATTTAAGATGTATATTTGATTTGTTGCATTCTTTTAGATATATGTTGAGATCAAGAAAGCTCCTTTAGTCAAGAAACTTATAAGGATTAAGGAGGAACAAGGGCCTATAGTTAAAGCTATTGATTTGATGCAAGAAATTACGATTTGTGTAGATTTGTGATATTGTAATGACTTGTACTTTATTTCTAGGTTGTGATTATTTAGTGTTTAACTATCACTTTATTTATATAATAAATAATCTTTATAGGTGGAAATTTTTTGGGGTTATGGTAAAAATTGAGAAAATTGCATTCATTCTTAAAGAAATGCATATAAGAAATTTTAAATCTTAAGTATAATGATAATAATTACCAGGCCATTATAGTCTTCTTTAATGCATTATGGTTACTGATTTAGGAATATTTTATTTTAAATTGTGCAAGTTCACTTATGCCTAGATCTTGAAAATTATGTTTGTGCATAAATACTCTTAAGAAAGATTAGTCTAAGAGTACTTGATATTGATCCATCTATGAAAAAAAAACTAAAAAAGTGATGCTATTGTTGAAGAGGCTTTAGTAGATATTTTATCATTGTTGGAATTTTTATGAACTAATGATTTGATATATAGGCCTCCACCAATTGTTTTATCATGTGCTGCTTATTTAATCTTGATATAATTTAATTTATGAATAATGTGGTAGTATTCTAAAATTAGTTATGTCTTCTTATTCATCTTTTAGTTTTAATTAGTTTTTATATGCCCTTTATGTTAAGTATATTTTAAAAGTAGTTTAGGTTCCATGTTTTCTCTTTTTATGAGGTTCAAAGATAGACTTTTGTCACCTCTCATTTTTTTTCAACTAAACTAATAGATAAATAAATGATCTTTTATTATTATTTCATCTTATTGCCCTACTTGCAATTTTATAAACCATATTGTTACACATATATGACTTACGAAAAATATGGTTAATATTTTACAAAGTAATTGATATTAGAAATATTGTAAATTCTTTAAATTCAATAGATACTAGTTACAGTTGTTTTTATATTTGTATTATGAATTTATGCATGACTATTTGTGTAATTAAGTTTAACTGATAAATGGACACTATTCATTCATTTTTGCAAATGACATTTAATTTTATACATCCTGTTTTTGTATTATCATGTAATATTTTATTCATTCTTATGTATTTGTGGTTGATTCCTAAATCCTCTAAATTATATCCTTTTTTAAATAATTTTACATAATAAATTTTAATGTTTTAAGGAATCGACCCTTTAATTGCTAGTCTAGCAAGATTTTCCACTATGTTATTTTTTAATTTTTTATTTTTAATCTTCATTTCAAGTTATTGTTATCTATTTCTTGGGTTTTAGACTGTTCTCAGTTCATTTGTGAAAGTATTACTCTCATAATAATGACTACCTCAAAATATGTCATTGTTACAAGATAATATATGATATTCCATTCATTAAAAAAAATTAACCTAATGAATTTCAATATACTTACTTTTAGGTTAATTTTAATTTGAATATGTAACTTTTGTGACAATTTTAAACTTTATTTTGGTAATGTAATATTTTTTCTACATTATTTTGTATTAATATAAGAATTACGGAATGTTTACATTATGCCATTAAATTTTTTATAATTGTATACCCACTTATTATGAGATCAATTGCATAAAATTTTGCTAATAGAAATTTGAAAGGAAAATTATTTTTAATATGTTTAAAGAGACAACTACATTAGTAATATTAAATATCCTTTTGGTATTATATTATTAATGTAATTTATTAATAATAATACAAGTGCAAAATTAAGTATTGTATTCCTAAAATTTTAAACACTCCTATTAGTATTAAGTTTTCAAAATGTAATATTTGATTATAATATTATATTGTAAGGTTTTAAATACCTTTTTTATATTAGGTTTTATAATGTAATACTATATATAACCACATAAGTAGTCTTATGAGAAAAATGCAAGCATGATTAAAGTAATTACATGCATTAATGGGTTAAACATTTTCTTTAGCCTTATTATTTGAGCAATTAGCTATTGTAAAGATACTAAATGGGATGAACTATAATGAATAGGCTAAATCCTTAAAGTTGTAATTGGTGATTACAAATATAGACATAACAATCACAAAAAAAAAATTCATTATTGATGCAAACTCGAGTGTTGAACATAAAAAAAAAAAAAAGAAACATGAAAAGTAGACAAAGCTGAATTAAGTTTGGCTAATGGTTATGAAATATAGAATGAATAAGACCATCAAACAAAGCATCCCAGAGTTTGAGAATGCTAAAACCTTTCTTGATTCCATTTTTAAAAAGTTTATGAAATTCAATAAAGTGGAGAAAAACCACTGTATTTCACTACTTAAGAAAATAATTAATGATGGAGTTAGTAAAGTGCATGAGTACATTCTTAAACTAATAAGCTATTATAATAAATTGAAGATTATGAATGTTGATTTGGGAGACAGTTTGTAATTTAACATGCACTGGAGTTATTACTTCCATAATTTGATATTCTTAAGACCTCATATATTACTCAAAAGTGTGAGTGGATTTTTAATGAATTGATATTCATTAGCAGTCAAGTATAGGAAGACATAAGAAAAGGAAAGCTTTATATTATTAATCTTATTTCTTATAGTTTAACTTTGCAATATAGAATTACAAAGGATTTCAAAAACAACCATATGAAATCCACATATAATTGAAAAAAAGGTTAAATGAAGAAGAATGACCTTAAGCCTAAAAAATTATAATTCAAGGGACATTGTAGATTATACAAGAAATATAAGCATAAAAAGGCAAATTACTTCAAGTATAAGAGACGAGTAAAGAAAAAGAACAAAGGTGCTAAAAAATCTGAAGAAACTATATTTTGGAAAATCATTTATTTTACATTTACGATTTATTTTATACCTAAAAAAATTATGTGCCTTTCATTAAGAAAGCTTAATTTTAATGACTATATTTTATCTTATTAAATATTTCATCATTTTGGTGAATAAAGTTTATTTTGATTTATGATAAATATATGATTATTTTTATATACTTTTTTAATGGATTATATTAGTTGATGGATTCAAGTTTTGCTAAATCCATTGATTTAAAAAGGAAGCTTTAATTCTAAAATCATTTCTAAATTCTTAACTAACTATTTATTTAGAGGATGAGTTTAATACTAGAAGTTGCCATATGCTATAAAAAAGTGGGAGTAAACAAAAAAATATAACAACTCTACTAGCACCATAATCTGATGAATTATATTTTATTATCATATGGTTTGATCGAGTGCAACTAGTAATAGAAGATATAAAGGTAAAAGAATTGATGAATGAAACTCCCTTGAAGATATCTCACAAAGTTTACTTTATCATTCAAAATAGATCATAATGATTGAACATGATTTGGTCTAATTGTAAAAGATTAAATATGGGATCAAGTTGAATTACTTGTGGATAATAAGCCATTTAGAAGTAAATGAGACTCTAAGACCAAGTGGATACTCAAACAAAACCAAGGATTTAAAATTAGGCCAGTAGTTAAAAAACTACACTTAGAAGGAAGGCATAAACTATATAGAAAATTTCTTACTAATATTGACCAAAGGCTCACTTTGAAATTGTTATGACATAAAAAGCTCATTTTACTAGAAGCTACAATTGTTAGAGTTAAAAATAGCCTTCATAAATGGTAACATATTAGAAATAGTATACGTGGAATAGCCTTATAGCTATTGAAAGAAGGATAAAGAACGCCTTATGCATAAAATAAAATGGCATATCTAGATAGTTATATCTTAATTTTAATGAAATTGTAACCTTTCTTATATTCAAGAAAAGTAATACAAATTAGTGTATAATAATAAATATAGGCAGTCTGTGATCCTAGTTCTGATGATATTCACATTATCAATAATAATATGGATATATTAACTAAGGTAAAGTAATTAAAATAAAAGACCTGAAGAATGCCTTTTTTTTGTTTTAGGCATTACAACTTATAGTAACAAGTCCTATGGGTACTTAGTTTATCTCAATAATCATACATTGAAAAAGCATAAAAAAATTTAACATGTTAAAGTGCTCTTATAATTGTTTGTCAATTTAAAAGCATAAGTGTTAGTTGTAGATAACTTTATATGTGTGCCTAAAAGATAAAAAAGGTTACATGATAACCTATAAAGGATTGATAGATTTTATAGTTACAAGCTACTCAAACTTATTTTTCATTATTTATCCAAATGGTCACAAGTCCATATCTAGATATAAAAAGTAAAAGTTATATGCTAACCTATAGAAAATCAAGAGATTTTATAGTTACAAGCTATTTAAACTTAGTTTTCATTAGTTATCCAAATGGTCACCAGTCCACATTTGAACATATGTTATGATAATAGGATAAGTTATGTCATGAAAAAATATTTAAGCAATCATTTATAACAACCTAGAAGAAAAGGCCTTAGGCTTTCTCTTCACTCCATTTCTTTCTCTTTTCCCAATTAAAAGTGTTTAAGCAATCATTTAAAACAACCTTTAATATAGAGCCAAGGTATATCATATGATATAAATGTACTCGTACTATTTGGTTAAGAGATTTTTCTTTTTAACCTTTTGTTGCAATGATATTGCTACTATGGCTTTCTCTTTAAGCAATAAAGATTCTACTCGTACAAAGAACTTATAAAATACTAGTTTATAAGAGAAAAAGGATATGCAAGCATATTACTTGAATTAAGCATTTTTCCACATATTATATGCTTGCAAATCCATTAACTAAAAGCTTAGAAGTTGAAATAAATCACAATTGTGTAAATAATATGAATCTATCTAAGCCTTTCAATGTTCAAAGTTAGCAAGAGTTTTTTACTAATATGACTATTTTAGCTCATTATTATCTTAAGATATGATTAAATGAAATATTCATTTTGTTCCCATATATTTTGTGCATATTTAGAGTTATGATATATTATTAAAGACATTTAGCCCTTATCTTAATACTATTTTCATTAGGCATTTTAGGTAGATGTTAGGGCCATAATGTAGAGATTTAGATATAATAACATTAAAGTTATGTAAATCTTATAATGTACATTTTAAGTTAGTATCCTTATTAGATATTAATTATTTTGATTAGTAAGGTGTAGGCATATAATAAGCTTGATACTAATATCCTTTTTAGATATAATATTCTATGTTATTAGATATTTATAACTTTAACTTAAAGGTATAATAATACCATTTGGTATTGACATTAATTTTAGGAAAAAGTACAAATAAGTTCCTTAAAATATGTCTCAATATCACATAACCCCTTGAAATTTTCAAAAAAATGAAAATATTGATATTTCAATTAAAGAAAATAGAAAAAGGAAAAATGAGCCATTTATAATGTTTTTAACTTTTTATTAGTACAGTAAAGTCAAAGAAGTAATAGAAAAAATAACAAAAGCATATATCTAACCTCCCTAAATGTAATTTAGTCAAGTTCTAATAATAATTTACTCAAAATACTTATTTTTAATTATATTATAAATATATTACAAAGTTAACTCTATTGTTAATAATTTATTTTAAAAGGAATAGGTTAAATTCACATAAAAATAATTAAAAATAATTATAAGTGGGTTACATGCCTTTTTTAATTAAATTTTCAATATTTTCACATTTTAAAGCTTCAAGCATTATTTGCAGGTTTTAAAACCTCAAAGAGGTTATATGACATTAAGTCATACTTTAAGAGGTTTATAAGTATTTTTCCCTTAATTTTAAAGTAGCCACTACTTATAAATTATGTAGATTGAAGTACAAGATTATTGGAATTTTCTAATTTACATTATAATATAATTTATAAATTAATTAATTAATGTCACTAGGTTTAGGCTTAAAATTAAAAAGAATTTTGCTTATAAGGTCTCAACTAATTACAAAGGCATGATAGATTGAACAAGGAAAGGCTTGTCAAAAAAGTCCATGTAGATGTATAAGCACATTTCTTGGAGCTCAAAAAGGAATAGTATGAAGATGTTAACTTTAAGAAAAAATAAAAGGTTAACAAAAAAAAGAGGCATTTACTCCTAGAGGAAGGTTACATAATGCGGTTCCATCTTTATATCTAAGAATAAGAGGAAGATGAAGAGTTTTAATTTTAATTTAAAATTAGTTTTAGTGTTGTTCCTTTTATAGCTTACTTCTATGTCCATAAATAAAGTTTTAATAAACTAGGCTTGACTGGATACCTATTGATTTGGAAGTGTTCTTGCATACCTATACTTATGTTAGTAAAAAAAGCACCTAAGAGTTTATAAACAAGAAAGTAAAGAGGACCTGGATATAATATAACTTACTTTTATGATATGCATTACATTATATATTTTTATTTATGAAAAGTGTTTAACTTCTAATTTAATTTTATAGGAGAACTACTTTGCAATGCTAGAGGCCTAATTTTCTTAGGCATCAACAAATAGTAGTATAAGTAACTTTACATAGGTAAATGAGATTATGTTATAAATGGAAACAGCTGATGGCTGAAACTAAAAAAGTCATAAGTATGGCATGGAATTAGAGACATGCAAGGTTGTTAAGTCATCATCTACTATAATTAGTTTTTCCTTGCAACCCAAGTCATAAAAGTTACAAAGTACCATTAAGCAATAATATGTAGAGCTTGAGGTGGATAAAAAAGGATGAGTAACAACTTTAAAGTGACAAATGATTAAGAAATATGAGCACAAGTTTAAAGCATCATTCAAGAGGTTGAAAATAGTTGATTCAATTCCTTTGCCACCAACTAACCAAAAATGTGAACGTCGTAGGTAAGGATATCAAATGAGTCATGACTTACAAGTTAATCCATATTCATCATAGGTTTTAAAGAGTTTAAATTTTAAAATTAGGTTCATTTTTGGATGTGAGTATTACAAGCCAATTCCTTATAGATCCAATTTATTGTGGATTAACCTATATCCATAAAGTCCATAAGCTCACAATCAAAATTCACAAGTAAATCTAATCTATCATGAATTTTGGTGGGCTTGAACCTTCTAAAATTGGACTTATTTTAGACATTAATGATAAGGACTAGTTATCATGGACTTGTTTATATCCACACAAACTAGCTTATTTGATAAGCCTGTCATAGGAATGACTAACAAGATACTAAAAAGCTAATCTTGTAATATCTAGGAATTTTGTATTTGATTATTTTTATACTTATATTGGATGTATTTTTTTTTGTATGCATATTGGAACTTATATTATTAATTTTTATTTTTTACATTATATAAGTAAAATATTCACACTTAGTTTTATTCTATAAAATTCAATTTCAAATTTTGATTGTTTAGTAGATATTTGCTTCAAAAAATTTTAATTAACATAATTTGTTTTCTATTTAGTTTGTTACAAAAATAAATAATATATTAATAAATATTTCTCATATTAATGAATAAATTAGTAATGAATTTTTAAATAGTAACATCGCTAATTTTGTAGAACAATTTCAATTTAATGATTGATTAACCTATAGATTAAAAATTAAAATTAGTAGCGAACAAAAAGTGTTGCTAGTTCTATTCATCATTTATTTTTGTTCGTCATGAGCTCACAAAATTAGAAATGGATATAAAAATTCCATCGTTACTTGAATTACTGATGCACTATTTATCTATGTCATATAATCTATCATAAAAAAATTTTAACATTCAAAAATTATTTTGTTGCTAATTATTATTTTTTTAAGTGTGAGTTATGACCCAAAAAAATCATTCCTTATAAAATAATAATTTTTTCCTTCATGCCAAAACCACATTTTTTCTAATCTTCTACTCTTATCTCAAATATTACAAAATCATGATGTTATCAATTTACCTTAAAATTGTTGCTATGAGAGCAAAGAAAAATTCCTTAATAGACATTTGCATTATTTTATATAAATTGTACATAAAATAAGCATAAAATTAAAGATAAAATAAGTTACATATATAGAACAATTAAGGCAAGTCGTTACTCAAGGCAATTCATGTCATTTGCGGGAATTTGTATACATAGGCAATTCTTCTCAACTAGTAAAATGATCTCAACATGCTACTTTTAGGATATAACAGCAATAGCTACAATTTTAAATTCCTACACTGAATTAAATATAAAATTCCACACATTTATATCTCTTTATCCCTACTCCAATATGTACATAATATTTATATTTTAAGTGTTGCACATACTTTTTTATCATATTTGTACACACAATGCAAGACATTTTTCTTTTATGTGATATACATAATAGAAAGTTCCTTGGATCCTCGTATATCCTTAAACCTAAAAGACTCACACTTACATATATATTTATAGCTAAAGGTATTAGGCTATTTAGCCTTATCGACTACTTAGTAATAAAGTTTTCCGTTGGAAAATAAATGGTTATTAATTTTCTTCAATGCCCATAAAGAAAAAAAAACACTATTTACCTTAACATAACCATTTCCATATAAATTCTAAAGAACATTTACAAAACAATTTATCATGACTGTAAAGTCATTAATCCTAACCTTTAAATTATAGCAAATTAAAATTAGCACTATTCAATTTAAGTCTTAAAAATTTGTTAGAGACCCACGGAGCTGTCATTCAAAGCCCACTGAAAAAAATTATCTCATTAAATAGTTTGTAAATCGGAGGCTTTTTTTATTTTTTATTTTTCAGACTATTTATTTTATAAAAATATCTTTAAAATTACAAAAATGAAAAATCACAAATTCGAGCAACTAGACTAATCAGAGGAAGATGAGCTGCAACCGGAAGCTGACCATGGTGTTGGTACATAATCTGAACTACTTCCTTGAACCGATGCCGCTCTGAACTGATGAGGCAAAGTGGCAGAGGAATAAAACGAAGGAAGTGAAGCCGCAGCCTGTGACGAAGCTATGGACGAAGCAAGACTAGAGAAAGATGATGACGCTGATGGCGACAAGGATGACTGAACATGAGAAGCCATTGAATTTGAAAGAATCATCTGATCATATAGATTCATAGGATACCCCGAAAACTGGGAATAATCGTTGAACTGATTTGAAATCTGGTAATTCTGCAAATGTTGAAGAGCTCCGGTGTGAACAATTGGATCAGGGGACGTAGGAATGGACACGAGAGTTGTGTTAGGAGATTGCGAAACACTCCAATGAGTCGCCGGAGCCGAAGGAGGATTGAGAGGCAGTTGCCGTAGCCTGACATTTTCAGGAAAGTTGAGTTTAGCCTTGTTGCCTCTGAAACGCAGGGCAGATTCGTCGTAAGCTCTGGCAGCGGCTTCCGCAGTGTCGAAAGTGCCTAACCAAACCCTGGCAGCCTTGAATGGATCTCGGATTTCTGCTGCCCATTTGCCCCACGGCCTCTGTCTCACTCCTCTGTATTTTCTGCTCGTTGGCTGCTCTCCCACACTGTTGTCCGTACTGTATTCATATACTGCATTTGCCATTTTTGTTGCCGTCGAAGTGTTTGTCCAATCTCCTGAACATTCTGGAACTGTATTGGGCATCAAATTGACCATGTTAATTGTTGGTATTCCTATTAATCTACACTTTTCTGTTAAAACTGTCAGAAACGCAAATATGTTGGTATCAATATTTTCTTGTATTATCAATACATTCCGTAAAAAGAAACTTTATTCTTAGTATATTCTAGAGTTGGGAGGACCCCATCATTTTTAAGTTTTTAGCTAAAAAGGAAAAAAAGAGTATGTTATAGATTGCTTCTAACGAAGTAAAAACTGATTTTTGGTCGTTTCCTTTCTGAAAAAAGAAACCAGACAGGGAGGGGCCCAGAGACATACAAATTCCAAAATCCAAACCATTTTTAAATGGAAAAAAATTGTAAAATAACCAACAGGAGAAGATGTTTGGAAGAGTTAAATTAGTGTTAATTAATACAAGCTAACCTGTTGTGCTGGTAACAGCATGGGATGAGGATGAACCGCCTCGGGATAATTCAATCAATGATACATCATCTTCCCTTCTTCTCTTCAGAGTAGAACTGCCGCCATGAGAGGAGGTAGACGAAGAGGAACCGCCGCCACTTGCAGGAGGAAGAACCGTGTAGCCATGAGGAACATCTCCGGATACAACGTGGGTCAAAGCCGAAACTATCTCTGACATCTCTCTCTCCCTGCTCAATCCTGGATATGTCACTGGCATTATATTATCGCTTCTCTGTTCATCGGATGCTCTGTTTTCAGTTTTATTTGCTTCATCTCTTGAATTCGCACGGTTTAACATTCAAGTGCAATCAACCAAGTCCAGGCTCCAGCTCTGTATTCTTCCCTTGGATAAGCTAATGAAATTTATATATCAGAAATCAGGAAAATTTTATACAGCCGCCATTGAATAGTCGGTGATGAGAAAAGAATATCTTCTTTGCAGGTAATCTACAAATAAATGAGAAGTGAGAAAATTTGGATTCTCCTTTTTCTCTCAAACCTCTTTGTTTTTTTTATTCCCTTGGCTTGAATTTCACGGGTTCTGCACAAAAATGATCCGCACCAAAGCTTAAAACAAGAGTGTGTGAGGGCAAGGGGTCAAACAGGTGGGAACGTTGACGAAGGGAGAACCAACTTTATGTGATGGTTATCTCTTTCCAACATGTCGGTGTTGGGAATCAAACGGGGATCAATCAGCCGACATCGATAAATAAAATAAAATTTTAATTCAATATGAATCCCTCCTCAATCTTTGTGAACTAAACCCTTTTCTTTAGTTCCCGTTTTTAAGCATGTTTAAGTTGTTTTAACTAAAAAAAGGTGATCCGAAAATCAAAGTTGAAGATAATCCATTTTCTGGAACATAGTGGGCCAATCTTCCATTTCATTCATATTCAGTATTTGGAACTGCTTGGTGTCACAGTTTCCAATGGAAGTGGTTTCTGAGGGGTCTCCCCATCTCAATCCGTAGTATTGTGCTAATTTATGGAATGTAAAATACCAAATTGAATTCAATAAAGATATTTTAAAAATTAGGCTAAAAGATGCAGGCATCCATTTTTGATTAAAAAATATTCTCAATATAGGATGTATGTAGATATATTTTTATTTTTATATTTTTAAAAATTATTTTTAAACATTATTTTCTTGTTTTAAAAATTATTCTTGAATTAAAAGAAAATTAAAATTAGAGGATGATTAATATTGTAAATGAGAAAATATTTTATTTAATTATAAAACTGACATTCAGAATAAGAAAATAAATTTAAAAAATAATTAAAAATTATTTCTATTCTCTTATTTTTATGTTATATATTTAAAGAATAATTTTTAAAAATAAATTCTGAAAACAAGTTGTTGAATAGATTCTTTCATTTTAAAAAAATAAAAAACTATTTTTAAAAATAAAAAACAAGCAGAGCCGTAATTTTCTTGTTTCGGAATGGTTTCTTCATTCCTTTCTCTCAGATTTTTGTTCTACTCCGACTAATAAAGAAAAGATTCTTAAGAGATTAAAAAAAATCACTGAATTATTTTTTTATCATTGGATTTGTATTTTCTATTCGATATATCTATTTTGAAATTTAAAAAAAAATCAATTCTGTGATAAAAATATTGAACTTCCTACAAGAGGACAAATTATCTTTTAAACTAATTAAGTTTACAAATTTAATTCTTCTACACGTTAAAATCAGGTCATAATTTAACTAAATTCTTATATATTTCAATTTCTATAATTTAGTTTTTATGTGCACATCTTGATAGATAAATATTTCATTTATTTTGATAGAAAATAATTTTTAATAAATTGTAATAATAAAATATTAAAATAAAAAATATTTTTTATTTAAAAAAATTATTTTCATTAATATATTTTAAATTTTATTTTTAATTATAAATGTAAAAAATATATCATTTTTAATCAATATATATAAATAACTTTTTTCCATGAGAAATATTTTCAAACGTAACAAATAGAGCTAAAAATAATATATTTGAACTTTGAACGAATAAAATAATAAATTTCCCTCCAACATTTACAGAGAGAGAGTTCCAGTCAAAACTGTCCAACGATCGTTGTCTTGTTTGCAGGAGTGGTCAATGCCCGGGCCCGGGGTGGGGTTTGATCGCCGTACTAGGGTAACGGAATGAAACTAAAAAGAAAGCTCCTTGTTATTAAACTTAGAAAGTACAAATAAATTTCTTAAAAGGATGATTTACAATCAATAATTCTTTTAAATTTTAAAACTTACAAATAATATTTTATGATTTTTAAAATAATAAAAATATAAAATTTTCAATTAAAAATTAAAAAAGATAAAAATAAATCTCTTATATTTTTCCTAACTTTATTTTTATACAGAAAGACAAAAAAAGCAATAAAAAATAAAAAAAACCATATATTTCACCTACCAAAATTCAATTCAGCCAAATTTTAATAGTAATTTTTTCAAAATACTTATATCTACATATATTATAGAATTGATTCCATTATTAATAATTTATTTTGATAAAAAATTACATTCAAAATTTAGTTAAATTCTTGCTAAAGATGATTAAAAATAATAATTAGTAACTTAAGGTCTATTTATTTACAATATTAAAAAATAATTTTTTATTTAAAAAATTAAATTAAAATTTAAAAATAAAAATAAATTTTTAATATTTTCTTAACTTATTTCTTTATTATGAAAATTAATTTTATAATTAAATAAAATATTTTTATTTACTTATTAAAATGCTCTTTATTCATTTTCTTAAATTCAAATATAATATTTAAAGATAACTTTTGAAAAAATGAAAATATATTTAATTAGAATCTTACATATCTTTATTCTATTTTTTTAACCGAACTATCAATATTTTCCCTTTTTCAATAAATTTAGAAACTTTACGAAGATTATATTATGCGATACTTAGCGAAACTTTAAAAAAAATATTTTCTCCTTAAACTTAATTAACTATGACAATTAAATTAATAAAAATTATATTATTTTTATTATACTTTTATGCATTACTTCTTGATCCTTCACTAAATGCTGTATTTTTTTATTAATTTGTGTACATAATTTAAACAAAAAAATGTAAACAATTCCATTCAATTTTGAAGTGATTATATTTTATCTCTTTTAATTTTAAAAATTCGAAAATTATTCTCTTAAATTTTATAAATTTAAAATTGATATTCATTTTTACTTATTTAATCACTTTGTTAAATTATATAATTTTTATAAAATTTTAAGCAAGAATCACAATTTTATAATATATTCTTTTTACTATTTTTTAGATATAACTTTTATGTTATATAATTAATAGAAATTAAATAATATATAAAGAATTTTAATTAAATACTTAGAAATGAGGTATAAAATTATATATTAAAAATAATAAAATAAATTAATATTTTATAATATTATAATTATTATTTAAATTTTTTTGAAAAATTATATAATTTAATAAAATAATTAATTAATTAAATAATAAATGTTAATTATAAATTTTATAAAATCTAAAAAGATGATTTTAAGTTTTTAAAATCGTAAGATAAAATTTAGCCGCTTTAAAATTAATTTAATTTAAATATACTTATTATGTATGTAACCATTGCATGCACGTCTTTCCCAATTTGGCCGGTCCTTTCCGTCTCAAGACAAAGTCAACGCTCGCTTCAGTCAAACTGTCCACGCCCATGCGCGCGGTGTTTGGTACAGTGATAAATGGCTTGTGTCAGGTTCTCTGCGTACCCTAGTTTAATCTTCACAATTCTCTATTTCTTATTTTTATAGGATAATATTATCTATATTATCTCATTAAAATTTAAAAAATTAGAGCACATTTAAGTCATTTAATAAAATACCTATATAATAATTTTTTTTCTGTTCCCATCTTGATCCTTTCTCTATGTATGTCTCGTGTTGTTGATTTAGAATGCCTAGTTACGTCCGTTTCCTTCGAGAGGAAAAATTTATCTCAATGGTATTTTTCACTTCTTTACATGCCAACGCGACGATAATGGAAAAGTAGGTCGACAAAAATAAATTTTAATCAATTAAAATAGATAATATATTTAAAAAATAATTTTATCTAAAAATTATTTTATATTCTATAATTTCACACTCCTTCTCCCTTTTTTTTTTTCCCTTCTATTCTCTTTTCTATCTTTCTTTCTTTATATGCTATCTCCTAACTTTTTTCTTTATTATTCTTCCTCATCTCATTCTTTTATCCCATTTTTCTTTCTATTTGTTATCTCTCTGTTCATTTCTTTTTTTTCTTATATTGATCTCCACTTTCTTTTATATCTCTTTCTTTCTATTTTTATAAATATATTAAAATTATATTATAAAAATATTTAAGTAATTATAATTGATAAGTATGATTATCAACTTTGAATAAATTCAGCGAGAAAAACTGTGCGTCGGTCATCAAGGAAAAGTCTGTAACATCTGATTAATGCACGAGCGTGAGTATGCGTATGGACATTAAACAAATTGGATGGCGGTCAAGTGGAGATACTGTAAAGTTGCAAGACAACTTTCCACAGAAGCTATTGGCATCCGCAATGCAAGGTAATCCCTACTAACCATTAAGGATGTGTGAGAATATATCCAAAGGAATATTGGAACTTTTATTTTTCTTCCTTCCTTCCTTTTTTGAGAGTTTCTAATATTTTCTAAACTTTGACATTGCATTATTAGTCTACGAAAAATTCCTCGATAATCCCGAGTTCTTGAGAACTGATATTTATTGAATAAAAAAGTAAAACGCGTATTATTCTGTTTGGCTTTCAACGATAATATCAATTGCATTGCAGCCCAACAATGTTATGATTAGCTTGATGCCTATCTCACAATATATTAAGGATATATAGTTCTCTAATCAAAATCATATGGTGCATGCTTGTTATTTTCAATAAATATATTAACTTTTCTATTAAACCGTTGCTGCAAGCTTAGAATAGATATATAGCAAGATTTACAAGTTCACTAACCACAATTGAATGTCATTAAATTTTCTATTTATATCAAATCACAAGAACACTTCATATAAGGCGCCTTTAAGTTCAACAAGTCGAGAAGATATAATTTTGAATAAGAAGAAGAATAATTTTGTTTGCTTGATATGTGTCTCCTTACATGATTTTGAGTGTGCAGTGGTAATTACAAGTCAACATACTTGACCCTTAAACTTAATGTTAAGTTACTTCATTAAATTGCTAATACTTCACTCCTTTAAAAATCATTTTAAACTAAAAGACATTTGCCACAAGTAAATATAATTTTTGCAGTTAGCATAAAATATTTTTTCCATGCTCTAGATGTTCAATTAACAGTATTTTATATTGAAATGAAGATAAAAAATATAAAATCATAATTGTGCACTTTTTGAACCTCACTAGATTCTCAAACTATACCTAAATTATTAAAATACCCCTAAATTTGGAATATGATGTTAAATGAAGATTTTCCCTTCCTTCAAATCCTGAATTCAATCTCAAGACATTGTGTTTGTATGTCTAATAGTATAACCACTTTTACTATTAAAAAAATTAAATTTAGGAAAATTGAAAAAATAATAAATAAGTAGGATTAATGTTAAATTTCAACCACAAAACCTTCAAATCATGTTTGATTTTTTTCATTAAGTTTCATTCAAAATTGAATGTGTTTACCTATTGAAATTGTCACATTTACTAACCTGTGACACATAAAGGTGTAAAACGCGCCATGAACTTTGCAAGTAGTTTGTTGGTACAAGGCAATCTGGTTTTTATTTTTTTTAAGCCTATTTTCAATGTGGGATTATGTGGATGAATTCATGCAAACTGCTTTGTTTTTGTTTTATTTTTTTTAATAATATTTCAAGTATTTGAATATTTTTTTTAATTCAATTCAATATGCAATAATCTAATATAATTTTTTAGATTTATTTGACTCACTTATTATACAAAATAAAACAAAATTCATTAGTCAATTACAATATATGAAAAAAATAGATTTTTTTAACTTAATCTAATTTAATATCTAATTAAATGTGTTTTCCTCAACATCCAAAATTCGATCTTTTATCCTTATACTTGCGAATTCATACAATCTCAACCAATTTTATCCATTTAGGATGCAAATTTGTGTGAGATTGATCAGTCACGTTTTATACGCCTAGCAATACAAAGAAAAAGTTAAAATAAATTATATTTTCAACTACGTATGATTTGTTCTTTTGAAATGCTCTGAATTAACATGTAAAATGATAAAGGCACGTTAATTGTAATCCAGAGATAATTTTATAACATATAATTAAGCCAAATGTTGGGGTGGTAAATGCAAACGTACTTTTCGTAGAATGTTGAGCATGACTAGTTTGGTTTTTAACAAGTTTGTAGAAATTAATTGCTTAGACTACTTGAAAAAATAGAAAAAAAGGGGCAGGGAACTAGTTATTGTGGGTCGGATGCAACTGTAAAACCATATGTTGTGTTGAAAATTTCTGGGAGTGCAAATGAATATTTTTCAATTTAAGACTCCTATTTATCTTAGATATTGGGTAAACCGAATTTAGATTCCCTCTTATAACTACAGCTACAATTGGGGAAGGGAGCCGTTGATTTGCCATGAGCCCTATGTAATATGTGTAGATTCCATGACAAATCAATGGTCAGTTACTACAACTACAATTGCTGTTTACAGAAGGTGATCTCAATCCAGATAAACCCAGCCATTCTTCCAAACGAAATTTAAAAAATTGGCAGTTTTGGCGTTGAAATGGCTACATTAATGCACATGTCACACAGTTTTCCTCGATTTTGAACCACAAAGAGAACAGAAAAGTGAAGACTAACGAAAAGGACAACGATTATGAAAAGTGTTAGCCGACGTTGCTGCACATGCTATCCTTCTCGATTCTCAACTCTTACTTTTGACAATTTTGTTTTGGTTTGTTAGATACACTTTTGACATTCTCAATTTTTGAATGCTACAAAGCATGCTGGCCGATCTGGCCTTTTAAACCCCAGGCTTACAAAGCAGGCCGGTTGTTTGGTGACGCTGTCGCCCTCATCCTTTCAACAATCACACAAGCATCAAATTGCATCACAAGATCTTTTACAACTTTTCGTTAGAAGTCAACCCTTTTCTATGACTCGTATTCTCAATTTATTATCCATTACAATTACAAGTTGTAATAAATTTAAGAATAAATTACAGTTACCTGCCTTAACATTTAGTCTAATTACATTAGATAAACTTCATTTTTCAATAATTTATACTTATCTCCCCTATACTTGATTTCCGTTAATTTTTCTTTCTTTTTTTTAACTTTCTAGTTTCTTAAGTTCTGTATTTTTTTTCCTTAATTTCCATTAACTTTCCAATTTCTTCTATGTTTTTCTCCCTGAAAATTTTCATTTTGTAATTAATTTTGCAAAAATTTCTTTTTTTAATACACTTCTAATTTTTCTTATTTCTCGCAAATTAAGCACAATAAATGAACATATGTGCTTAGATTTTTGGTTATTAAAACTAATATATTAATAATACATATTAAATTACTAAAGTAACTAACATAGAATTTTAAATGTATTAAGGTAACTCACATAATGTGTCTCAAAATATCTAAATACGTGTGCACAGGATTTGTAAAAATATATTTTACGAAGATGACTATACAAGTTTATTTTGGAAATTTTTAATTCTGAAACATATACTTTCAAAGTTTTAATGAATCAAAATTTTAACAATTATTTTCGGAAGAACAAATAATCATTTAGTTCACCTTAAACAAAAATAAATAATTATTCAGCACTGATGTTTTCTCAAGCTAGCTAGATATTAGTTTATTATAATAAAAAAATGCTAAAATAATTAAGAAAAATAAAATGGGGGAAAAATTAAGAAAAAATTATAAAAAATAATGAATTTAATGGAAAGTTAACAGAAATTTAGTATAGGGAAAGTAAGCATATATTACCTAAAAATGAGAAACGTATGTGATTAGATAAAACGAAATGTAAGTATAATATTCCTTCTTATTATCATATAGTATTCACTTCTCTTGTCCCTGTAGTTTAAATCTATACTCATTTTCATAAAAAATTTCAACAAAAGTCCAAAGGATGTGAACGTAATTTTCGCTAAACTTTGCAACATTCTTTTATTTCCTCTTCATTCTTCTAAAAAACTCGTCTTCTGATTGGAAGAAGCAAAGTTGATGAAATTGCTTGATCAGTAACATTAGACTCAGGCAAGAGACGGCATAACTACAAAGAAGCCGGCCAGCCAATTATCCCTTCAAGTATAAGGCGTTCTATTTCAAACGAAAGTAAAAGGCAAGGATTGGGGCAGCTCGAGAATGTTCTCAGCACAAACCACCAAAGCAAACCTGATGTTAAGAGAACCTCCCCCAGTGCAGTCAAACAAACACAATCTTATATCAAATAAAACAGACAAATGAAGGACAATTCAACTCGGACGAAATAGCTGGCATACATGCTGCTATAATTTTAAAATACTCATTACAAATTTAAACATTTAATTCTTACATCTTACTCTTTCTCCCCTCACCATATGAAAGAGCACTGCTACACTCATAATCACAATTTATTACCACTATACATCTCATGTTATGGTGCTTCGGTTTTTCATATCCCCATATTTACCATTGCTGAAAAGCCCAATAACCAGGTAACTTTTGAAGGCATTAATGCAGGCAAACTTTGTTTCATAACTTATACAGTATTCAATTCACTACCAGATATCATAGGCCTGAGTATGGCCTGTCTATAATGATTTCGCATTGAACGCTTTCAACTTCCACAAGCCAAGCACTCTTCACGGTTCGTCAGAGAGCATACCATCTGAGCCATCTTGGTATCATCATCTTCCTCCTCCTCCACCTTAGGTTTTTCCTGTTTTGGCAACATGAATATTTCATGTCAACGTAGACAAATGACAAGAATGAAAAAATTGATCACAATGAACACTGAATTACTTTGAGAACAGAGGTATCAACAGTGAACTTGATAGCATCTGCTGCAGCTCGTGTTCGGAGATAATACATCCCAGTCTTCAAACCCTTTCATACCAAACATAGAGCAGATGCATTGATAAGTAAATAATTATTGGTCCTATATTCTGCACAAAAAGAGTTAAAGTTTGGGTAGAAAATTAGCGCTCGTTCAACAATTGATTTCACAGCGCTTCCATTGGATTTTCTTTCCATAGAACCACCAAAATCAATACAAGAGCACTGAACTCAGTTGTATAGCATAAAGAAAACATTTCTCCTTCTATCCATATTTTCCTAACACCATCTCTAAAAAGCCCTAACTAAGAAAGCAAACATAGTAACATAGACATATCCCAACAAACCAGAAAAGAAGTAATTCACTCCGCAGCTAGAGAAACAAAAGAAATTTATACCTTGGACCATGCATAGAAATGCAAAGAAGTCAGCTTTCCAAAGTTAGGCTGATCCATGTGAATATTTAAACTTTGACTCTGATCTATATAGCATCCTCGATCAACAGCCATATCAACCAATGTCTTCTGCTTGATCTCCCAAACGGTTCTGATAGTGCCAAACTGGGTTAAGGTGAATTTAAACCAAATTTAACCAGTAAGTTAGGAAATGGCAGATCCCATACTTGTATATGACTTTCAGCTCATCAGGTATCTCTGAGATTTTCTGGACTGATCCATTTTCATAAATAACTTTATTCTTGAGTGTTGGAGACCACAGCCCCATCTCAGTCAAGTCATGAAGAAGATGCTTGTTCACCACGACAAATTCACCACTGTAAGATGAAAGTTAGAGGGCAAGATAGGACAATACTACACCAAGACAGAAAAACTCAGGATGGCAAAACAAACCTTAAAACTCTTCGACTGTAGATATTGGAAGTATATGGCTCAAAGCATTCATTGTTTCCAAGAATCTGGCTAGTAGATGCAGTTGGCATAGGGGCCACAAGAAGTGAATTTCTTACACCATTTTTAGACATCATCTCCCGAAGTGCATCCCAATCCCAACGAGTTGAGGGTGTCACACCCCACATGTCTGGCTGAAGAATTCCCTGAGAAATTAAAAAGTTACATCAGCCACTACAAAATTCAAATTCTAGGCCTAGAAAGTTTTAAGCCAAATATGCATGTAGGATGCTTCAAATTACCTAGGCCCCCTCCGTTCCCCCACCCCAGATAACTACAGTGCATTAGATGAAAACAAAGCTTTATATTCACACTTTGTTCTCTGAATTTAAAAATGGGGCTAAAAGAAAACCTTGTTTTTGATATACCTTGCTTACAGGACTCCCACTATATGTTTCATAGGGTCCTTCTTTTGCAGCCAATTCAGAAGAAGCTTTTAGAGCATGATAATATATGGTCTCAAATATCTCCTTGTTCAACTGCTGAGCCTGCACTCAATACCCAAGTAATCAGATTGATGTAAATCCAGCTTAAGCTGCAAATAAACTAGCTAACCCAAAAACATGATTACCTCTGGTGAATCAAATGCCATGCCAAGTAGTATGAAAGTATCAGCTAGACCCTGAACTCCAATACCAATGGGTCTATGTCGAAAATTTGACCTTTTTGCATTCTCAACCGGATAGTAATTAACATCAATTATTTTATTAAGGTTTCTTGTCACCATTGTAGTAACCTGTTAATAGACATAAGCACCGAACCATCACAACTCCAGTTACAAAATGAAAATGTTAATAGAGCATAAGTACATGTTCAAAAACATGATGTATAAAAACAATGCATTGTCCAACGGTAAAATGCACCTCAACAAGTTTGTCAAAATCAAAATAGCGATTTTTAAAGCCTCTGCTACCAACAAGCTTAGATGGATGAGACTCCATTGGCACCCCCTACATTATACAAATGCATTTGCAATCAGGAAAAACAGATCAATCAAGAAACCAAATATACAAGAGTCTAATACATAAAACATCCGAGAAACATCTTACCTTTTCTCTAACATATCGTGGTAGTGCAAGTGACGCCAGATTGCAAACAGCAGTTTCTGTTGGACTTGTATATTCAATTATCTCAGTACACAAATTTGAGGACTTAATTGTGCCCAGATTTTGCTGGTTGCTTTTCCTATTGCAAGAGTCCTAGGATAAAGAAATAATTTATTAGGAAAACAATAAGGAAACAAAAATGTATAAAGTCAAGCATGTGCTGAAGACCACCTTAAAAAGCATGTAAGGGTTTCCAGTTTCTATCTGGGACTTTAGAATTTCAAACCAGAGATTCTGTGCCTGAACAACCTTCTTTGCCTTGCCCTAAGTACAAAACAAAGTAACATTTTAAAAAGAGCAGCAGCGATCTGTAAAGGGATATTCAAAACATGCCAACTTAAAAGACTACATGTTTAGACCTGACTTACTTCTCTTTCATACCGATTGTACAGCTTTTCAAATTCTTCTCCCCAACAATCTGCCAAACCTGGTGCTTCATTGGGACAAAACAATGACCATTGTCCATTACTCTGAACTCTTTCCATAAAGAGATCAGGCACCCAAAGAGCATAAAACAGATCTCGAGCACGGTGTTCTTCCTGCAAATGTAATACAGGTACATCATAACAATTACAATAAATAACATTTTGAAACAAATTAAGTAAACTAAGAACTAGGATCTTCTTCATGATAACAGAATATTGTTTACATTATCAGTTCACACCTTTCCATGATTTTTTCTTAAATCCAAAAACTCAAACACATCAGCATGCCATGGCTCTAAGTACGCAGCAAATGCACCTGCAAAAGCACATAATATTAGCAAGGATAGACAATTTACAAGCATGAACCAGCTATAGGAAATATATAGAAGATATACCTTTTCTCTTGCCTCCCCCTTGATCAACATAGCGAGCAGTATCATTGAACACACGCAGCATTGGAACAATGCCATTGGATGTTCCATTTGTCCCACGAATATAACTGCCTGTGGCACGGATGTTGTGAACAGAGACACCAATCCCTCCAGCTGATTTGCTGATAATAGCACACTCCTTCAAAGTTTCATATATACCCTCTATACTGTCATCTTTCATACACACAAGGAAGCAACTACTCAACTGTAAAAAGAGATGAACAAGATTGTTTAAGTGTGGTCTCAAATTATACTCTTCAAACATCACAGTGCGGCCAGCAATCAAACCAAGGAATCACAGAAAGAAAATTTGTAGCCATACTTGAGGCCTAGGGGTTCCTGCATTGAAAAGGGTAGGAGATCCATGAGTGAACCATCGTTGGGATATCATGTGGTATGTTTTGACAGCAGAATCAATGTCATCCTTGTGAATTCCAACTGCAACCCGCATCAACATGTGTTGAGGCCTTTCCACAACCTTCCCTTGAACCTTTAACAGGTAGGACCTCTCAAGGGTTTTGAAACCAAAGTAATCATAGTCAAAATCCCTGTCGTAGATTATCTCACTGTCCAAACGCGCTGCATTCTGTAAACAGGAAGATGATTAAAATAAAAAAATAAGCCTGACATTAGACAGAAGAATAACAGCTAGCAAAACGTCAATCATATCAGTGCACACAAACAAATGATGATAGTCTAACAAACTGAGATCCATACTAGCTTCCTATCTCTCGAAACAATTCTTCTGTTGCTTTCATTAAATCTCTCTCTTTTAAGGAAAATCAGATACAATAAAAGACCCAGTTCTGTCAACTTGTCAATAAATTTCGAGCCAAGAGAAATCCACCTGGCGCACACTATGAGAAATTAAGATCATGTTTAAGCTAGGAAAAAAAATTTCAGTAACATATTAATTGATATTAGATGCTGAATGTTAGGGCAGAATAGCAAGGAGAGATACCCTCATAATTATTTCATAGACATCTTCAGCAATCAGAGGAGCTTTTAGCCCAGATCTCTCATTGACATGGTTGTACATGATTCTGACACTGCATCCATCACATTCTCATCATGTTAAAGTCCAAAACTGCAACGCTGAATAATTTAAGCACCAATATTAATCCATGGGATACTTACGTCTCTGAAAATGACTTTTTTGTGTTCTTGTGCAGATTGGAAACAGCGATTCTAGCAGCCAACTGCACCAAATGAAGGCAGGGGCGAACTTATTAGAAAAAACAGGCTAATTGATTTATGAAACTCGCAAATTTTCACTTAAAAACACAAATGAATTGGAAAATAACAATCGGGCAGATATAACCAAATATCGAAAGTATCGAGACCTCGTAAATTCCGATTGACCCCAAAACTAAGGGGAAGGACAATCGATATCTTGACTACCCTTCCCCCCAAAGAACACGAATAATCCAAACCCAGAAGTCAAAACTTATTTAAAAAAAAAAGCGGCATCAACTCACAGAAGCGTAGTCAGGGTGGTTGGCTGTCATGGCAGCGGCGGTTTCCGCAGCCAATTCATCAAGTTGACTGGTGGTGACGCCCTTGTAGACACCCGCACATACTTTCTGCGCGACCAGAACAGGATCACAGTGCTCGGTGCTCAATCCATAACTGAGCTTCTTTAGCCTTGCAGTTATTTTATCGAAGTGCACAGCTTCCTGGCGTCCGTCCCTCTTCACCACGTACATTATCTCCCACAATTGAAAGTCTGGAAAACGTTTGTCACTGACGAATTTCTTCAAACAGGTTTCGCGCGCTGATGCAAATGCATAGATTATGCGTAAATATATAGTGGAACTGTGACGAGGAAACTGGCGTTGTTTGGTTTGAATGGTTTTTTATTCTTCCCTCTAGATTAGTGCAGTTCGAAATTTTCCCGCCAGATCTGTCGGCAGCTTTTAATTGCTTAGCACTTTGGTCTGAATATATCGAGTTTGTTTGAATTGTATTTGAATTCGATGATTTGATTGTTTGTGCCTTTGTGGCGTGTTAAGTGGGACCGTACTTTCAAAATAAATTGGATTTATTTAGATAGGAAATGAACCGAACCCTTCGCGCCATAGCTGTTGGCGCCGTTTCGGCTATGGAATAATGGGAGCCGTCGGATTAGCGTACCTCCAATATTTTGACGGCTATCACAGGAAGCTTCTCCGGCACTCCGAGAAAAGTCTTAATCGAGGGACGAGGAGCGTCCCAAGGAGGCCTTTTGAGATATATTAAATTTCAAATTTTGAAACATTTGATGAATAAGTTCATAAGAAATTACTTTCAAATTTGAAATAACTCTACATAACTAAAAATAAAATAAAAATATTATTTATAAATTATTCATGACATAACTCTACATAACTAAAAATAAAAAATGGAAGTATAGTTTTGTACGGATTAAGAATTTTGGCTTGTATAAAATTTAAAATATATATATATATATATTCTTTCATAATTACATTATTATTAAGGAAAAAATATATTAACATCCCTTAAAATTTATAAAAATTACACTGACCTTCCATTAAGATTAAAAAGCTACTTTAACTTCTCCTCTAGTTATAAAACTAGTTACACATAAATTTAAATTAAAATATTTTTTGTTAAATCTCTGTTAAAAATCTGTTATTCCTTAATCATTAACAAATTGATACTGAAAATGCCCCTATATGTCAAGAATAAATTGTAGTGTTTTTTCTACTTAATAATTGTATCGTTCAAAATTATATTTGATTTCTTTTTTATAACCGTTATCATTTTAACAACAACTCATTATGCCCTTGTATTTTTTAACTTAGCTATGATATTAATGAAATGCTATTTTTTTTTTATCTTAATAAAATACGAACCTGACTGTATATCCATCTAAACATAAGCTAATATAATTTGGCGTCATATGTCCAAAACACACAAAATTTTAACATGCTTTCTGTGTGGTGGTGAATTTCTGACGGAGCATGGCTTGAGAATGTCACAAAAATACTAGAGTCATCTGGGTGGGATGTTGGATTCCATCTTTGGGTAAGAGTCCTCTACTTTTGTGTTTATTTGTCTTGCAATAAATATTCTAACTACATGCTGCTGTTTTTGGCATTTGGCAGAGTCTTAAAGAGAATCTATTAACTCATCTACTGATTGTTTTGAGTCGTATTGGTCGTTTTAGCTGAGCTTAAAGTAAGTCAAATTAGCAATCTGAATATTCTGAATTAGGGCGTTATTGTAGAGGCAAGATATATAAAGGTGAGAGATTTCCGTAATTGTAAAGGAGTATAAAAACTCCACAAGTTCTGCAACCATCCTCATTTGATGCTTTTGAGTCACCTCACACTATTAGTTTTTTTTTTTTTTTTTTTTGTTATGTATTTTCATATCAAGCTGATATCTTATCCCTTGTCCTGGAGTCATTTCTTGTTTTACCATAGCAGCCTAACCTAGCAAAAAATAGAATATACTTAATCTCTATCTCTCCGTCTTACTACTAAATGAAGGTTTAATGAAAGTTTTTCGGAGGAGGGGTGATTTTTTTTTTTTTGGAGCACGTGTTGGGCTGGGAGAAAAAATTTTCCTACCCAACATTGTCTCTTTTTTTTTCATTTTTTCCTTTTACATATAATAATAATGTAATAGTAATAACATAATAATATAATAATAATCTATATTTTTATTATTAATCTTTACTATTACAAAGTCTTAAAATTTAATATAATATAATTTATATGATAAAATATTTCAAATAATAAATAATTTAAAACTTTTATTTAATAAGTTAATTTATCATATTATATATTTTATTATTGTTTACTGTTTATTAATATAATATAATAATAATTTATATCTTTACTATTGATAATAATATAATATTATTAGTGTGTATCCTAGGAGCCAATCATATAAATGATTACAATATTACATAATATATTATGTTTCGTTTTGGTAATACGAGTATTATATTTTATTTTACGTAAATTATAACTTAAATATAATAATTGTCCTTGGAATAACTTTACTATTACTAAAATGCCCCTAATCAAGTATTATTAAAAAAGATATAGTAATAATACATCGAGACTAACATGTATAATAACTGATGATTATAAATTATGAGTGTGATATCAAATCAATATATGAGTACATTATTAGTGAATAATGTATTGGACTGACCCACTATGAGAATACTTTATGGGTAAATGTGTTATTATTTATTCTCATATTATCACAAATACACATAGTCTTTTGACCTGAAGTCACTACAGTTCTCTACACGAAGAGTTACTCACTTTGATGTTGTCCTATGTCACTTTTAATCAGGATGACGAATAGAACATTGGTTGAGTGTGTCATGAATCATGCAAAAGGAAGTGAGTGATGTAGATGAAATTTTATTACTCTTATAAAAAGAGAAATATCCTTAGGCTCCTTAATTGAGTGAGACTTAGAAATGCATGGTCATGCTCAATTGGATTAATATGTGATATTAATTATTTATTTTAAGTCTACTCGGTATCAAGAAATATAAATTGAACATTGACGAGGATGACACACTCCATGCCTCCATTTTGATTTGAATATTATTACAAAAAGGATTATGATACCAAGTGTTGATCATATATTAGGTAAATATCGAATCACAGACATTCTTACTACTTGAGTGGCAATGATGTATTGCTAGATACAACTCATTATCTATGATCCAAAATGAGTCGTTATCAACGTAGTAAGAACCTACAAGATCACACAAAAGGAGTAGGAATAAGATAATTTTTAATTAGACTTTAAGTTAGACTAAAATCTAATTAATTGGGCTTATTTTCGTACATATATATTATTATTAAGATAATAATAATTTCTCACGTAATATATATATATATATATATATATATATATGTATATAATATTATGTGATATTAAAGTAATATCATATAATTACGTTATTAAATATTAAATAATTATATTATGAGATAATATTATTATCTAATATAAGATAATTATATGCTAATTTAATATTAGATAATTATATTATGAGATAATACAATTATCTAATATTAGATAATAATAGATAAGTCATATCTTTCTTTACTCTTTTTAGAATAAGGATAAAGTGATAGTTATTTAGTATGATTAGGATTTTTTTGAAGCATTATCCTAGTAGGACTAAGATTATAACATGTCTTAGTTCTATAAAAAGGATTTGAAGGCAACACATAATATACATGCTCATAAGTTTCATAAAATCCTAAAATCACTCTAAAAAATGTCCAATCTAATCCTAGTGAGAAAAACGAACCCTAGCAGCTTCGTCAAGGGGAGAGGTCATTGTTCACTCTATGTGGATATCGTAGAGACGTTATACATTCGGATGGCGCTTGATTCGTGAATCAGTTTCTCAAAAGAAAGAACACAAACACGAGCAAGGTAAAATTCTAATCTTGATTTATATCTTTTGCATGGATCCTAGGTAGATTCGGATTAAAATATAAAAATTTCGCTACATATATTGATCCGTAACCTAACAAATATAATAACAATGATATTATAAAAATAATAATATAATTATAGAAATAATAATATATCTATATCTTTATTATTACATAATCTTTAAATTTAACATAATATAATATTTATAATAAAATATTTTAAATAAAAAATAATTTAAATTGTTTGCTTAATAAGTTAATTTGTCATATTCTATATTTTATTATTGTTTATTGTTTATAATATAATGTTATATAATATAATATAACAATAATAATCTATAACTTTACTAATGATCGGTATTGCAATAGAATCTTTAAGTTTAATATATTATAGTTTTTAATGATAAAATATTTTAAATAATAAATAATTTAAAAATTTTATTTAGTAAGTTAATTTAATAATAATTTATATATTTACTATTACAAAACATTTAAATTTAATATAATATAATGTTTATGATAAAATATTTTAAAAAACAAATAAATTAAAATTTTTATATCATAAGTTAATTTGTTACATTATATGTTTTATTATTTTTTATTGTTTATAATATAATATAATAAAAATAATATAATATAATAATAATCTATATCTTTATTATTGATTTTACTACTACAAAATCTTTAAGTTTAATATAATATAATTTTTATGATAAAATATTTTAAATAACAAATAATTTAAAATTTTTATATAATAAGTTAATTTGTTGTATTATTGTTTATAATATAATATAATAAAAATAAATTATATTTTTACTATTGATCTTTATTATTATAGATCCCTAAACCTTAATATAATACATTTTTATAATAAAATATTTTAAATAATAAATAATTTAAAATATTTTGGGACATGTGTAGAAGAAAAAATTTTCCCCCGAGCACTGTCCCCTTTTTTTCTTTTTAGGTATACTAATACTAATACTAATAATAATAATAATAATAATAATAATAATAATAATAATAATAATAATAACATAATATAATAACAATGATATTATAAATATAATAATATAACTATAGAAATAATAATAATAATAATATAATCTACATATTTACTATTACAAAATGTTTAAATTTAACATAATATAATTTTTATAATAAAATATTTTAAATAAAAAATAATTTAATTTTTGGTAAAAAATTAAAAATTAAAAATTTTCTTGCAACATAATCTATATCTATATTATATTAAGAAAGAAAGATTTTTTGCCCTTTCTTGTTGGGCTAAAAAAAATTTCCTTATCAATATTGTCTAGGATTTTTTTAATTTTTATTTATATTATTATAATATAGTTTAAATATTATTAAATATTAAAAACTCAATAGAATATGCTTTTAGAATAAAATATTTTAAATAATTTTAGTATCATATTCTAATCTAAAAATACATTAGTTTAGATTTTATCAAAAAAATTTAATCTATATTCTATTTTTCCTCATTTCATCTATTTTGTTATATATATTTCTTATTTTTTCATATTCACCCCTACTGTTTCACATTCAAATATAATATATTGAATTGAATAATATAAATATAATATAATTTACTTTCTTTTTATTATAAATTTTTTTAAGTCATTCATTTTATATAATTGAATTGATTTACTATATATTTCATTTTTAACTCATTATTTTATTGCACATAAATTATTTCTCTTTTTTCAATTTGTTTTATTTTATTTTTTTTCATATTCACTTATATTATTTATAATTTAAATATTAAGATTGCCAAATAGTATAAATATAACATAATATATTTTTTATTACAAAATATTTTAAATAAATTATGTGAAAATATAGTAATATCAACAATTTATTATTTCTTTTGTAGTAAGAATTATTAGAACAATATTCAAAGAACTTAATTGATAGAATAAAAATATTTACTAGATACCAAAATTATATTTTCAAATAAAAATTATGCTTTTTGTTAAAAATATTATTATATATTATTAAATATTTAATTCTTCATAAAATTATGAAAATATTTTTTATTTTTTATTCTCTTTCTCATTCTTATTTCCTTTTTATTATATATTTATTATATAATTAAGTTACTTATAATAAAATTTAAAATAATAAAAATATCTTATTTTTTAAATTTCATTTTTATATATTAAATATTTTTTTAAAATATGATAAATTATTGTATTTATGAAAATTTATTATTTTTTTATCAAATACTAATGCGTGCTTAGCACCGTTTAAAAACTAGTTCTTTACTAAAACTCTATTTCCATTACAACAGACTTTCACTCAGTGTGTTATAGATATCAGGGGTGCACGCAGTTCGGTTAGAATGATTTGTATAAATTTTTTTAACCGAATTAAAATTTAAAATTTTTCATTTTAATGACCCAACTTTAATTGATTCAAATATTAAAATAAATTTATAAGATTTTTTAGTAGTTAGCATTGGTTTAAATATATTAAATTTTTCTTAAAAATCATTTTTGGTACAGGCATTCAACTTATTTACATTTAAGCCTTACATTTTTTTATAACATAATAGTCTAATTATTTTATATTATAATATTATTAACAGTTATTAGATATGACTATCGAATTATTAATATAAAAATATTATATCTGATTTATAGATTTAAGATTTTCATATTTATCATGGGGTTTAAATATTACACGACATATGTAATATTCATATTAATTATTAATAAAAATAGAGCATTAAAACAAAAATTAATTTGCAACCACTACAAATTTGTATTTATTGTTAAACTTATAACTATATTATGTAATATTCATTTTACATAACTAAAAGATAATATAATAGAAAAAATAGAATATTGAAACTTCTTAAATTACTGAAAGGAATATTTCGGGTTTGTTCAATTAGAAATGCTTAAAAAATTTTAAACATCTTTAGCCCATCAATCATTTTTTTTAAATTATCCATTACAAACCGACTTTAAATTTTAAGTCACTTTTAATAGTTTAATTTCTATTTAATTTAATTAATTTTTTATTATTTAAAATTTGTTGCCTAGGCCTAATAGATATAGTACAGAAGAGTTATTGAAATTCTTAAGGCAAACAAATCATTAAAGGTTTTCTTGGTTGCATTTCGGTTTAGGAAAAGAGTTATTTTTATTTGGGGCACTAACGTGATTGCATAGAAGTGATTATAAATGAAAACATTGATCTTGAAATTTTAACAAAATTTGTTTAGTGGGGCAAAGCGTAGCTTTTCAAATTAAAGAAGAGGCCGGTGTAATATTTATGGACCTTAAGGAAGGTTAATGTATTTTACTCTATAATTGAATTATATTATTCTATGTTTATTATATAATTTTTTAGCATTTTTATAAATATCTAATTTAGTAAAAATAAGAATAAGGATCTTATTATTGTGCTAGAAAACTATAGTGAACCTCTCATTTATTTGTATTCAAATAAAAAAATTTTGAATTTTTATATAACTTATAATAAAAGGAATGGTGTATACAGACATGGTAATGACCTAGTGATGAAAGATGTTGTTTTTCCAGCATACTCCAAGTTCCAACATTCAATAAGATATTTTGAGCGATTTTAACTTTTTTGTCTAAAATTTCAAGTAATTTATATCACAAATATAAAAAGTGAGACTTTCACAGTGAATGAGTTATTTGACTTGGTAGAGGATAAGGCATTTATTGGAGGATTTTGTGCTCGAATCTTGTAGATGCCCATAAATTGATGCTGGGAAATAGAGGGGTTGTGTTGGGTAGCAAGGTCCAACTCAATTAATTGATACTGCTCAAGTAATTTTTAGATTTGATTTCACTCGATATTGGAGATTATACCGACTAATACCATAAATATTGGTTTATTTCGGGTAGGTTTTGGGCAGGTAAAAAAAAAAAAAATACTAGAAACCACTTATATCCCATCTTCTCTGAACTCACCACTTCCCTTGGACAATTCCTCTCATCTCACAACCTTTACTCTAATCACTAAGAATTAAACAGTTGCATCATTTTCTTCTATGACTCGTTTATGGTCATAGCTTTCTTTGATTTGATGTAAATAAAAAATGATTCTCTAACAGCATTCACTTTTGACAAGAATTAGCCTTTGATCAATTCTTACAATTTTGCAAGATTTGGATAATGGCTCATTAACTTTATTAAGATTGGATTTTAAAAGAGGAAGGGATTCCCAATGGAAATTTAGATGGACATAGAGGTAAGTCGTGGCCTTATTTATTAGGCTATTTTTTTGGCACACACGCCCTATTCCCATGCATTAACATTTTTTGTCCAATTAGATATCTAGTAACTCACTATCATGTGAAATCATTCTCAATCATTCTCTGTAGCATATATGGAATAATGCCACTAAGCCTTATCTTGAGTTCTCATATTATCACACAATCCTATTCCAATCATACGTCTAATGACTTGCTACAAAAATTCTAGGTAAGATTACATTCTTAAAAGGTTTAAGTTATCACATCCTCATAATTCTATCCTAAACTTTCTATCTCTCTTGAAAATTATTTCTTTATCTTATATACTTATTATAATCTAGAAAACTCTTATTTTCGTAATCAAATTGCATAACTTTAGCAATTAGGCAATTAAGTTTTAGGAATGCATTTGTCATTTGTCTTTGATACATATTTGTCTATCCTAGGCAAAAATGACCCCTATTGAATCCTAATAACCAACAATTTCTAATTTCACTTATCTCTTAAGATACACCTAACTAGCTTCTTAGCTTGGTTAAACGGGTTTGCAATTCTCTTATTTTATTCAATCATACACATTCTCTTCACTTAATAAACCTATAAATACTAGAGTTGTTAACAAAATTTATAAACCTAGAATTAGCACTCATTTAAATATGTATCTATTTAAAATATTTTATTCCAAAACTATTGCTCGCATCCTTTAAAAAATTAAGATCATTAATTCTTTTCAATCCAAGTTTATAAATCATCAACTTGGTCAAAGATTGCCAGAATCTCAAACCTTCATATGAATTATAATTAATTGTACATTCTCATGATTATATCTACTGCTATATATACTAACTACTATTATGTATAATTCCCCGCAAGTCTAAACATATAACCTCGCACTTTTTATCTTAAGCAATCTTTATAATTTGTCTAATGTTCACTCCTCGATGGCATTAAGGGATTCATGCCAAAAATTTAACATTAAAGTCTTCACTTTATTATGTGAGGTTTTGTATTATAAGTTAGTACTTTTATTGTTGGTGTGTATCTTAGGAGTTAATCATAGAGATGATTGCAATATTACACAATATATTACATTTTATTTTGACAATATAATTATTATATTTTATTTTATTTTGCGTAAATTATAACTTAAATATAATAATTATCTTCGAAATAGCTTTGTTATTCTTAAAAAATCCTTAATTAAGTATTATTATGAAAATGATAGTAATAATACATTGAGACTAGCATGTATAGTGATTGATGATTATGAATTATGGATATATGATATCAAGTTAATACATGAGTACATTGTTAGTTAACAATGTACTGGACTGACCCACTATAAGAATACTACATGGATAAATGTGTCATTAGTTATTCTCATATGATCATAAATGTGCATAGTCCTTTGACCTGAAGTCACTACGGTTCCCTACATGAGGAGTTACTCACTTTGATGTCGTCATATGTCACCTTTAATCGGGATGACGAGTAGGATGTTGATTGGGTGTGTCACAAATCATGCAGAGGGAAGTAAGTAATGTAGATGGAATTTTGTTACTCTTGTATAAAAGAGAAATATCCTTGAGCCCTTAATTAAGTGAGATTTAAAAATGCATGGCTATGCTCAATTGAATCAATATATGATATTGATCATCTGTTTTAAGTCCACTTAGTATCAAGAAATATAAAATGAATATTGATAAGGATGACATACTCCATACCTCCTGCTCGATTTGGATATTGTTACAAAAGGGATTATGATGCAAAATGTTGATCATATATTAGGTAGATGTCGAATCATAGACATTCTTACTACTTGAGTAATAGTGATGTATTGTTAGATATCGTTCACTGTTTATGACCTAAAATGAGTCATTGTTAACGTAGTAAGAACTTATAGGTTCACACAAAAGGAGTAGGAATGAGACAATAATTAATTAGATTTTAGTTAGACTAAAATTCAATTAATTGGACTTATTTTCGTGCATATATATATTATTAAGATAATATATATTTATTCACATAATATATATTATATATTATGTGATATTATTTGATATTAAAGTAATATCAAATAATTATGTTATTAGATATTAAATAATTATATTATGAGATAATCTTATTATTATCTAATATAAGATAATTATATGCCAATTTAATATTAGATAATTATATTATGAGATAATATTATTATTATCTAATATTAGATAATTAATAGATAAGTCATATCTCTCCTCACTCTCTCTAGAATAAGGATAAGGTGATGTTTGTTAAGTGTGATTAGAATTTTTGAAGTATTATCCTAGTAAGACTAGGATTGTGACATGCCTTAGTTCTATAAAAGGGCTTGAAGGCAGTACTTAAGCTTCCATCAAATTCTAAATTACTCAGAAAATGCTCTATCCCAATCCTAGTGAGAGAAATGAATTCTAGCAGCTTCATGGAGGAGAAAATTCATTGTTCACTTCATGTAGATACCTTAGAGACGATGTACCTTTCAGCTAACGTTTGATTCATCTCAGTCTTTCAAGGATTCAATCAGAAAGAACACGAGTACAAATAAGGTAAAATCCTAATACTGGTTTATGACTTTTGCATGGATCCTAGGAAGGTTTTAGATCAAAATTTTAAAATTCCGCTGCGTATGTTGATCCAAATCCTAACATATACTTACCTTAAAATGTATACTCCTACAAACCAATTATCCCTGACACCTCCTCTAGTCACTTACCTATTCTCATAACTTAGATTAACATCATAATTTTATGTAAAATCGTACTTGTTTATTTTCTAAGTGCCATACCTCTAATTGCATATTTATTCTCAATTTACTATTTACTTTTGAAATTACTAACTCTTGCCTCTTCAAACTTTATATTTTCATTATCACAATTACACAACAACCTAATTTCCTTTAACCTATTGTCTCGTTCTTAATCATATCGTGCTTTTAAATTCCTTTTTTTATTTATAAAGTGTCACAAAAACTATCTATTTTTTTAGTTATTATGCTTTAGAACCCTAATATCTCTCCTTAGAAGCAAAGTTCTATGTCTTTATCTTATAAGAGGTTTCTACACTACTATTACTAATTTAATCCATTTATGTATTGACTCAAATATCATCTTCAATCTATTTCTTTTATGTTTATAACCTTAATAATGTATCCGCACATCATTCTATATTTTAATTCAATAAATACTTTCAATCATTCATACGTTGCTATAGCAAGAATTACATGCCTAATGTTGGCCTAGTAACATATCCACCAAAAGTTAAATCTTGCTCTCTTAGTGTCATAGAAACATTAGTCCAGCATTCATACTAATAAGATCTTCTTTCAATCATTATCGGTCATACCCATCAAGGGCACATAAAACTATATAATTAGTTATGTTATATCGTCTTAGTTTTTTACCTATATCATAATAATCCATAAGAAATAATTAAGCCATTCTTATTTACACACTCATAGCATCTTAAGGACTTATGCATCCTTGCTAATTTGATAGACTAATAAAGATTTTTTTCTCATCTCTTAAAAAATCCTAAGTATATCTAGCTTGTGTCTTTATCTTTATCCTTTTAAAAATATTTGAACTTACATCATCATATGTAACTAATTATATTTTATACTTTCATCACAATGGTAGGAGGTATAATTTAAGCAAACTTTTTTCATCTATAAGAACTCCCAAAATATAATTAGGTCTAAATTAATTGTATAATGTATCAATTTAATGAGTTATAGTTTAAGATTCCTAAGGCCTTTGCATCAAATGTGCCATGCATTCAATATAACAAAAGACTTTTGATACAAGTATCCTTAACTTATTCCAAATGACCTATTTTATGTAATAATAATATCAATCACAATAATATTACAATCATACTAAGCTATAACTTTAGTTACTGCTATAATAATATTGTATCATCGCATGATTACCATAAAAACCATATTATTATAGTATACATTGCATCTGAAGAACATAATAATCTTTTAATAACTTACTTGTTGTCTTGGGCTTAAATCCCATGAACAATCATTCATACTCAAGTTTGCCAACTCTTACTTGGCTTCCAAAGCTAACCATATTTAGATTCATAAAACCTTTCCTAATAATTAGGTAACAATCAAAATACTAATTAGACAATCTTTCACAAACAAACTCTACCACCAACATTAATAACCATTAAAGGGTTTGTCAAAATGGTACTAGGTAGTATATGATCTTGAGTACACATAAACTATCAGTACAATTTTGATTAATACTTATTATGAAAGCCCATGAACAATTACTCATGCTTAAGTTTGCCAACTCATGCCTAGCTTCCAAAGTTAACTATATTTAGATTCACAAGACCTTTCCTAATAATTAAGCAATAATTAGGCAACAATCAAAATACTTATTAAATAATCTTTCATAGATAAACTCTACCACCAACATTAATAAGTATTATAGGGTTCATTGAAATGGTACTAGTAGTATATAATCTAAGTGCACATAAACCACTAGTATAATTTTGATTAACACCTTTTTATGATGAGCATGTAGATATAACTATAACCTACGGCTTTCATCCTATTAAAAATTTAGACCATACTTTAAGTATCACCTTTATCACGACCCTCTCTAATCATGACTGGTATGGAATTCCTCTATTTAATTTCCTATCAGTTTAATTTATTTTATTCAATTTACTTATCACAATTCTAGTTATCAACTAAAGAGTGTAGCATGAAGAATAGCATGAATAGAGAAAATGTAATATTTCATTAAAAAATGAGAAAAGTTATATTTGCTTAAATTCTTCTTAAAATAAGGATAAGTTAATTGAATTAACTTATAAGAGATTTAGTTCATAGTTCCTTTATCTAGTAAACTATACATAAAATAAGGTTTTAAAATAATCTAATTACAAATATCTTATGCTACTAAAACTAAATAAAAAAGCAAGCTTACCATTCTAACTTTAAAAAGGTGGTAATTGAGGCTTAATCTATGTATCTGTAAAATAATTCATGAAAAAGTAAGTTCAATGATTTAAATGAGTAAATACTCTATATAAATAAATTATATTAACATAATACTTTTACCTACTAGATCTTTCTCCTATAAAATATAGCATAATAAAACATTTATAATTATTAATTTGCACATTAAGCAACCAAAATGGCTCATTTGTAACCTTATTGTCACATTTATTTTTTAATAGCTTCAAAAAGCTTCATCACAACTATATTATCATCCTAAACATGTCGTACAAGAATAATTGGTAGCAATAAACATCAATCTTTTTACATAATATATGTAATAATCATGAATAAAATATATACATTTATTTTATAACCCTTAAGTTAGACTTATACCTTACATTTCTTTCTATTCATATTCCTTTCGGATTAACTTTATACTCTACTCTCCTTTTTACCAAGAATTTTCCATCTAGCATTCACAGCACCCTTAACATATTTCTCAATTCATATTTACTTAATGCTTTTAATTCTTATATTATTGTATAAGCCATTTTTATCACATCAATCAAATAATATCATGCCTTAATGCATGATCATATAATACATTCTATTCCAAAAATTAATGTGACAAGTTCTTTATAACATACATCATATGGCATACCATCAAATTTCTCATTTTATGATCACTAATTTATGTATTTATCTTATATATATATCATATAATATATCTTATTTTAATGTTTAGGAACCATATACCTTATATTGGACTATTAAATATCATGATAGTATATTATAAATTGAGTATGGTTCACTTTATGACCATTTTAATTTTTTACTTTTGAATGATATTTTATGAATAATTCAAAAACTATAAGTTTATTATTCATGAAACTTATTTCATATGAAAATAGACTTAATTAATATAAGATTTGAAGTAATTATGTTCTTTATAATTTAGAAGTTAAAGTTTAATTTTTCACAATCATGAATTTATGACATTTATTCACTATTTTAATAATATTTCAAAATTTATGTGAGATCTTAGTTTGGAGTTAGTTTCATTTGAAAGTAAACTAAATTACTTTTCTATAATCAGGTGTAAATGAAAAAGTTACTGACTTTTCTAAGTTAGACTTAGAATATTGAAAAAAAATAATAGGTAGTTGTTCTAAATCAAATGGGTAGTTGTTCTGCATTAGAATCTACCTTGTCCAAAATTAAAAAAATACAATCAATTAATCTAACTAAGTAAGGATCCATTATTCTAAGACTTTGTACAATTCTCAATGTGAAACATACTATTCATTTGAGCATTTTATCACCCAAATGCATTCTTATGCCATAATTCCATTCTAAATCACAAAACTTGTGCTATTAATATTATTTCCATCATTAAATCAAGTTTAAACCACAAATTAACAAAGTAATCAAGAAATTACATTATATTTTCTTATAATATAATATTCAAGCTTAAATTCTTGAAATCTAACAAGAAAAGGTAGAGTATCTACTTGCCAAGTATGGATGAGAATACTAAGAAGCTAGATTTGATGCTTTTTTACCTTAATTATATAAAAATCAAAGATTCCATATGTTAGGGTTCCAATTTTCTATTGAAACTAAAATTCACCAAATTATTCTAAACATAAAAGAAGATGAGAAAGAATCTTACTAATTAATAAAAAAATTATTACCTTAATTAGATAAAGAAATTAAAGAAACTAAATACTTTCTTGCCCTAATTTGGAAAGGGGATGAAAGAAAAGTAGTTATGAGGGTTTTAGAGAGTGAAAGGTGAGAATTTTTTGAAAATGAGTGAAGAGGGATTGATTGGTCAATAAAAAGGAGAATAATGTGCAAAGGCATTTTTGAAAATCTATCCTTAAATTTTCTTCATACTTACATAATTGCTTTTGATAACTTAAAACCTTATGCTTTAATTCTCTATTAAATTTTTCTCATCTATTTTTTAGAAATGTTTTAATCTATGATTTTCTAAAAACATCAACTTTTTTTTACAGCCATAACTTATTCATCAAAATTTTTTCTTGTGCGTACATTATTACCATTTGAACTCAAAAGTGTGTTGAGTATTCTAATTATTAATTTTACAAAGTAAATTTGAAATTATTATATTTTATAAAGAGTGTAACATCAAATTATTTCCCTTCTTTTAGTAGAAAGGTTGAGCTTAACAAAACACATGACTTATACTCAAATCTACTTACAAATAATAAGTAAAATATGTGAACAATGAATATGAATATAAAGTTACCTTTTGGTATGTTATCAAATAAAAATGAAAGAAAATTACATTTTACCTACTTCAAGTTTTATTTAATTCACTTTAATTTTTAAGTATCAAAATTTGTCCACATATGTTTGCTAATATTAGCACTTTGCATACCTAAACTTTTTTTATCTAATTTTTAAAGAAATATTTCATAATAACTTAGACAAAATCACCTATGAGTAAAGTATGATTTTTCTTAAAATTCATGTAAATTAATGTTTAGAATTCTCAATAGCACTAAAAAAATATTATCCTTGTTTCCTTGTTTTAATTGTATAAATTATTTGCTATTGTTACATTTTTTTTACAAGATTATCATTAATTGAAATATACAAATTTTAGAATTACAAACATTAAGAGTTTTAATTGATCTTTTTTTTAACCCATTCCATATATTGTAAGCTTTCATTTGACGTCAAAATTTTCTAAAATTGATTTTATTTCAATAAAGATAATTTCAATTACAAATAAATTTATTATTTGAAAACTATATCAAAAATAATTATTTCAATTTATTTGTAAATAAATTTTTTTATTTGAAACATATTAAAAAATGTATGAAACTCAATTAAAAAGTAAGTTTTTATGGAATCATTATAAATATAATGTTAGAAAGAGAATGAATTTTTTATATAATATATATTTTAAACCAAATAAAATGGATTCTAATGAAAACTTTACTAAATCTGAAGAATTTCATAATGATACAAATATAATTAAAATTAGAATTGTAAATAAAATGAAATGAAACCCTTTCTCTTTTTACTTAAAACTAAACATTATTTAAAAATAAAATAAAATCTTATTTTTAGTTATACCAAACAAGAGTATAACATATTCATTTTCTCATTTAAGTTGAATATACATGAGTGAAGAAAGTTATTAAATCAAAGATGCAACACTAAGGATTTGTTTGTTTGTTATTTTTTAAAATATTTTTTTTTATTTTTGAAAACAAGAAATTCTATTTGGAAATCTATTTTTGTAATATATTTTTAAAAATTGTAACTCTAAATGTATAACTTAAAAATAAAAAGAAACAACTTTTTTTATTTTTTTAAACTTATTTTCTTATTTTTAATGTCAACATTATGATTAAATAAAGTAATTTTCTTATTTATAATATTGATCACTTTTATTCTTTATTTTCCTTCAATGCAAAAAAGATTTTTGAGAATAATTTTTGAAAATATAAAAAATAAAAAATAAAATATTTTTTAAATTCTATCGAGAATTCTTAACAATAATTCACATAAATATTAAATAAATTATGCTTTATTTACATTTAATTTTGTTTAATTTTACTTAACTTACTTATTATGTAATTTTATGCAAAAAAATTGGTTTGGAAAAGAAATTGATATGCAAAGTATTAATAACAAAAAGAATATGTAGATGAATATATTCAATAAAAATCCACGAAACTATGTATATAAGTATAATTTAGTTAAAAGATGATAACATTGTTCTTTCATTGATTTTGATAGGAGAATTCTAACATATGTGAGTATTAATACTTTGACATTATGGTAAAATGAAAATTATTAAATTTTAATAATACAAAAATGAATAATTAAAATTCATGATTAGAAAATTTATTTAATCGGTAAAGAGTTGATGGAAAAATATTTCTATTTTAAATTATAATTTTTTTAATTTTAGATCTACTGATAACCTAAAATAAGTAATTTAAGTCAATTATTTATATTGATTTATATTTTTACACTACTTTACTATATAATAAACCTAATTTAATGACTATTAGCTAAAGTTTATTTATAATACCTTGTCATTTAAAACTTTTAAAGTTAAAATACTTTCAAAAAATTATCACATAATTATTTTAAAAATATAAAATATAGTTAATAGTTAATATATTAAAAATCTAAACTTCTACTCTTTGAAGATAGTTTTTTATTTCTCTTTCTCTTTTTTTTAAAAATCCCTTTTACTTATTTCTTACATATTAATACACGATAAAATCTTCTAAAATACTCAATTTAATAACAAAATTTAGTATTATTTTTAATCAAAAGTCTAACATCCACTAATACTTTTGAAAGAAATATTACTTATACATGTTATTTTTCTTACATGTATTTGAAATTAATTTTTTCAAATTTATTTAAAATATATTAAGTAGGTTTTATTTAGAAATTAAAATATTATGCGTGCATTTATAAAAATATGATATGTGTATTTTTTTATTTTTCTTATCTTATAAATTACATTAAATATAAGCTTTTACAATGTATATACTATCTACAATAAAATACTTATTTTATTGATTTAATTTATTATTAATAATATTTTTATATAAGATAAAATAAAAATAAAAAATGTATGAGATAAAATTATTTTTATCTTCATAATGTGTGAAATTACAAAGAAAATAAAAATTACATTAAGAAAAAATATACAAGTAATAATTTAATATATCAAGTCTGAAAATGGGTTATTTGTATTAGGTAAAAATTAGAGTAACAAATCACTTATATTTTTTAGTTTCTAATTTTTTGATAGAATGTATTTAAATATATATAAATGGATAAGTATGTGTGTATGTATATTGGTTCTTTACTAACAATTTCTTGGTATTGTTTGATTTTATATACAAATCTAAATAATTTAAAAGAATAAAAAGTGAAAAATATTACATTATAATAAAAAGAATAGTAGCATGATTTTTATTAAAAAAATTTGATTAGTTAAAATAAAAAAATTTAAAATTTACATTAATATCTAAATATAATTTTATTGTATTGTATATAATAATATTTTTTTCAATAAATTTTTGGCAAGTTAATATTCAAAAAATAATATTGCTGATAAAATAATTAAAATAAAATATTTAAGAATATAATATATAATTTTTTAATTTTGTGGATAGATAATAATTTTCTTTATTTAATGTACAAGTATTAAATTTTATGCACATTTATTTTAATATAAATGAATAGTTTAAATATAGAAAAATAATTTTTTATTTTATGTAACATTTAAATTATAAATAATAATTTTTAATTTATTTTTTATAATAATCAATATATTATCTTATTTAATAAAACAATAATTTTATTATATACTTTTAAACTTAAGTATAAATATGAATTTTTCAAATATGTGTATGAAGTAAAAAGAAACAAAAAGATGTATTCGAAGTAAAAAAAATTTAAATTTGCATAGAAGAACAAAAAATTTGACTAAACTTACATTTTATTTAACTATTAATTTAAAAAAATTGAAGTTAAAATAGAATTAAAATAAATTTAAAGTTTGATTTAAAACGTTTATAAAAAATAATTTTTTTGAAAGTTTTTTCTATACAAATAATATATCACTATTTTATTAATTTGTTAGTTAAGATACTAATACTTATAATTATAATCTAGACTAGATGTACAAGCGCTAGCTTTTTTGAAAAATATTACGATGAATAACAAGTCAGGACCGAAGAGTTTCTAAGTTTTTTGGGAATGATATTTGTTTCAAAAATAAGAAAAGAAATAAATGAAGTAAAAGAAAATGAAGCAAAGTACCAAACTCACTGGAGCAGGCCATCCTCGAAAGCCACGTCGTGAGTGGGTGTCCTTGGGACATTGCTTGGTGAAGCAAATTAATATCGTTCTTGCCACATTTGCTTACCCTTCAAGTGAAGTTTGTATGTATCATTAGCATCCAAATTAATCTCTCATTCTTCATCTTCAACTCACTACTCCGACGGACCGGCCGATCGCCGTCGAAGTAACTGGTCTGATATGGCCGAAGAAAAAGAATCAACGTCAATTCCTCTGAGTCAAGCTGACAATGCCTCTGCCGACGACCCCGAAGATCCAGTCAAGTCTCCCCCACCTTCTCCCAACTCTTCCACTCGCAAGGTTCGATCTGTTTCCTAGATTTACTCTATATCCGCTTTCCATTGTTATTCTTTCTTCCCGTTGACTATTTTCCCCCCTGAAAAATTAGGGCCTATTTTTAGAAGAAATTATATAGTAAAATTTCCTAGAACCAAATTAATTGTTGGATCTTAGGCGGTCTGAATTGGATATTTAGGTGATTTTTTTTTTCTAATGTCAATTTTGTATCGTTGATGCATGAGTCTTTGGAGCATCGGTGACTGACAAGCCGAGGTCGTCTTTAAAATGGGAAACTATTTTTTCTGCTTAGCGAGTTAGTAACAATTCTCTACTTGTACTGAAGAGACTAGCACGCGGGAAGAAATGGGTGCTTGTTTACAAAATGAGGGACATAATGTTCAGTTAACAATGATTTTACTTCCGTACATTACGTCTCTTCGATACTGGATACAAAATAGTATGCGGGAAAGTGTTTTGAGGTTGCTGGATGAAATTACGGGTTGAGACTAGTAAAACAGAATTTGACTCAAGACTGTGCAGATAGCCAACTTAGCAAGTAAAAAATGTGGGATATGAGAAATCAATATCTGACTTTATAATACGCATCTCATTTGCTGTGATATAGATAGGGAGTTCAGATAGATAAAGTAGTTCGTTTACGTTTATCTTGCTATTGACTTGCTTGGCTCTCCTGCTCAGGCCTGCTGTTTTGTCCTTCAGAGTTGGGTCTCAAAAAAGTTTATGACTGGATGGTAACTGAAAGAGCTACATATTGAGATGACTTTTTTTTTTTTAAATTTAAATTTTTTACTTTAAATGTCATAATTTGATGATTCCTTTATATTTTAAATTTGCAGTGTAGTTCTGTTTCCAGTTGCAGTTACCTTTTTTATTACATGGTGGTTTATACAATTTGTGGATGGTTTCTTTAGTCCGATATACTCCAGGCTTGGCATTGATATATTTGGTAAGTGGTTTATATTAGCTTTGATTGACAATGGAACCTCAAATGGTTATGATTGTTGCTAAGGTAATCTATCGATTTTTATTATCTGACCTTTCACATATGTAGCTAAAATAAAGTAATACTTTTAACTTCTGTGATATCTGGTGAATCTATTGATTTATCAGTTGGGCAGGAATGCATTATTGTTTCGTGTCAGAGCTTACTGGTCACTGGCCAGCTGGGGAAAACATCATCTAGATCCAATCCAAATATGAGTATATTTAATAAAAATCCATACAAGCAGACTTCAATTTATTCTATATTTAATGTCACATACAAGCAGACTTCAATTTATTATATAATTGTAACTAAATGGCTGGTGAACCATAGATTGGAGTAATGGTTATTGTTTCCAAGCTTTGTACTGAACACAAATGGTCGTTGAAATTATTAATGTTATTTTCATTCCATGAGAACTGTTTGTGGTGTAAACTTGACTCTGAAAATTAAGTTATACAGTAATAAAGGAATGGAAGTGTCACTTTATATTGCATAAATATAAACTAGTGATTCTGAAAATAGTTATCTTTGTTATTGAGAACTTTCATGGAGGAGTTTCGCTGTATGATGGTGTTATGTGAAGAATTAAATTTGGAACAATTTGTGATTGGTTGTTTGCTTATGTATTTAGTTCAGTTTTTGTATTATCACATATTGCCTTGATTTTTAGCCATGGCAGGCCTTGATGGAAGTATATTGGGGATCAGGAATGCTGAATTAATAAAAGTCTGAATTGACAACAAAACAGCTACTTTGAAAAGAAATTCCTTTATATTTGTGAAAGCCTGTTGGACATCTCTCTTTCTCTATCTCTTTGTGCTTTTCTCTACCCAAATAGCAATTTAGCTATTATATTGGCTTGATTATATTTTGGATGTCATGATTTAAAGTGCAAGGTTCTTGTTTTGTGTTGCAGGACTTGGTTTTGTTACATCTTTAGTTTTTGTATTTCTTGTCGGTGTTTTTGTCTCTTCATGGATTGGAGGCACTGTTTTCTGGATTGGAGAGTGGTTCATAAAGCGCATGCCTTTTGTTAAGCATATATACTCAGCCTCCAAACAGATTAGTGCTGCAATATCTCCAGGTATGTTCAGTCATGGCTAAGTTTGTTTGACAACTATATGATGCCATTGTATAGTGTATTTGTAGATCCACGAAGAGAGATGATTCCTATCCTCAAAATAGGATACTGATGAAACCGCACTTTCTTTGTGCATTTAGATTTAAGTATGATATAATGAGAAATTAGATATTAATATGTAATTTTTTAAGACAAAGTGCGATATCTGCCATGTTTTGGGTGTTTTTGTTGTTTTTGGGTTTAGTTAGCTATATTTGGGTCTGTGTCTCTATGCTCTGTGTAGTTATTATGTGTTAAGTTTGAAGCTGGGGGAAAGAAACTCCTGTTCTAAATGATTATTTTCTTTCTGAAGGTACTTTGGATGGTAAGATGCACGGGATAAATTGCCCTTTTCATTTATGAGCATTGTGACATGCTCCAAATTGTTTCCCATTGCACTCTAAATTGTGTTTATAGTGTTCACTTGTAAAGATTGGTAACAACTGTGCCGCACTTTCTGACTTTGTACACTATCTTCTTCACAGATCAAAACACTACCGCCTTTAAAGAGGTAGCAATTATCCGTCACCCACGGGTTGGTGAATATGCTTTTGGCTTTATTACATCAACTGTCACCCTTCAGGTACTTCTTTCCTTTTCTCTGTACACCAATTTCCTCAGGTCTATGTTAATCAATTGTGAGTTCCCTTCTTCACTTTGTGCAGCAACCTGCAATTAATCTTCCCTAGCATTAATTGCTTTGACTTGTCTGTTTAATCACACGTTATGCACACTAACCTCTTAGCACACACTATCTAGAGGCCTTCTTTACAATTGTGCTGGAATTGAACTTATTGTGTTGCATAGATATAAATTTGCATTTGTATTGTTTATCTTACTAAATTTCAAATGGGGGAAGATTGTTCCATATTTATGTAGAAATGGCTGTGATAAACCCTGTGATTAACAACTTTATTTACCTTTCAAATTTGGTTACCTCATTAAAAGTAGGTGATCCTATGCACCGTACTTCCTCCTTCTTGAGACATTTATTGGGTCGCTGCTGTTCTCAAAAATCAAAATATTTGATCTTTAAAAGTTGTATTTATGAAGATATATATTGAATTTCACACCCAGAGAACTTGGTAGCAATAAATCTCTAAATACATCAGGCAAAGGTAATGCTATAATGATCTCGGCCAAAGATATAAAAGAGAGGTATGATTAGAAGTTTCGTGACATGTTGATATCTTATCTTGTTTTAATCTAAACTATCCTTGATTTCATTCTTCCAACGCCTAACAAGCAAGCACATGGACATATGCTACACCCAAGGAAGCAAATGCGTGTGTAACTTTCTTTATTTGGTATTCCGTATTTAATTAGATATATTATTTGTAGTTAATTGTTACTTTATTTTGCTGCTAATTCTTGAGTTAATTCAACTGTTAAAATTTAGGGGTCTGCATTTACGAGGTTTTGATCCAAAATATGTTTTATGTTGATAACATAGTTCCAGTGTGGTGCGTCAAATTTTTCATGGGGTGGTTTGAATGAACACAGATGACTTGGAGGATCTGTTTTATGTTCGACTAAATTTAACCTTCAACTTTTTATCTTTTCATTTTTTGTCTGTCCTCTTTCCCAGAAAGATAATGAAGATGAAGAGTTATGCAGTGTTTTTGTCCCTACAAACCATCTATATATTGGTGATATATTCTTGGTGAACTCCAAAGAGATCATGAGACCAAATCTTTCCATTCGAGAAGGCATAGGTACGTTGGGTAGTTTTCATTTGCCAAAAAGCGGAGTATATATACTGTGTTGTTTCAGCAATCTTTCTTTGCACCTTGCTCGGATGCAAGTTCCCTCGGTTCAAGAGGGATCTCTTTCACCCATCGCATGTCCTATCTAATACTCAAACATACGTGGGATCCACATTAATTATAAATCAGAAGGTAACAGTGTGTTGATGCTGATGCAGAAATAATCGTTTCTGGAGGAATGACGATGCCACAGGTGATCTCCCCTGCGGAGAGGGTTGCTCGACTGAACGACAGAATCCCTTTAAACAGAATGGGATAGAGGCATCAAGCTGGTGGACCTGCTGGTTAATGGCTATAAGAAATTTGAGTCTCAACTCTGAACTACCGTCTCCTGAAATTTGTATATTAAGATAACAGTTTCCGTTCGTGTGAGCGGATAAAAGAGCTAAAAAGTAACATTGTATTATTAGTACACTATTCCCCCACCCCTCTCCCTTTTTTACACACGTGTCCCTTGTTAGTAGGATAACTGTTATTGGCGAATTTATGATCCTTTCCTGTTGTCATGGCGCGCTCATCTCTATATTTATCGGATCAAGCTAATAAATATGTGAAACTAATTGTTTCAGAAATAAATAAAAAGCTGCATATTTTAACATAAAAATTAGCACATTATTGATTTTATTTTCGAATGTTGTACGCTGTCAAAATTCAAAATTGACTAGTTTAATGGATTAGATATTTGATATTATTCTAGAGGGTTTAACTATAAACAATTTAATAAATAGATAACTATTTGTATAGACTTGCATATGAATTGTGAACTTAACTTTCCTAAAGTGTGAAATGCATTTTAGAATATAAAATGGATAATTAAACTTATTAATAAAAAATTAAAATTTTAATAGATTATAGGAAAAATTGGAAATAACCTTTTTAATTGTGGGATTTTTGAGTTCTACTCTTTTAAATTATAAAAATTTGAATTTTATCCTTTACAATTATATAAAATTTGTATTTTACTGTCATTATTACCAAATTAACAGAATATGTTAGAAAAATTAATATGATCATATTTTATTTACCAACAGATAAAAACTGTTGTTATATTCATTAATTTTTAAAATTTTTTTAACTTATCGACGGTTATAAACTGCTTTTAAGAATGATGACATCAATTATAAATCGTCGATAAATATTATAACTGTTAACTTGATAATGATAGAAGTAAAATTCAAGTTTTATATGCTTGCGGAGGATAAAATTCAAGTTTTTATAATTTAAGGGAATAAAATTTGACGACTCCATAATTGGCAAGAATTATTTGCAGTTTTTCTTAAATAATAAATCATTAAAATTATAAATTTTAACTTATAATCATTTTTTAATTTTTATTAATAATTATGATAATTTAATTTATTTTTATAATATATTTTATATTTTAAAGGAGTCAAATCCATAAATTATATTCAAATAATGATGTGATATGATTTATTAATTTAAAATTGAGGAGTTGAATCCATAAATTATATTCAAATAATGATGTGGCATGATTTATTGAACTAAAACTAAGGCACGTCAAAATCCTCATTGATTTAATTGATGCATGACAATTTCAGGAAGCTTTACATCTTCCATGTTGCAGAGGTCAAACGTCTAACTAGGAGTCATAATTTTTCATATTGTAAAATAATTTATTATAAACATCAAGTATTTTGAATTGATTTATATTGAATTTATATAAATTCAAGTTAACCTTAATCTAATAAATTATTATTTGCATTATACAGGATGGATCATTTATATGACTTAAATTTAAATAAATTAATATATTAACTTATTTAAGAATTTATATTAAAATTTTAAAAATATTATTTAAAGAAAGAATTAATAATTACATATAATAAAAAGATAAATTTTATGTTATAACAAAATAATAATAAAATCTAAACAAAGTATTTAGTCAAAGATTAAAAATATTTTTAGTGACAAATACTAAGTAATTAAATTTAATCACTAGATTTATAACATAAATTTTATTAATTAAGATTATTAAATGAACTAAATAGGTTAACTTGTCTTAATATATTTAATAAACAAATTGATTTAATCCAATATAATTTTTATTTAGGTTGGGATTAGGATGAGCTCATTTGAATTGTCACTATCCTTTAACATAATGCTACCAAACATACCACTCCTCCATTCCCTTTCTTATTTGAAGGTGAAAGGAGAAAATTAGAATCTTAAGATATAGAGCATAAAATCATTGAAATTTGGCACTATACATCAAAGGAAACCTAGAAATAAAACTAAGGACTTGTAGTGTATGACTATATAATTTTGATGACAATAGTAAATGTAATAAGTGTGATGTTTCTCTTGATTTGCTACTAGGCAATAAATTCTTACTAAGGAAATGTTATCATTAGTGGCTTTATTTTAAAGTTAGTCATAGGTATCATTTCAACACGAAACAAGCGATCAAAGTGATTTTTCTCCTTTTTCCTAATAAGTTGGTGGCGTTACAACAATATTGGTATAAGATAATTAGCATTTTCTAAGTGGATTTGTTATTTTTCTGTTATGCATTTCTTTTTCTCTTGCTTGTATGTGAGAGAGTTATGGATTGTATAATTCAAATAGAGGAAATTATCGACAAAATTGTAGTGCTAACCTATGAGTAGAGCTACCTTCAATTTAATATGTAATTCTCTTTCTTTTTCCTTTTTATGCTTATCATCTATATCAATTGGTATCAAAACTAAGCTAATAATTCATTGCTACATTGTAACTCTTATTGCATGATGTTAAGTTCAATAGAGATGGAACAATATTTGGAAGCTGATGAGAAATCCATCTTCAAAGTGTTTACTCTTATTCAAAATCAATAGTAATCCACTAATTCTCACATTAGTTAAATTTAGGATCAATTGGTTGGAATTTAATAAGTCATCTTTTAGATTGCAATTAAAATAAGTGCTCAAAAAAATAAAAGGACCTAAAACATCCAAGAATATAAAAGATAAAGGTTTGGTAAAGGATGTTGAGGAGTAATAAGATAAAATTCCATCATATGAATAATAAGGCACTAAGTACTAAGGCAACAAATCTACAAGATGGGTCTTAGCTAAATTTAACTAAATTTAATACTATGGCTTTAAAATTTGGAGAAGTAAGGAGGATAAGATTTTGAGTTGGAAGAGGTTTTTCAAAGTCAAAGGTCGAAAAGGATGCTAAAAAGTTTAAAAGAAAGGACATATCATTAGTATTAACATTATTTCTTCATTAAAGGTAACATGTTTCTTTCTTGAAAATTCATGAAGGATATGACTTTTAGGTTTACTAAAGGGTTTTATAAGGATTCTTTAACTAAATTGACCAATCTCAAGTAAAATGGGTCACTAATTGAATACATAGAGGAATTTGATAAATTAGGGCTAAATTGTTAGAAGTTCAAATTCTTAAGTTATTTTCTTGGAAACAAAAGACCCTAGAAAAGGCTATTAGAATGTTAAAACCCTAAATAGTTAAAGAGGTCATGCATTCAACAAAGTTGTAAAATGATATCTTGTTGGAATTAAAAAGAAATCCAATTTTGATTTTTACCTTTAAAACTCCTTTATACTCTAAAATAACCTTCTTTCCATTTATAAACCATTCTCAACTAACCTATACCCAATACAAACCACCTTCATCCTAGCATTTAACTTTTTTACCATACTTTTTAGCAAAATTATCCACCAATCATAATTATCCAAATAAACCAAACCACCTTTTTAAAAATATTTACATACCTCTACACAGATAAGGACTATAATAAAGAACAATAGGAATGTAAGCCAAAGTGAAATGGAAGCAAGAAAAATCAAAGGGCTTTGTATATTTTGTGGACAAAGATAACACACCAATCACTCAAGTAGGACTTTGAGGCATTTTGCTTTACTAATGGAAGTAGAAAAGGAAGAAAAAAGGTGAAGGAGAAATAGAAAAGGGCAAGGCAGAAGAAGTCACTTTAAATCATTAGTTTAAGAATACTAAAAAGGATAGAGAAAAGCAAAACTCTTTACATGCTATTTACGGTCTGGTTGAGCATTATACAATACAAAAGACTTAAGGGTATTAAATTTTGGAAGACTAAGACGTTAGTGAATTTTGGAAGCACCATAATTTCTTAGGGATAGAGTAAATCAAAAGGCTTAAATGCAAATTTATTCCATTTACAATTAGCAAGGTGAAGATTACAAGTGAAAGCCACTAAAAAGTCAACTATGAATGTCTAAATCTTCATTGAGAAATTATTACACCTTTAAAATTATAAAGTTTTATTTTAATTATTTATTTAGTAAATCTCAAATATGTATCAATAATTAGAAAATTTATGGAAAGATTTACAATAGTAGCTAATAATAGAAAATGGAGTTTCAATATGAAACTAAATGTAACTAAATTAAATATAATAGTATGAAATTAGAATTAAAATAAAATGCTTGGAAGAAATTTAGGATCACAATTTCCCAATTGTCTTTATGAACTTTAAGAATGCCTAAATTACCCTTAACGGCATTAAAATGACTAGAGGACATTTTTCCTTTCCATTTCTTAGCTAACGACCCTTAGCTCCTTTTTCTTATAAGCTTTCAATTTGCATTCCATCTCAATTCTAGCAACTTATTGATCAAATCTTAAAAATTTCTTGTTCATACTTCCATCAAAGCAAGGTAATATCTTCTAGCATAATTTTCATGTAAAATTTCTTAGAGACTTAATGAAGAAAAGAATTAGAGATTTGGGTCTCAAACTTTAACTAATGTATGAAATAAGATAATTAATTGATTTATATAGTCTTTACTCATTCTCCTTCATTTTTTTAATTTGAAGTAAGTAAATAATTTACTTACTTGATCAATTATACAAATTATGATTTTGTATGATGCTACTTAGGATGTGTTGATCTAATGTTGTGTATGTGATGTAAATGATAAAAAAGAGTGACATAGGATGCTAAATAGGTGTATTGAAAGTTGTATTTAAGGGTTTGAATAGGCTAAGCCAAATTTGGCTTGACCCTAAATAAGTCAAGCCTGCTTTCTAAATTATTAGCCTGAGCCTAATCCATTAGCTTATATAAGGCCAAAATTTAAGCTCGACTTGACCTATTAAAGAAATTTGACTAGGCCTATTAGCTTATTTAGAAGTCTTCTTGTATAAATAGGCTTTCAAATTTGTTAATAGACTAAAACTTTCTTGAAATCCAAATTTATCCAATGGCTTAATTAGGCTCATATACATATATATATGCATGTGTATCAAAATATTTATATTATTTATATATATAATATATATTATATTATATTATTTATAAATCCTTAAATAGGATAGGTTGTAGGCCCCTCATAAGCCGTCTGACCTACTTACACCTTTGGTTATATTAAAGTTTAATGAGTACTTAATGTGTTTTAAGGAATAAAATAGGCAACTAGTGTTAGGTGATCAATGAGAAATTTTGTAGATATAGAAAATCTCGTATGAGAATTAAGTGTGCAATTGATTCTCACTATCCAAAAGCAAATTTGAGTTGGGGAAATAATTGTGCAATTAATTCTCAACTTCTTTAAAAAAAATTTATAAATGAACTGATTGCACAATCAATTCTAGCTACCTAAAAGCTAATTTGGGATAGGGGAATTAATTGTACAATTAATTCATATCCTTAGAAAATATTCATAATGAACCAATTGTACAATCAATTTTTATTGTCCAAAGACAAATCTAAGATAAGGGAATTTATTGTATAATAAACTTTCATGCCTTGTTTCATAATCATTATGATCAATCTAAAATAGCTTTTAAAGGTAAATCTAATTATAATAATGATAGATAAGCACTTTGCTAAAGGTCATTACTACCTTTAATTTGGTGTATGACTATTTTATCCTGTTGCATCCTATTCAATGTTGAAATTGAAAATATTCTTTAATTGTTATAATGAGATGAATTTTGATGTGAATGATGATATATTGATTCCAAATTTAGATTACATGATTGTGACTAATAGATATTAAAAGGAGTAAGATTAGATTTGTGAATAGATAAAATAGATTAGGAGGCATAAAGTGGGCTAATTGTTACTAACTATCTATTGCTTGCTATTATTATTTTTCATTTATTTTAGTATAAAGAAATTGAATTATGTTTAATTGTAATATTTAAATATGGTTAATGTGACATGCTACAATATTGATATGAAATATGAAATTCTTAGTTGTAATATTACTTATAAACAAACTAGATAAGTAAATTATCTACTTATTAAGTATCAAGTTTTACTATTCTTTTTCAAATGGTTTACAAATGTCTAGGTTAAAGCTCCACAGCCACCATCGTTAGTGCAGGAGTAGAGTTATGTTACAAGCAGCCATAACTTTTAGATAAGAAGTTAAGCTAAATTAAACATAAGGAATCTATAGTAATCATAACTACTTAAAAGATTTGATAACAAGATCTTCCATGTAAACATTTATTTTGATAATGAAATGAAGTAAATAAACTTAATTAGCCTACCAATTATTATATAATGATGTCAAATTAGGATTTTACAAGCTTATGGATACAGGTAATGGGATCTATACCAATTATGGGGAAGCGAGTCATGATAAAAATCCAAGATATTAAGTTTAAAGCTCCTTTCCTTGTCCTATCTATGTTTGGATTTGGTATAATATTAGGCATCTACTAGTTTGTAAACTTTGATACATTCAAATGGAATTTCAATTTACTCTCAATGTAATTCAAAAATCTTGAAAGAAGGTTTATCTTTGAGGTTCACCACCTTAGTACATGATCTTAAAAGGTAATAAGTTAGTAAATAGAGCCATGTATTATGTTACTACATTATTAATGGCCTAATGTTCTCAAAGAAACTAATCTTAGCTCTACCTACATGTAATGTCCACCATATTTGAAACAAATTAGCATTTTGATCAAAACCAGCAAGGCATATTAATATCATTTCTCGAATAATTTGTAAGTATTTTTAGTATCCCAAGCTCATTACTTTCTGTTAGAAATTAAGATTACAAGATATCCTTAATTGAGGGAAGCATGCTAGTTAATATGAAACCATACAAGTATGCTTTTATATAAAAAGATGTTATTAAAATCTTACTAAATGAAATGATGACCTTTAGAGTAATTTAAACTAGTAACAACCTATTTAGGTCTCATGTGGTTTTTGTAAAGAAGAAGAATGGATTTTGGAGTTTTTGTATGGATTACAAGAAATTAAATGCCGTAATAGTTAAAGATAAATTTATTATTCCTTTAATGGAAAAGTTACCAATTGAATTACAAGGAGCTAATTACTTTTCCAAGCTAGATTTAACTCAAGGTTTCCATTAGGTGAGAATGAACCTTAAAAATGTTTATAAGATAACCTTTAAAATATATTTTAAGCATTCTAAGTGGTTGGTGATGCCTTTTGGACTTTCAAATGCCCTTGCTACCTTTCAAGCCTTAATGAATATTATTTTTAAACTATTGTTAAGAAAATTTATGTTAGTTTTTTTTATAACATACTAGTTTACAACAAGAGTTAGAAAACTCATCTTAAGTATCTAAGACTGTTTTAAAGTTCTTAAGACAAGATCAATTATTTGTAAATATTAAAAAAATAGTGCATTTAGTTAGAGGAAGCTTAAATTATAACATATTCTTTAAAATATAATAATTTTAAATTTATTTTATTAAAAAATAATTAAAATATTAAATATGTCTTTGACTTAAAACAAAAATGATATGTGTGTAAGAAAATTATGATGAATAAATATAGATGAATTATAGTATAAATTAAAAGTTAATGCTTTAGTAAATCTTGGAATAAGGATTTTATAAGAAATAAATAAGAAAAGCTCAATCGAAAATTAAAGTATAAGATAACTATTATAAGTGAGTATATGAGTGAGAAGGAAATTTAAGGACACATTTTCAATTTTTTTTTCATTTTTTATTGCTAATTCTAATAAACCCTACCTCCTTTCCTCTCACTTTTTCATTAAATTAAAATTAGGAAATTATAATAATCTTTAATTTCTTCGTCCAATCAAGGGTTGAGAAACATTAAATCCAATCTCTTAACATCCTTCTCTATATTATAAGTAAATACTTTACTATTTCTTATTAAATTTTATGAGTTTAACTTTAAATGCTATTTTTTTTTAATTTTTATGGAAATATGAATATGAATTCTTGATTGATATGTTAATTTATGCTTTAAACTTAATTTGATAATGTAAATAACATTAATGATATGTGGTTAATGTGTATTTATGATTTTATGATATTTGATTAGGTAACAAGTGCATTTGGATGATTAAACTTTTGGAGGAGTAGTGAAAACTTGTAAAAAAAATGATGAAGACAAGCCATATTTGACTATTGTAATCAATTATGAGCCTTTAGAAGTATTTTCAATGCCAATAGTTGATTATTATCATCGATTATAAGTGTTAGAATTGCTTTTTCAGTCTTAATAATTGATTATAATATTCAACTATATTAGGATAAAATTGTTATGTTAATTTTAAAAAGTCATAACTTATTTGTCTTGCATCCATTTTTAACTCAAATTATTTATTATTAAAAAGATAATTGAGTTTACTATTAAATAAAACTAATTTCAAATCAATATCTTATTTATATTTTGATATATCACTAAAACAATGGACGAAGGTTAGAAACTCAAAATTTTGAAAAATTGATTTTTTTGTGTCGAACTTATATAGGACATAATTCTTTTGAATCTTAATCCTTTTATACGAAAGAATAGTTTATGAAAGTTCATTAAATTTACTTTCATATGAAGTAAATTTCATGAATAATAAATTTAAATTTTTTGGATTACTGATAAAATATTATTCAAAGGTTAAAACTAAAATAATCATAGAGCATATTATACTTAATTTATATTATGTTATTATGAATTACAATGGTCCAATGTGGGAGGAATGGTTCCTACATATCAAGATAAGATGATTATGATATTTATAAGATCAATACATAAATTGATGCTCGTGAAAGAAGAATTTAGATGTTATGTCATATGATGTGTAATGTAATGAACTTGTTAAATTAATTATGGAATGGAATATGTTATATGGCTATGCACTTAAGGCATTGTAATGTCATGAACCATAATGTGAGTATATATATAATGTTATTAATGCAATGAAATATATTATGTGCCCATGTATTGAGGTGTGGTATTGTTTGATTGATGCAATGAATATGACTTATGCTATGATAAGAGAAATAAAAGCATAAAGCAATTATAAGTTAAGAAATGTATCAGGGGTGATGAAAATACAGAATGACTAATTCCTAATAATATACTTATGAAAAGTATAAAGTTAACTTTAGGGGGATAAAGATAGAAAGCTTGTGAAAGGTATGAGATTAACCTTAAAGTTATAAGACAGATGCATACCTCTTATTGTTGCTAATGATTATGTAATGTATTATGGAATGGTAATCTATTTGTCATTGGTTGTTTCCATGCAATATACTTATGTTAGTATCGATATAGTTGAACTTATTAGGGTTACATGCAATGGAATTGATATATTGAGCTATCTTATGTGTTAGGGTTTATAGAAAGATGGCTTCATTAGTTAGTTATTGCATTATTGTGTTTAGTTATGTTGGAGTATTTACTCACTAAATCTTGAACTCACTCCTTTGTGATTTATTTTGTTAATATACAGATTGAACCTCCACCATTACCTATATAAAGCTAAGATTGCTAGCATGCTTTGTGGTTTGGCTTTGTTAGCTTAAGAAATTAGTATATAGATTGTTTTAGGGCCTTATTCCATATATAGGTTATGGGTAGAGGAGTTACAAACTAAATTCTTTTTAAGTTAATTGAATTAGCTTATTCTCATTTTGAGAGGAATATAAATAAACCTAATTTTCTTACCAATAAATGGAATTCTCCTTCTTCTCTATTAATGCCTTCTTTCTTGTCATATTCCTTAATCAATCAATTAGGAATGTGATGAATAAATTAGATTAGATTGCTAGAAATTGAGTAATGGGTTCTATGCCAATTACAAGTAGGTTAGGGTTATAATAGAAATATTTTGGACATATTATATCAAAAGAAAGAGTATCAGCTAATAAAAGCAAAATTATTAACAAATTAAATGGCCAACTTAACTACATTTAGAGAATCAAAAGGGTTTCTAGGCTTTGCAAGGTATTATAAGCATCTTATTAAAGATTATGGTAAATTTACCAAACCTTTAGTAAAACTTCTCAAGAAAGATGTCTTTAAATGGTCCTCAAAAGCTTAAAAAGCTTTTGACAAGTTAATAAAGGCGGTATCATTTGCCTTAGTATTGACTTTACTAGATTTTTCCAAGCATTTCACCTTATAAACTAATGCATTTAGTGTAGGAATTGGGGCTATCCTTATACAATCTAGTCAATTTATTGCATATCTTAACAAAGTTATGGATCTTAAGTTGTAAGTTATATTTACATAAGAAAATGAGTTATTTGCCTTTATATTTATAATCAAGAAATAGAGTTCTCATCTAATTAGACACCACTTTATCATTAAGATTGATCATTAAGAATCAAAACATTTGCTTAAGTAATATATTAACATCCCAATGCAACAAAAATGGCTAGAAAAAATCATGGGGTATGACTATGAGGTTTAATTCAGATAAGAAAAGGATAACATAGTGGTAGATGCTTATCTGGGAAGCACATTGAACCTATATTCCTTATGGTATCCATAGTTACTTTTGATCTTATGCAATTGATCTGACTTAGCTTAGCACAAGACCCTTCATTACAATAAAAAATCATATCACTAGAATAAGACCTTGACTTTTGCCTTAAATTCTAACAACACCTAGGGATTCTTGAAAAAAGGCGTTAATTTGCTGTGAGGCTAGATCTGTAACTTAGACAATAACTTTTAAATATATTTCATAACTCTTGCTTAGGGTGGTCACTTGGGAGGGAAGTCCTTTACAAAAGATAGCTTCTATATTATATTAGAAAAGCTTTCAAAAAGATGTTAAAAACTATATGAGGTAGTGTGAGGTTTGCCAAATATTCAATCTAGACTTTTCATCTTACTTAAGATTGTTGTAGCCTTTACCCATTCTTGAAAAAGCATTATATTCTATTGTAATGGATTGCATAACATGGCTTCCACTATCTTAGATGAAATTGAATGGCTTCCATTATCTCAAGATAAAATTGTAATATTAGTTATCATAGATAGATTTACTAAATATGCATACTTCCTAATCTTAAACCACTTATTATAATAGTACAAGTGGCAGAAGTTTTCTTGGCCAATGTTTATAGACTCTATAGGTTTCTTTAAGCTATAGTCAATGGCAAAGATCTATTTTCCTCATGTTCTTTTTGGAGTGAACTCTTAAGGGCAAATAGGGCCCACTTGCTAAAATTAACTTCATGTCACTTTCAAATAGATGGCCAATACAAAGTCTTGAATCATACTTTGGATTGCTACTTTAGGTGCTCGTATGGAGATGTCCCTAAGCGATAGGTGAAGTGGCTTCCTATGTTGGATACTAATAGTTTGGTATAATACTTCTTATCATTCTACCATCGGTATAACTCCATTTAAAGCATTATATAGTCAAAGTCCCTTACCCTACACTATCTATCTAACAAGTAATTCTATTGTAGAAGCAATTGGTTTGGAATTTAAAACCAAGGAATAAGTCATTGCTATACTAAAATAGAATTTGCTAAAGGCATAGTTAAGGTTAAAGTTACAAGTTGGTAAGCATAGATCTAATAAATAATTTAAGATAGGAAGTTATATCCACATCAATCTCTAGTACTGTAAACAAATCTTATTGCCAAAGCGTGTATTTCACATATTACTTGCCTAATAATTTAGGCCATTTAAAATCTTGGAGAAGGAAGGTCATGTTGCTTATAAATTGGAATTTTTAGTTGATTTTAGAGTCCATCATGCATTCTATGTTTCACTTCCTAAGAAACATTATGGCAACCATGAAGTCCTATCTACTTTGCCTTGTATTTTTGAATTTGGACTAACTCCCTTGATTTTTGTAGCCACTTTAAGTAGAAAAATGACTAAGAAGGCCAATCAAGCTATTACTAAGGTTCTAGTTCAATGGTCATAATTGCCCTTTGAAGAAGCAACTTGAATGAAATACAAAGATTTTCCTAAAGAGTTTCCACATTTTTCCATAAACTAGCTTTAGCAGCATCATTGAGGATAAGGATAATCTCTTGAGAAGTGGTATTGATAGACAATAAATTTTTATTAAAAAATATTATTATTAGTGGCTTTATTTTAGAGGCTAGTTATACACATTATTTCAATTAGTATTGGCATGAGATAGCTGGTAAGTTCTTAGTGGACTTGTTATTTTTTGTGTTATGCATTTTTTCTCTAAATTTTGTATAAGAATGTTGCGAATTATATGATTAAGTTAAAGGATATTATCAATACAATTGCTTACCGAACCCATGAATTGAGCTACCTTCAATCTAACAGCCTGCAATTGTCTTTCTATATTTTTTTTCCCATCACTTGTATAAATGCACATCAGATGGTATGCATGCATGGTAATTTTATTATCAGTTTGATTCGATTTGTAAAGTATTTACGGTCTTCTGTTTTTCGAAGTTTAAAGGCCTTGTGGCTTCTTTAGAATTTAGAACAGCACCGCCCCCACCCGGGCCTTTTTTTCCTGGACTGTGTGCACGATTACCCTGCCATTAATTTCGCTTGGTCCAGGAAAGCCCATTTCATAGAACGTGTTTAATTCAGTGTGTCTTGCAGTATCGTCGGCAATAAGACTGCGATCTGATTGGCCGTACTCGACAGGCATTTTCGGCAGATTCATACATTACATATATAAAGGGCACGGGATGTTCTCCAGGGCCTAATTTCAAATCAGAGGAACAGCAGTGGCCAGCCCTATCCATCCCATTCCCTCAGCCGGGCAGAGCCATAGCCAGACGCACTCATTGATAGTGAGGCCGAGTGGTACACCCACACCCACCCAAGGCAAGGCCAAGCAGAGGCTTGGCTTCTTCCTACTTTTGGTGAATTCCAACACCCCCCGGAATAGATGGATAGGTATCAGAGGGTGGAGAAGCCCCAGCCAGATATTCCCATTAACGAGAACGAGATTCGCATTACTTCTCAGGGAAGGATCAGAAATTATATTACATATGCCACCACTCTCCTCCAGGTATGTCTATCTCTTTTCTTTCCCACTTTCTTCTTTGCAAATATGCTTAACCCACATGCCAAAAGCTGATTTTTAGGTCAAAGATTGATAGCTTTAGGGGGAAGCCGAAGTTTTCTCTGAGGTCCAGCTCTCTAAACACCAATATTCTCCATGTTTCATATCCATGCTTATGACCAAATAATTAAGAAGTGGCTTGACGGCTGGGATTTCAATTTGCATTTCGTACACTGTCTGTCTATACTATGTTAGTGACTGGGATTGCATTTATTTGTCCCATAGTCTGGTTGGGTGGGTTGTCTATGTGCTAGACAGCTGAAGTGGTTCCAGTCTTAAGAAAGCCTACCAACTGCAGTTTTACTTGTCATTTGTAGATAAATACATGGATAGTTTGTGACATGGCCTTTATGTTTAATATGCTGCTTTTGGTAATGCTAATGGATCAATGATGATAATAATTATCAACAAAACATGGGCCCCTTGATACTTGCACCCAGAATCTCATTATTTCCTTCATACTTATTTCTAAAATTTGTTTTTACCTTGTTCAGTTAGATGGAAAAATTAATAATTACTTAAGGTTGTGTTACTAGTGAACAAAAGTCACAGTTTATTGGAGATTATCTTGTCATGCCGATACTACTTTTTCCTTTTTGTCATTTTCCTCTTTTCATTCTGTTTACTTTGATAGGAATCCTTTCTCTACATTAAGATCTTTACTTCACGAACGGTATTTTATGGTGAGTTTCTGGTAGTGCTAGCATTTTATCTCCTTATGGTTGCATTCCATACATACATGCTTAGAAGATATTTAGGGGGTACTTTTGATTTTCCATTTCCTGATATATTTATGTGGTTCCTATCTTGCGCCATTTGTGTTTTCTGCAGGAGAAAGGATCTGATGACATTATTCTCAAAGCAATGGGCAGAGCTATCAATAAGACTGTATTGATTTCTGAATTGATCAAGGTGGGAGGAATGGCTTCTCCATGTGTATATATGTGATTCTTTAATCATATATCATGATTTCTGAAAGAGCAGTTTTTTTTTATTCAGAGAAGGATTGTTGGTCTACATCAGAACACTTCAATTGGATCAACTGATGTAACTGATATGTGGGAGCCACTGGAAGAAGGCCTTCTTCCGTAAGTAACAATTGATTTTTTCAATATGCTTTATCAAATGCCTGATTTTCATCTCCACAAACAGTAATTATTTTGTTGCCACCTCTCCCCATTTTCAGTTTGGAGACTACTCGCCATGTTTCAATGATCACCGTCACTTTGTCAAAGAAAGAACTAGATACAACCTCCACTGGGTAAGTTGTGTACTATTGTGTGATTTGAAGATTTTCTGTCTCTGGCTTATTGATAGTTACTATGTTGTTGTTGGGTGAATACCATTTATATTTTGTGAGCTTCCTGATGGGCCTAGTTACTAGACCACAAGTTAACAGATTAAGATTGAGTTCATCAAAGTTTGGCTATGTGATTTCATAATTAAGAATGTATAGTTGAAGGATACATATTTTACTCATGATCATTAGTTCAGTAGTTCTCAGGATATTATTTAGACTGATAAAAGGGGATTCAAATCATCCGGTTTGCAATATAGAGATTTGCTGTGTTTAAAGATTTGCCTTATAATCTTTTCCTTTAGTTTCCATATATTTGGTTCCTAATATTGGGTTATCATTAATGTTTAAATCTAAATTTTACAAATACAAGTGTCTGGCAAAATTTTACACTCCTGACTTTATCTTCAGTTTTTTATATAAGAATTTGGAAGATGTTAGTCAATGAACTTCATCTATTCCAGATAAACATTTGTATAACATCTCATTTGTTTTGACAATAAGAGGAGGAATTTTCCTGTATTATTTTCCCCTTGCTGGTGTTTATTTCTTCAGTTTTTTGCATGTACATGTCTTGATAGATTAAGAAATGAAAACTATAGTCATTGGAATGTCATTAATGCTTCTTAATTGCATGTACATTCTCGCCAATGCAGATATCAGCCACCTCTCCCTGCTGATCAAGTGATGCCTTTAAATGAATATGAAGAGGAAGGAGGTGAATTAATAGTTCTTTGTTTAAATTCAGGAAGCTTGTGTGGCAATAATTACATGGGTAACACATTTTTATTTGTTACAGAAGGCTCGCCAAGAATGCAAGGAAGGGGACGGGGTCGTGGAAGGGGCAGGGGTAGAGGTACTGCCAACTACTTTGTTGTGCAATTATTTTATAGTTATCTCTTGTTCAGAAATCAGAACGATCAGAGCAGCAGCTAAAATCGCTTATTAGGGTACAATTTATGTTCATACTCAGGAAATTACAATGGGCGTGTGGAGTATAATGGAGATGGTTGGGATGGCGGGCGGGGTTACAGGGGCAGAGGACGTGGACGTGGAAGGGGTCGTTCTTTCCGAGGGTGGGGAAGAGGCTATGGTGGTCAGTCTGCCGGTTACTATGGTTATGGTGAATATGATGCACCACCTGCCCCACGTGGTAAGCATGCCTTTCAATGGAATCTATTTATATTTTTTATATTGCTGGGGAAAATGGATGCGGTGTATTTACATGTGGATCAAGTGGCAATTCTTGTTTGTGAAGGTTTTGCAGGTCGTGGTCGTGGAAGGGGAAGGGGAAGGGGAAGGGGACGGGGTCGCGGTCGTAATTTTAGATCAGATGGAGCAGGCCGGCGAGTATTCTGATTAAATCACCGTTCGTTATGTATATGTTGAGTGGGAGATGGATGCCCTCTCAGCTTAGTGTATGAGGATTTTATAATATCAGGTGGTTCAGTCATGATCCTTGCAGTTTTGTCTTGGTAATTATTTTAGTTGGTAGGCTGTGGGCTAGGATTATTTCCCTTTTCTCTTTTGACAATATTTGTTATAGAATTGTATAATATGATTTTCAGGTAGAATTGTAGCAGTAAGATCTTTTAGATGTTTATTATGATTATTATTATTATTATTATTATTATTATTATCATCTTCGTCGGGGTCACTTCCTATGAACAGTAGAGGTTCAGTCCCTTGTATGCTAATCTAACGAAGTAGAACAATGGAAGGCTGCAATGCAAGATTGATTTTAGTCTTGGCAGATGCAAGTATAGACATTCCTTTAACTAATTTCGGGCATTACATTTAGGCAAAGTTTAAAAATATTTTCTATAATATATAATTATGAAATATTAAAATAAAAAATATTCTATTTATTTAATGTTAAATATAAAATTTTTTTGAGGAAAATGGTTTTTATTTAAAAAATGTTTTTCTCTATTATTAGATATTAATTTTTTAATCATTAATATAAGTGATAAATTATTTTTTTATTAATACATACACAAACAAGTAGTTCTAGTTGATTTTCCCGTTTGCAGGCCCAATCAGGTTAAAATTAGCCCATACAATCATGGGCCACCGTCACTGCAAGCCTCTGCCTACTTCCAAAGCGTTTACTCTTACCTGAGAACGATCATTCTGCGTTTACATTAGACACGAAACCTAAAGAGACGTGGCACAGGCAGTATAATGTAGAAAATCCACTCTAAATGTGACGGAAGGTTGAATAGGATTAGGAATAATGATTATTTTTCACATGTGCATTCTTATTTTCGAGTTCACTTCTTTATGAATTCACATGAGAGGTAAATTTAAATGTGAGGATCGACCCAAAAAAAAATAAATCTTTATACTTATAAACTATCAAAATAATAAATAATCTTTTATTTGTTCAATGTTAAAGGCGGAAAGTGTGAAAAAAAAACATTCACCGCTATTTTGAAAAGAAAATTATTATTTTTTTCATTATCCAATATCATGCATTATTTTGTAAATTACAAGATGTATAAGTGATAGAAAAATCCTTTATTTCATATAAGTAAATGAAAATTTCCTGTAAAAATGATGTTTGTAGAAAAACAAATGAAATCTAAGTTACATTTATCTGATGAGATGTTGTGTCCGGATTACCAAACTAAGCACGCAGAGACGTAGGATTTGTATCCATATTCATAATGGGCATTCATGCATATACAGACAACAAACAGGTGTCTCCTATGCTTCTGTGGCCGGAAAGCCTAAATTGCCATAGTTATGATGAACGGCTGATGGTCGTTCTAAGCTCTAAGCTCCAGCAGTCTAGCTACATATGAAAACCAAATTGTATTATAATTACGTTGAATGAACTATATGGCTTGTAAACTTTTATTTATATTATATGGGGTATAGTCAGAAGAGAAGTGAGCAATGAATAAATCAATGGAAATTCTTATTATGCTCAACTCAGTAAGGAAAAGAAAGAAATATATATATATATATTCAAGTATCGAAGGATGAAAATATTAAAATTTTGAAAATTTGGAAACATAAAATAAAATAAAAAAACCTAAGGATTTCATTAGGTATGACTTTTTTTTAAACTTTCTTGTAAAATAGAATCTTTCATAATATAGAAATCAAATGTACCTTTAAAATATTTATTTTATCAAAATATTTTTAAAAAATAGCTCAAAATTATATTTTTATAAAATAGCCTATAAGACATTTAAAAAATAAATGAGATATGAGTTTTAGTCTTTGCATTTTTTATCTTTAATCACTCTTTTAATCATATCTCACAAAATATTTATAATTTAATTATAAAGCTTTCATATGAAAATAGATTTAAAGAACTTTGTATGAATATGTCATTTGCTAATGATGATTAAAATATAAAAAAAATTATGAATTTTTTACAAATTGAATTTTTTTACAATCCACTCATTTTGACCTTTACTAATTATTTTAATCATATCTCAAAAACTATATAAAATATGAGTATGAAATAGTTTTATTTGAAAGTGGACTCGAATGCCTTTCTATTATAAGTTATTTGTTTAAAATGCACTTAAAATGAAGAAGTTATAATTTTTTTTAAGTTAAATTTGCAATCTTATCTTTGAAAATCAATTTTAGAAGCACTCTTTAATAGATAAAATTTAAAAATTTCATTTGAATTAATTCCAAAAGTGATTCACTTTTTATTTAGTGTGCAAATAATGATTATAAATAACTAGTTTTCATTTTCAAAATTTTCAAACGACTATATTATATTATAACTTCTTATATAAGTTATGAATCATTGGGTACAATATCTAAAAAGTATAAACTTTTATCTTTTAACATCATTTTATTTTTTTTCCATTTAAATCATGATTTGAACTCTTTATTATAAAATTTTTCTATTCTAGATGTTTTATTTGTTTTATTCACTCTATGAGAGAGTTTATTTGAATTATTTTTATTTGGTATCATTTTTTATTACATTTTATGTGGGGAATCTCAAAAAAATCAAAATTCAAATTTTTTAGAGATTAAAAACTTTGAATAAGAAATCTTAAAGAGAGTTGATTGTATTAAGGAAAAGAGATTATCAAGTTTTTTTAAGTGCTAGTTGAAGCTTGAAAGGACAATTATTGAAACACAAGTTTGAAAAATTTAGACAATATATATATATATATATATATATATATATATATATTGGAGAGGATATCTAAGGGAGAATCACTATAAATTCTTGCCTTTAATCTTTCTACTCTTACTTCTTTTACATTTTACTATATACTCTATTTTTATTGATAATATTTGTTGAATGTATTGTGGTATAATACTTATTTTGTTGTTTGAATGATTAAGTGGTTCAAAGAGATATTCATTTATACATGTGATTCTTGATGTCTTGTTAAATGGGTTGATTTGCTCAAGTGTGTTGAATTTTATTTGTTGAATTTACAAGTTACTTTCTACTCTTACTTCTTTTACATTTTACTATATACTCTATTTTTATACATGTGCTTAATTGCTCAAGTGTGTTGAATTTTTATATTAACAAAATTAATAAGTTCATCTTTAAAATTATAAAATATAGATAAAATTGTTGAATAATAGTTTATACATATAGTTTTGTTCCTTCCTTCGTATAATAATTTAGAAACAAAATTATTTACACAAATCATTATTTAGGAACAAAATTATAATTTTATATAATTTTTAGAAAGAAAATTATTTACACAAATAATTATTTAGGAACAAAATTATAATTTTGTATAATTTAAGAGTTATTTTATTAGTGTCTTATAATTTTAGGGACAAACTCATTAATTTTATTTTTTATATTTTGAGTGCAAATATCTCCATAAAACTTTTATGATTTTGTTTAAATTGAAATTATTCTCATTACTTCCTAAACTTGTAAATTTTACAAGAAGATTTTAAAAATTGTAAAATTTTTCAAAATATCCAATTTATTCCCTCTTAAATGTAGATTGCCTTGACCAACAACCAGATCAAATATCGAACCGTTCCACTATTCAGCCATTTTTGCCATTGCATGCAATGCCTTGAAACTATTCGGAGACGACACCAGAAATGTTTCTTGCCACTTCTTCCTGCTCAGTCATACATCACACTGCATCCCATGTTCTAAAATTTTCTGAATTCTCCCCAAAACGATCAGATGTTTTAGACTGTTAAGCTCCTTATAAATCTGGAGTTTGAACCTATTCAGGCAACTCACTCAAATGCCATGATTAAGGTCACTATAAATGGCATCAAGTTTTTGACTGAAGGACCAGAACGCACACAACATATATTGTCTGTGCTTAATTACTGATGCCTGTAGCCATGGAGGAAGACATCATCCTTCAAATTATTCTTTAATGTTCCGCAAATTACACCGTGCACGTGTTTCGGCCTTTTTTTTTTTAACTAATAAAGTCAACCTCACCTTCAATCATCATCAAATTATCTATTTTTCATTTTCTTATTGATATTTGCATATAATTATAGGAATTTTGTATACTTGTCATTAATACATATCAACATGATAAATCATATTTGGTATTTTGTGCAGTTTTCACCTACGCCTGTTAAGAACTGAAATATTCTAAATGAACTTGGTTGTTTTGGCAATTCAAAATTCAGGTTTAAGAAGAAAACAAAATTTTCTACAGAAGTGACAAATTACTCAGCACACATTATCTTAAGTTGAAACTCAAGTCGAGACAGTAAAAGGGAAAATATTTTAACAGCCTCGAGTGTTATATTGCAACACTAAGGATGCCAGTAAAGATAAAACAAAAATTAATTTGAATTTTGAATGAAAGCCCTTCAACCTGTCTGTATTTCAAATTTAAAGCACAAATCAAAAGTAATTAGGAAATACATTAAGGTTGGTTTGTTTCTTTGAAAAATATTTTTGTATGCAAAATATTATGCACATATATATTAATAAAAAGATGATATGTTACTTATATTATAGTTTAAAAAAGGATATTTAAAGACATGACAATTGAGGAAAATAAATTTCTTTTTAAAATAAAAGTTTTATTTTTTAAAACTCTTTATATTTACTATTTAACAAATAAAATATTTTCTTTTATTTTAATATTTTATAATTATATTTTATAAAAAGCCTTCCTCTCAAAATAAATGCAGCTTTTTTTATCAAAAAAATTAGATTCTCCAACATCAATGGCTTAAGGCGTTGGCCTCGTCGCGGTAAGTCACGTAGTTTAATTTGGGTGATCAGATTTTATGGGCTAACTAACTATCCAGAATGTAAGGGAATACAAAATGTTAGATAGATATATACGATCTGTCAATAATACTCTTCCAAATGCATCTAATCACGTATAACATATCTCACTCAGTCACCTGAGCAAAGCCAGAAAAATTCTTCAGAACTTATTATCAAATCTTTTCTCATCTCTGACAGCTACTTATAAACCTTCCCTTAGATTTTAGAAATCCTATATTCCAACTTGAAAATTTTAGTTTGTAAGGGATTACAATACTGCTGTTTCTTTACTACATACAGCAGCCAGTCCATTGCAGTTATCCATGCACGCACTTGCTGTAGCTCCATCGGGAAGACGAGGCAGGTGACTTTTTGGAGGAAAGAGGTAATACCTACGCCCTACTTTACTTGAATATGGATATGGATTAGCTCTCTCTTAACTTCTATCAGCCCAGCACAAAACACCATGTAGTGTCTGTTCAATGTTTACCTTCTCCTGAAGACCCCTATCTTAAGGATTATAATTCTTCTTTCAGTTTAAAATACCATGCAATTGAACGCAGGAATTATAAATGTCAACTCATATAAACTATAAAGATCTCTATCATTCAAATGATATCGAGAATAATCCAGTGACCTTATAATTATTCTTAGTAGAGAAGTTCATTTTACCATGAAACGAGAAGGTGCATGTGTTCAAAAGTAAATCATGATCGACATTGCAATTCGAACAACCTGAATTGAGTTAGGCCAATCTGGGTTCTTTATTATCAAAGCATCGAAATTCTATCGGCCCCGTAATCTCATTCAGCAATGAAATCAACTATAATATACGGAAAATCATAAACTAGATAATCAGATAATCAAAAGGAATCGATTGGACAACCAAAATTTCATTATGTTTTCAAAGTTTAAACCAACCACCATATAATACCAAGCTAACTAGAAAAACAAAGTTAAAGGGAAAACTTCTTTACACAGCTAGTTATGATTAGCCTCCTACCGCGGTTGTTGAAACTTGAAGCGACAAACCCCATTGTTGTTTTTTCTTCAAGCTCTAACCTTTTTCACATTTCCAGCATCAATAGGTCTTGTGGTCATGTATATATTCGCAAGAGACCGATACCTTCGCTGCTTCTTTGGCCGAAAAACCTCATCTTTGCCAAAAATTTCTTCAATTTTGGCTGAAGTTATATCAATTAGGGTTTGATCAACCTCTTTATCGGAACTTCTACTCCTCTTTCCGCTGAAGTTGTAGTTTTCTTCATCGCTAAGCTGCATAAGTTGCTGAGCAGCAACCACATCTGAATCGTTCAAGCCATTAAGGGTTTTACACGAAAAATGTCTTAATTCTGCCATTGGCTGGCTCAGGTATCAGTTTTGATAGAACGATTCAACGACCAGATGACTAAAGCCTTCCCTTCGATTCTGTAATGGCTTTTGGGACGGTTCCGATTCTTATCTTGTGTAGCGTCGAACGCGTACTGAGCTACGTGTCGTGTGAGTTTGATTAGAGAGAGAGAGAGAGAGAGAAAGAAGCAAAGAGATGATGAGATGGGAAACTGCAAGGATGGTTCTCTGAAGATGGCAGGAAGGAGAATGGGTATTTATACGACCTTCTTTTTTCTAATGCCTCTTAATCATTCCTTCCATGTTTCTAATTCAATTTTATTCTGACGCATGATAAATAATAACCGTTGGATTGAATAAGCTGGCAATAGGTTAATAATGCTACATCATTAATCTTATTTACTAAATAAAGAATAATGGCTATTGTTGTATATGTGAATTCTATAAATTTAATATAATTAATAATTACTTTTTATTTATTAAGTTGGACAAAAAATAAGTATTGTTCTTTAATGATTCGAGAAGTTTTCAACTAATGAAATGGCTGCGTCGTGTAATATGAAATATCAGAGATCTCATGCTTTCCATGGGGTGCCAAATCAGATGGAAACGTTGAGTGGCATTAAACATGCTATGGTAGTCCTACCCAGCTGACCCAATTTCTGAAATCAACTGAACCATAAAAATTATTTTTAGTCTTAATCATCGATTATCAATTTGTATTTTTGTTTGTTATATTTTAATAAGTAGAAAATCACTTCTTAAATTTTAAGGATTACTTCATTACAATGTTGAAGTATAAGTGAAGGTAATATAAATTTAAAGAGTTATTTATTCATAATGTTAAAATAGTATTAAAATTTAAATGGAAGGAAAGATTAAAAAAATATATATTTATCAGCCCTTGAACCTAGAAAAAAGAAGTCAAGAAATGGACCGCAGACCGCGACTTCTTGGCTTCTTTGCCTTGTAGGGTCCACACCGACAGATGAATACTTTTCTAGCGGTCACATTTTGTCTTGTTGGGGCTGTTTGTTTGATTTTGATCTCGGAATGGAATAACAGGACTTTGTATGAATTTTTGAATTAAATTGAAGATTTCGTTTCGTCGGAATGCTATAAAAAATTTAATTTACATGTATGTTAATAAATGAGTGATATATAATTTATATTTAAAAAAATAATATTATAGAAATTGTATTTTTTATCTTAATATAAATAAATTAAAATTGAAAATATAAATTTAAATACCTTAAATATTATCGATGAAAATAGTTAACATCTTAAAAGATAGAAATCTTCAGAGTGTTATCCTTAAAAAATGATATATAAAAATTATAATAATAGAAAAATGAAAATATTGTGATGAGAATAAAACTTTTATGATAGTATTGAATGCCACTGGACACTAAAGATATTGGTAAAGTAATTTTTTTTAAAAATAAAGCATCATTTTTCTTGTTAGAAAGCATTTTTTATAGAAATATCTTGTTTACATATGTATTAATAAAAAATAATATATTATTTATATTGATGAAAAAAAAATGATATATAAAAATTTAAAAATAAAGGTTAGCAAATCACTTTTTAAAACAGAAGAAGTTACTTTCTTAAATTTGTTATATTTAATATTAAACAAATAGAGTCTAAAAAAATTTATTTTTCTCAAATTTTTTATATTTAATATTAAAAAAATAAAATATTTTCTTTTATTTCAATGTTTTCTAATTATGTTTTATGAAATTAAAACCAATGGAGCCTAGATCATTTCCAAGAAATTTTGTCCTCAAAGTCTTGATGGCGTGCTTTGTTAAGTGAAGACGCTGAGGAAAGAACCGATAGTAAAATCCAAAAAAATATGAGCAAAGCAGCTAAGACTCATTTTTGCTTCGTAGACTTGTAATGGTAACATATTAAAATGTCAAATTATCAGTTCCCATCTGTAAGTTAGAGATAAATATGTAGCTTTTCCTTATTCAAAGATGTAATTTGCAGCCAGATGAAGCAAAGCCAATGTTGAGTTCATGGCATTTGTAAAAATACCATTACCATGTCCGTCATTTCTCCTTTTCTTCAACTTTATTAATTTTTTTTAGAGTAAATCCCATTTTTCTCTCTATAAAATTTACTTTTTTTTTTTACTTCCATCCTTATGAAATATTAATTTATCTAATTTTTTTTCATGTTATTAGTGTTTATATAAAAATAAATTTGTATGATTTCATCCTTTTATAAATAAAATTGGATAAAATAATATTTAACAGAAACAAAATTAATACAAAATATATTAAAAGGGCAAAAATGGAAAAAAAGTAAATTTTATCCGGAATAAATAGGGGCTTACTCATTTACTTATTACCAGTGAGATTTCATAACCTGCATCTGTAAAAACAAATTTCTTAGTACGTAAGGACTAAAATTTCACTTAATTCTTTCCCTCTTTTGTTCTCTCTCTCTCTCTCTCTCCCACTTTGCTTGGGATTGAGGTGCTTGCAAGCCAAGCATTCTATAAATAATCTTGTCATCATCATTTTTCTTTATACTTTTAGCTTTCAACATCTTGCCCTAAATAAGCTTTTTCATTTTATGATTATTGGCATTCATCTCTAAACAAAGCAAGCAAGCATTTGCTTTGACTAGTCAAAACATAATTCATACTTATGTATTTGGTATTCCAAAAGCATATTTTTCTTTCAAATAATCCAACAAACAACGCAAATGAAATTTATTTTTATATTTCTTGATGTGAAGGATTTTGCTAATTGGGGTTCGTAGTTGGAAATTTGGAATGGAAGTGCAAAGGCTGATTTATATCACTCTAGTCTCCTGAGTTGGCTCAATTCAAGCTCCCATATTTTGCAGCCTTTAGTCAGAAGGAAATGCTTTATAAAATTCACCGTCAAGCTGCCGGTATCCTGAAGCCTTTAATTAAGAAGAAAATTTTGATAGAATTATAAAGGAAGTGCTCCAGAGTAAAAAAAGTAGTCTTTAACCTTTGTTCATAGGCTGAGGCTTTTGGCGCTATATAATCCTCGTCTCATCTTGTCACTGTTGGTGAGCATCACCCGAGTTCTCTGATGGAAATAATCCCTTATTTCAAAGCAGCTAACAGACAGACTTCTTTTCTCTTTGCTCTGAGCGGATAGTGTTCCAGCAAGATTGAGCGTAGCATTCTTGCGGCGGCTGGGGAGGGAACTGGTACAGTGTAATTTTATTACCAAATTGTGTTGTTTTGCATTTTATGGGAATGACTCTCTCTCCTTTTATGGAGTTTTAGTGACCAATCCTCGAAACATTCTTCTCAAGCTTCTATTATGCAAGCTCTTCTCTATACTGCTAGTTATCTGCTTTGGTGAGTTCGGTTTTGAACTTAGATTGCAAGATTTTCTAGCCAGTCTAGAGGAGAGTACTATTTTCATCCTAGATATGATTAATGCCATAAACAAGGCAGCAACTGAGCTTCTTCTATGATAGTTGAATGAATCAATTGCTGGATTTGCTATTTTGTTTCCCGGTAATATACAGTTGTTGGTTGATGCTTTCCTTTTTCTGTTGTTTAAATGAATAGATTTGCAACTTCAATGTCAATGATGTAGAAGAATTAGGCCTTTAATTTGTACAGCTTGATCTGGATACGCGTTAAAAATTTCGTCTAGACCTCAGCTTTTTGCCTGTGTCGGGCAATTTGCTCTTACTGTGAAGATACCTGACCAAACAGAAAGAGGAAAAAAAAAAAAAAGCAGTTAACAGTACATCGAAGTGCAGCGGTGAAATTAATTTCCTTTAGTTTATGACGCATATATAATGCGAAATAAGGATAGCACCCCAAAAAAAAGGTGAGAATAAAACTATCCACTTGCTAAAAAAAACCATTATCATAACCAAGAAAGCATGAAGCCCAAATAAAATGAGAGGAGCAGACGAACAAGACATATTATCCATTTGTATTACAAATGAGGAAGTACAAGCCCAAGTCCCCAAGATTGGTCTTTAACAACATTAGATAAGACAAAATAATCTTTGAGACTGCAATTCCCCCAGTTTAACAAGGGAACAATTTATCAAAGGCTCTTACAAGAATACAGAAAAAGAATAACACTAGAAGAAGAATCCACAGAAAATGTAATCAAAGAATAAACGAAACCAACCCCCCTCCTCCCTCCCCCACCCACCCCCCCCCCCCCCCCAATCACAGGTACAACAATGTGTCTGCCTCCACTTTACCTTTCTTTATCTACACAACCCAAAAATACAACCCCCATCCAAAACTCATGGCTGAAGTCTGTTGTCCCCAAAGAATTTGTATAAGCTTTTTCCAGCATGCAATGCAACACCTCAGCCTCTCTTTATTCATTGCTCATCACAGTTCAATCCACAAATTTCTAGCACAGGGCCGTCTTTGGATACAAATGGATTGATTCGAACCCACAAAAGAGTCAAGATTGAGGCCAGTAAAATAGACCACACCAATACAATGGTGGGCATCCTATCTTGTTTTCCAAGTAAACCCTTGAGGAACGGATAGAGGTGGATGATGACCCAGAAGGCAAAGAATAGCCTGCCAAAGAGTGGACCCCATGAATCATAACCATTGTTGATGGCATCTGAGATACCAACCACAACTCCAACTATGTTTATGATCAACAAAGTTGTTGGAGGGATTAACAGTGATGTCCACTTGAAGATATAAAGCTCTGAGAATTCTCCATCGTCAGCTGCTTTCGAGGTAACAGTGAAATTTGTGTTGACACCAGCCAAAACCTTGAGCAAACCTTGGAAAAGGGCAAAAAGATGTGAAGAAACACCTCCAATCACCCAAAACTGCTCATTCCTCCACCAATCATCTATACCAACACCACCCCACTGCATCTCCAGGATACTAGTCGCTGCAATGGATATGAAAAGGGCCATGAACACAAGACTGGCATAGTTACTAATCTGCATGGTAAAATAAACAATCGCATGTCAGTAACCAAGAAGATGCTCTGAAATGACACCAACTTCTCTTCTTACTTATGAAAATTGCATTCATCTCCATTAAGGTAACAAGCTAAATAGGTCTTTATATAATATTACAACCATGGATGGGGGAGATGTGTAATTTTGGGAAGAGATGATGGGTTGTTAAATTTAAAGTGAGAAACTCATTTGTAATTTCAAGAACAGAACAGTGTGCTTCTGTAATTTTGAACAACCTGGGAGGAGATCATTGCCAACACTAGTTCTACATGTCCTTGTTTCTTTATAAATTCCTTGATGGTGAGCAGTGGGGTTTTTTAAAGGAATTTGTTTCTCTCAACGACTTTTAGAATGATATTAGGCAGAAACATACCTCAGGTACAATGAATTTACCAGTCAACAGACATATGGCTGGTAAAGTACAATAAACGAGCAATGGGAGGGAAGTCCAAGGATACACGACTGAATTTATATAGGAAAATCGCTCCAACCACTTCAAACCACCCCCATAGCCATACCAGATGGGACAATGTCTGCTCAGGAAAATCTCAACAGATCCAAGGGCCCACCGAAGAACCTGGTGAAGACGATCTGAGAGGTTAATAGGAGCTGACCCTTTAAATGCTGCCCGCTTAGGGATGCAATACACAGACCGCCAGCCATGGCAATGCATCTTAAATCCAGTCAAGATATCCTCTGTCACAGAACCATATATCCACCCAACCTGGAGCCACAAATATTGCAAGAAAACAGCAAGGAAGACATTTTAGAACTACAATACAGCAACTCCTTAGAACTTGAAAGCTTGGTTTCTCCTCAGTACTTACCTCTTTTCCCCATTCAGTTTTGTCTTCATAACCACAGCTGATGACTTGGATTGCTTCTTTTAATAGTGAAGCAGGACTCACATCCTTTGGAACTCCACCATTTTCCAGAAGGGTGGAGGCTACAAACACCGGTGACTGCCCAAACCTCTTCTCCAATTTCATTTGATTCAAATTGGATGACTTCTCATTGTTTTTTCCTGCAAAGAAAAGTATTAAGCATTGAAACATTTTTTGTCTCAAATGTTTTAATAGCGAAACCACAAGTCTTTAAAATCTCACCTTCAATACCCTCCTCAATATTTTCAAGTGCATGTATCTGTTTTGATGCTTCCCTCTGTTTCACCTTCTTTTTGTCCTTCTTGGTGTTGGCATTCTTTTTCTTTCTAGTGCAACAACATAGGCAGCAGCACCATTTTGGCCAACAGTTACAAGTTTTGCTTGGGGGCTTCTTCTTGGCAGGTGCATCGTATCCATACAGTGCTTGCCTTCTGAAAACACACCCAGTTCCAACATATATTGGTCCTTGTATGCCATCCAACCCTTTCATGTTTATCTGTTTTCAATTGGGAAGTTAGAATTTTCCAAAATTAAAGGCAGAAAGAAATGTATTCAAGATTGAAGGCAGTAGGATGCGAAGCACTTACATCAAAAAAGACAACATTTCGGTTTGAGTATCTATCATGTCGATCAATCCCATCAAATCTTTGAGGAAATTGCACGTAGCAAACTTTTTTCCCAGATTGAGGGTCCATCAGAAAACACATTGCTTCTCTAAGAGCCTTGCTATTGTTAATGTAGTGATCACAATCAACATTCAGAAGATAAGGCGCATTTGAGAGAACTGCTGAGACACGTATCTTCATACATTTTTACAAAAACTTGTCAATAAATCATCATTTGATCCTGAAGTAGAAATGAAAGTAACTTAAAACCTACCAAAGAATTCATTGCACCAGCTTTTTTGTGGTGCTCAAACCCCGGCCTCTTTTCTCGAGAAACATAGACCAGGCTAGGTAAATCATTTCCTTCAACATCACAAGTGCCATCCTGACCTAGGAAGACCTGTAAAGAAGAGAGAGAGAATGTTATCTTTATTCCAGCATACAGTAAACTTGAACAAGTCTACTTGCAAAGCATTTCTACAAATCTGTTTCCACTTCAAGATACAGCTTTTATGGTTAAACAGTCATTTATAACCATCAAAACTTCTTCAATTGTTCCCAAATATAAATATAAATTTTATATGATAACATTGAGTCCATGAAAAGAAAAGGCGTTCAACATCTCACTGGTACCATCATCTTCAAGAAGCCATGATTTGGTCAAATAATTAAAATTGGTGAATGCAGAAAGATATTTCTCACCTGAATCATACCAGGATGATCCCTCACATTATTTCCAGGCCAAGGAGTTCCATCCTGCATAGTCCATCCATCATCAGGAACTTTCTGAGCTGTTGCCACCAAACTGTTTATTCTCACCTTAAATTCTTCATACTCCCTCTGAACCAGCCCACAAAAATTAAAAAAATAAAAATAAAAATGAACATAATGAGTGTCATGTGTTTCACTCTTATGTGGAGCCTTACTGGAGTTGTTTACTAAAAGAATGAATAGAAAAAAATTGGAAACCTTCATTGCTCTCCTCTCCCTGACAAATGCTGGATGTACTTTGTTTTTTAGATAGTCAATCTTCTGATTAAAATACCATTCTGGAGCCCGGGGCTCAATATTGTATTTCTTACAAAAAGGGACCCATTTCCTAGCAAATTCAGAGGTCTCAGAAAGCGCTTCAAAAGTAAGCATGGCAGCACCATCATCTGAGACGTAGCATGAAACTTTATCAACCGGATAATCAACAGCAAGTATGGAAAGAACAGTGTTTGCTGTAATTAGCGGAGGTTCTTTCATTGGATCAACTGTACTGACAAAGATGTCCACACTGGACAATTCAGATGGCATCCCTTCTTTTTCATACCTGCAGGCATGTAAGAAGCTAATGTTGAGGCAATGTGCTAAGAATTTGAGGCATCATTTAATAAAATGAGAGCTGTACTGGACACACAATACACAGTTTTGCCTAATCAGAGAATAGGAAAGGAAAAGAAATTACCTCAAACATAATCGATCAAGGTATGTCTCTCGCTCTATTGGGTACCACTTTGGAAATTGGTCCATTATCCATGATACAGCAAACCATATTTCACATATGACTGATGTCAACCACAAGCCATATGCATCATTAACTGGGTGGAGAATTCTATAATGAAAGAAAAGCCCAACGATAACAAGTCGGAGGATTATAATCATCCTGTATGGATTTATCTTGCTTGAAGGGATGGGTAGCTTCCGTGAGAGTGGCTGCCTGCCTTCATCCATCCTGAGATTTCAATAAGAAAAACATGTCAACAGAAAACTACAAGAAGAGTCATATGGCAAACAATTACAAATCTGGACGCACCACTTTTAATGGTTGCTTATATAATCCAACCATAAACCATAACAACTGACACTAACTTATCATAGCCGCAACAATTACATATTACATATTAGACAAAAATAAATAAAGGCATTGATTTCATGTTCCGTTCTCAAAAATCTTTCTCATGTAAAATGGTTTGCTCTCCATGTTAGGTGAGACACTTTCAGGTTCCACTCCATTGTGGGGGCAAAAGCATAATTTTTTTTGGCCAAGCAAAAGCATAATTCAAGACAGAAGAAGATAGATTCTAGAGTCGGAGACTTGCATGGGCAGTTCAGATTCGTCCATCTCATCTCCACCGAAGTTTCCATTATTATTTCCTTCATGCTTCACCACCTGAAGTTTGTCGTTCTGCTTCTTCTTCCACTCCTCCATCCGATCTTTCCATGCAACACTTCCATAACCATACACTGCAATGTCTTTCTTCGGAACCATAGGTCTGGGTTGCACTATGACACCAAGATCACAAAGGTCATCATCTAAGCTAAATGGATTGCACCATATGTAGAAATGCAGAAATAAACAAAAACAAATAACATACGAGGAACAGATGTATCACTATAGGGCATGGGATGAACTCTGTTTCCATCATTCACATACGGGGGGACAATTAGAGCATGCTGATCAGAAGATATCTCAAATTCCTGCAAGAGAAAAGCAGTATCTTATAACATCACAGTTACCAAAGTGAATTAATAAAAAAGTTGAATGTATAAACGTGTATATGTCAAAAGGAGGATTAGATGATATACCTCCTCCCCGTATGTCAAGAGAGGGATTTCAGAATTGAGAGAGGATTGGTTTTCCAAATTTGTGGGGTTTCCAGAACCACGTCCAATGTTAAGGCGGACAGCAGGTGCTGATTCTGAAAGGTGTGCATCAGACTCGCCATATTCAAACTCATTGTCCAAGTCATCGATATCATCCTCATCCTCATCACCTTCAACCCTGGGACTTCCTGCAATTCATCTTCAGTTAAAGAACTTATGCACCAATGGCATATTAAAGATAAAAAGTGAAAGAAATGAGTACAAAAGCAATCTGACCTTTGATGCGCTTATATCTTGTCTTACACTGCGGGCATGCCTGATTTCCCTCTCTTCTCTCGTACTCATAGCAAGGCCGACAAACAGGGAAAGCACATTCATTGCAGGCAACAAAGGGCTCCCCATCTACAGTAATCTCTATCTCATCCCCGCATATCTGACATATTTGTCCGCTGAGTTCCCGAACGGATTTAATCTGTGCAGAACCAAATAGCAGAGTCAGTGTCACTGGGGCCTCATTTTTAAATCAACAATTTCAATTATGCAAGTGATACAACTAGCCAAGAAAATTCCACATTACATCAATTCTGCAAATAAGGTGTGAGAGCATGGCAACGAAACAAATACACTTCTATATATCTTATTGATCTTTTATATAAAAATTTAATCAATTATCACATATGACCGTCAATTTTTCCCACCGGTGTCAAAACAATGGCCATTGTTCCACACTTCATAGAAAATTACACATAATACCAGACAGTTTTAGGCATTGCAATGCACATGACACTCCAGAAGGATCAAACTGAAGCAAAATATACCAGTCTGACGCTTATCTCCGATAGAAACCAAAATTGCACACTTAAATCTCAAAGAGCTGAGGGTCACAAGCTTGCGTATAAAATGCAGAGTACAGAAATTAAGGGAGTAATGAGGCTACCAGCAATCACAATGGAGCAACCGCAAACTAAACATGAAGGCAAAAACACCGAGAAGATAAGCAGAGAAAATTTTACAGTAGCTGATATGAGTATCAATGAACAAAAAAACCAAAAAGGGATAGGTCACTTTCGGGTATTCCCACAGATCAGAAGAATAGACATACAAATTTGATGCAAAAACCTTAAAACCATAATTTGTTAGGTCTCAATAACCCACAATGCGGAAAAATTGCAATACAAGTACGCATCTCATGAATTACACAGAGGGATTGTAGAGCAGCTTACTCGTGCACTTTCATCTGCATTGATAAGCACGAACTCGTTCCTGTTGTGAGAACCAGCAACGAGTCTACCTCCGGTGTGCATCCCTAACAGGTGTTTAGATTCAGCAAATCCAGCTCTTCAAATCGAAATAAAAATCCAAACTCAACCAAAACGGTATTCTTCAGAGGCTGCTCCCACCAGTCGCTCAGAAGATCCACTTTTGCATCAAGCGAAGACACAATACAGCAAGCATCACACGGAAGCAAACCCCCACATATAGCAAAGCAAAAACAGATCGAAAATGACAGTTGTTTTAGTGAAAAGATGTGAAAAAAAGAGAGCTTTGACAGTATATTGATTCCTTAACAAGCCAAGCCTCCTCTGTCACCCGGTTGGCTGGTACTAATCGATGGCAATGAGGCTTCTAGAGATAGAAAGAGAAAGACACCGAGTACCAAGTGATATATAGAGGGACAAGAGAGTGTGTGTGAAAAAGGAGGACGCGTAAGTGTTAAGGAGAAATACAAACAAGAGACAGAGAGATCGAGAAGAAATGGAAAGGGATTAAAAAAGAAAAAGGGAAAGAAAAATAAATTAGAGAGTCAGTGATGGGTGGGCCCAGTTGGTGGTGGCGGTAGCGCTGGGCTGTGCACCCCACCGGAGTTTGGTGAAAACTTTTCTTCGTAGGCAATGAAAATGTAGGCTATTTTTCTTTGCTGAGAAAAATTTTAACTAGTTTCGTCGGTACGGTGTAGTCTCGCTGTAAAATGAATTGTAATACACAACGTCCCCCAACTCTCTGCGTCCTTCTGAGAGAGAAGGAGAGAGCGCAGTGGCAGCGAGAGAAGGAAGCTAAAGGAAATGGAGGAGAGAGACAGTAGGGTATGAATCCATTACTGGAATGCAGGATCTGCTCACGCGGCGTAGATCATACTCTCGAAAAACCCTTTCTCTCTCTAATTTCTCTCTACAGCCGTAAATGTATAATCTACTCTTCACCTTTTACGCGTTTGTGATGTTCAACGTTTTAATTTTGTTTAACCAGAACATGGCAACCAGATGAGAGAGTAAGACGTACGGACGTCGGTGGACTGTTACAAACTTACAAGTTACGACTGTTGACCGTGCCGCCATGACGGCCGAGTCCCTTTCGGTTCGCCCATCTCATTTGGGTCTTGGTTTTTTGGTTACTACCCGACGTACTTCGGATCTATGGGTTCCCCCTTTGATGCGAAAACGGCCCCATTATTATGTTAAAAAATCCTTAATAAAATATTTGGAGGAGTAAAAGTAAATATAGAATTAATAAAAGTTTCTTGCCCATTGAAAAGAGTTTAAATTTATTAAATAATTATATAATAATATCTTTAATATATGATAACAATTATTTTGTTAATATATTAATTTATTATGTAAATTTTATTAATAAAAGGTTAATTGATAATTTATTATTTATAACAAACTATTTTATTTTAGCACATATTAGATTAACAAGTCCGTGATTAAAAGTGCATAATGACATAATGGTTAAGTACTAGAGTCACGAGCCAAATTGAATTGGATTATTCTTAAATTGAGTTTATCAAACAATTGACCAGTTTGACATAGTTGATAGTTATTTATATAACTAATTTAACCAACTATTAATATTAGTTATTTAAATAAAGTATTTAATAAAAAATTATTTATATATAAAATGATATATAAAGATATTAGTATATTTTATTATTTATTTGAATATATGTGTGTATAAACTAATTTGATTAATTTTTATTTTTATTGTGAAAAAAATTTAAGTTCATTAAATATTTATGTAATAATATTTTTAACATATTATAATAATTATTTTATTAAAATACTAATTTATTACATAAATATAATTACCAAAAATTAAATAATTATTTATCATTCATAAGAAACTATTTTATTTTAATATATATATATATTAAATTAGCATGTCCATGATTAAAGTTGTATAATAGCATAATGTTTAAGTACAGGCTTATAAAAAGTGAAGTTCAACTCCTCGGAATTAAACTTTTAACAGAATAATGAATAGAAATAATTATTATATAATTTATGGATAACTTTAATTTTTTATAAATATTTAATAAAATATCTATTTGAAAATAATAAACTTTTAAAAATTTTCAAATTAATTAATTAAAAATTAATAAATTGATTGAATTAAGTATTCACTAAATATAAAAAATAATTAACCGACTTATTCAATCAATTAAATTACTCTCAATAAGCAAAAATTTAATTAAAAAATTATCTACCAAATATCCTCTTAAAATCATGTTGCTGAAAACATTTAACTCTAACTCACATTTAATAATTTTTTTTTGGAATACTTTGCCTTGCAGTACATCAATCCGCTGCTACGCTACGTATTGCCTACCGCTCATCATTTAAAATCGTCACTCTGATGATAGTGACATTTTTTACCAAGGAAATTCTATGATATTTCGGATAATTTCAAACTATGAGTGATATAATAAATAAAATTATTAAAATTTTTAATAATTTTATTCAATAATTTATATTTTATTATTTCATTCCAAATTTGAAACCTTCTAATATACCTTAGCAAGCCTCTTTTTTTTTTCAAAGGATTATACACGTGTTTAAGATCAATACCATTTTTAGAATTTATGTTAAATTTCATATTTTTTGCAATATTTTTATTAAAATTATAGCTATTGTGCAAAAATAAGAAAATATTTTGATACAATTTTAAATAAAATTATAACTTTTAGATAATTAATATTTTTAACAAAGAATAAAAAATAAACTAAATTGATTACTTAAAATAGAAAAATTGTGAACCGGTGGGTTCAATTAACTTTTAAAATCAGTTTTAATAAAATTAATTAGAAAATTAGTGAATCAATGATAAATTGGTTGTGAACCATGGTTTTCATGATTCAACTAATTTTTTTAAATTATTATTTATAAAAATAGTATTATTTTTACTTAATATTATATACATATTCAAAGTTTAAAATTTCAAATAATAAAATATTACTTTGTATGTATAAATGAAAGATATATAATCAAAAAAATAGATCCAATCTTAATTTTTTTATAATTTGAATTACAAACTTATGAAATTTTAAAATTATTTGAAATTTTTTAAAATATTTTTATATTTTATATACATAAACTTAATTTTATAATAATTTAATTATTTTTTAATTATATATATTAAAATTTTTAATTTACACTTTATATATAATTCTCTTTCAATTTCGATTTGACGAAATTATTAAATATTAAACCGTTTTCATTTCCTGTTTAATGAACTGTTCGATTTTTAAAATATTATTTTATAGGCAAGGCATTCAATTCCTTCGTGGCGTACCTTGATTTCTATAATATTAAATGAATGTTATTTGACTTTTTTTTTTTTATGAAACATACTACACGTTTCAACCGTTTGATACCAAATGCTGTTCCGAAACCAGCAAAATCACTCCACTGCTGTTAATGTATTTTAAAATTTCGTGTGTTATAGAAATCCATAGGCCAATACTTTTTGGAGCATTTCTTAAGATCATGTTGCTGAAAATATCTACAATTTTAAATGATAAAATTATAACTTTTGCATAATTAATATTTTTAGGTAAAATATTCAATTCCTTCTCCACAATACTTTGATTTCTATAATGTTAAATGAATGTCATTTAACGCATTTATTTTTATGAAAAATATTATATGTTCCAATAAATTCATGTCGAATGCTGTTCCAAAATCAGCAAAATCACTCCCCAACTGTTGATGTAATATAAAGGACATATTTGGTAAATAGTTGTTTAGACAGTTTTTAGTTGATAGAAGCATATTTAGCTGATTGACTTAGTAAATTAGCTAATTATAGTGTTTGGTAATCAGTTATTTGCAACAGTTGATTGGCTTCCGATCCGCTAAAACAGAAATGCTAGAAACAGTGGTGTTTTCAACAACTAATGAATGGATAATTAAGAAAAAGACGAATTATTCCCTATTTAACTTCTCAAACAAAAGTCCATGGTGTTTCGTATCTGACTTATTGCATCAGAAGCCACAATCGTAAGAAGATACTTTAACTTTGTTAAACACGAGGGCAAAATAATTTTTTTATGAAATAAATATTATTATTAAAATAAATATTATCATTAAAAATATAATTCTAATTCACTTATAAATAAATATTATTATTTAAAAATTATATTAATTTATTTTTAAAGAAATATTTAATATATAATAATTTTGATAACATATTATTTATAAAAAAAATTAATATGATAAATAATATATAAAATTTAAAATATTAAAATAAAAAATTTAAATAATTCATAAAATATATTTTTATCTTTATATGTCATTTTACATACAAACAGCTGATTATAAATAACTGATTTTACCATACATTCTTATTCAAAGTTAATGCAATCAGTTAGTCAAATCAACTAACAACTAACCGCTATCAGCTAATTGCTAAATAAAGCTAAAATCTAGTATGTTATAAAGATTCAAAGACAAATAGCTTTCCAGAGCATTTTCTTGATTTCCTACTTGGGTCACGTAATACCACAATTTTTAAATTAAAATTAGCAAATGTAATTGCTAAGATTTTTGAGATGGTAATTACAAATGAACATATTAATTAATGGTTAAAAAAATATATATATGAGGTTGGCTAACCCACACATTTATATTTAAGTTAACCACCTCCACTTTTTATTTTAATGAAAAAAATCATGTTACCAATTTAATAATAAAAAAAAATTTAATTGATTGATTCAAAAAGATAGTATAGAAAATATAATTTTGTAGAAAGTAACAAATTCTTAAATCAATTGATCAACTCTTAACTCTTAAAAGAAAGGAAATAAAACTTTCTAGAAATTTTAAAAAGTTTTATTACCCACAAATTATATGAAATTATTTACCTACACCCACTTAATAAGAAGAAAATTTTCATCTTTTACAAATAGAAATATAAAATTACCCTTACTTATTTTAATTTATAACTATTTTAACATTTTATTATTATAGTTTGAAAATAATAATAAATATAATTTATTAATTATAAATATAAACATAATCATTTAAATATAATTATTAATAATATCAAATATAATTTTTTATTATATAAGAAATAAAATAAGTATTAAATATTGTATCATAAATATAATATAAACATTATTATAGTAGAATTTTAATTCTAAATATATTTATATTTATTACGTATATCTATTATATTATTTTATTTATTATTTTGTATTTATTATATTTTTTATTATTTTAATATTTAATTTTAAAAATAAAAATATGCATTTCATTTCTATTTTTATAAATTTAAATTAATTATTTATGACATTAATTATTCATCTAATATTTTTTATTTAAACTATATTTTATTGTAATTATATTAGAAAATTTTAAGATATACATATATAACAAACATTTTAATTTTTATATTAAAATAATTTTTTTACTAGTTAAACTCAATTTGATGTTCATTTAAACCCAAAAGAAACCTTAATGCTCTTGGAAATTTATTTTTTACAACTCCTCTCCTTGTTGTAGAATAAATGATGCTAAATAGATTTTTTTTAGCAAATTTATTTTAATTAAACATGAAATTGAAAAAAAAATGAAACTGAAGATCATATGCAATAAATATAAGTTTTTATTAAATTTTAAATGAAAAATTATTTAGGAAAATAAAAGTATTAACAATTGGAAGCACATGTTGATAAATTGTAACAATTAAAATCAAAGATGAGTTAAGTGAAAAATGATGAAACTATAAGTGATTAAAGTGTAAATTTTCATATTTTTATATTATACTTTTGAAAGGCATATTAGTCATTTTGTTAATATTTTTTAAGAAGTAATAAAATTAAATTAAACAAAATATAAGAAGTTAATTTTTATAAAATATTAATTTATTGGTATTAACTAAACTAATTTTAAATACTTTTCAAATAGTTTACAAGAAAATTTAAAAATTATTTGATTCACATAAGAAGTAAATTCCAATAGAAAGTTAAACTTCATAAGAAATAAATGACCTTGTGAACTTTTCAAAAAATATTTAAAATTATTTGATTAATACTAAAAAATTGTTACTTCTTATAAATTGAAGTGAGTTTAGATATATTTTTATTTTAATTTTAAAAAATTATTCTTAAAATTTTATTTTTAAAAACTATTTTTTTAAAAGAACTATTTTGGAATTTTAAAAAAAATAAATAGATAATGTTTAGTGAAATAGTTAAGCAAAAATTTTATTTAACTATAAATCTATTATCAAAAATAAAAAATAAGTTTAGAAAAATTTTAATTTTATTTTTATTTTTTTAGTTCTTTAAATATGAATTTCAAAAATGTTTTAAAAAATAGATTTTAACAGTAATTTCTCAAATAGAAACTTCTATTTTCAAAAATAAAAAATAAAAAATTATTGTTAAAAATACTAAACAAACAAACCATAACTTTCTATATTTTCTTGATTCAATACTAAATTTTTTAGAAAATATTATTAAAATGACTTAATATACTCTTCAAAATTATAATTCAGAAAAGAAAATATTGATGGATTTTAATTATTTTCAATTATATTTTTTGAAAACCTATGTTTCTAATTAAATTTTTATAAATTGGTCATTTATTATATTTTGATTTATTATAAAAATAAAATAGTTTTATATAAAAATAATTAACATGCCTTATATATACCTTAAATTATTTCAATATAATCAAAATAAAATATAATTTAAATGAAAAAATTAGTTAAATATTTAATTCTATTAAATTTATATATGATAGATAAAAATACAAAATATTTATAATTGAATATTAAAATAATAAATAAGAAAGTTAATGAATACAAAATATTATATATATAATAAATATAATTATAGTTTAAAATTAAATTTCTATCATAATAATATTTATGTATTTATTTACAATTTATATTTATGATACAATATTCAATATTGATTTTATACAAATTTATATATTACCTATCTATTTAATATATAATTTATAAATAATTATATTTATATAATTAATAATTATTTTTTAAATAAATATATTTATATTTTATAGTTAATAATGTATACTTATTATAATAAAATGTATTCATTATAATTTTCAAATAATGATGATAAAAGAGTAAAGTAGTTATTAATTAAATAAAATAGAGATAGTTTTATATTTTTATTTATAAAAAACTTGAAAAGACCTTATTACTCTGATGATAAACAACCAACTTCTTATAATCAAACAATTTAAAGATTTCATTCTTATCAAGAAGTTATATTTCTCATGTAATTTCTACTAATCAAATGACCTCTTACTTCTTAATAAATTCAACTTCTTATTGAAATTTATTTCTTATGTAAATTAAATAATTTTTAAAATAACAAAGGATGTTTAAATAATTTTAAAGAAGAGATATTAATTTAAAATATTAAAGTCAATTTCATTTATTTTCTTATATTTTCACAATAAATGTATTTATTAATTTTAAAAATTATTGACAATGTCAAATTAACTTCAATACTCTTTATTATTTTATTATCATTAATTAGTAATTTAATTTTCTTCATTTAAATAAAAAAGTAAAACCTCCTCGTAAGGATGCAAATATTAGTAATCCTCCACACTATGTATGTTTATCATATCAATGCTTAATGTATTAAGTGAGATGAATATTTTTAAATGAAAAAATAAGATGAGTTAATATGGTTATGACCATCAGATCTTGCATTAATTGATAGAATCAAAACATGATTAAATTATATGTGATTACTTAAAAGAGTTATATAACTTTATGTTTTAATTCTAAACCCTTCAATATTATATTTAAGTTATATATATATATATATATATATATATATATATATATATATATATATACACATATACATATACATATACATATACATATGTCATTAGGCATGGCAATTGTTATTAATATATTTAAGAGTCATTTGATTTGTATAGAAAATTAAATTTCTCAACAAATAACTTTATATATTTTATTTAATTCAATTTTAAAATTTTTCAAGAAGTATTGATAAAATAACTACTATATTTATAATATTATCATAATATAAATTAAAAAATTTTAGTTATTATTAATTAAATTTAGTAAAAATAATTTTATTTTTATATTTACAATAAATTTATTTAAAATTAAATAAATAATTTTTATATTTTATGAAAAAAAAATTGTTAAAAAAATTATTTCTCCTTAATTTATTAAATAATGACTGTATGAAAATATCCACTCCTTTTCTATTTATCAAAAAATAAAACTTTTTGTCTCGTCAACGGCCGAAACTAAACCAATTCTTGATATACCATGTTAGTAGGGGTCCAAATGGGTTGGGCGGCCTATCGAGAGCTTATGACCCGGCCTAATTTAGGCCTAACTTGGCTCAACCTATTTAATTAAACGAGTCAAGTTAGAGTTAATATAAAAGTCTTTTTAATTAAATAAGTCAGGTCTTTTTATTTTAAGCTTAACCTAAAGGCCTATTGGATCGACCTATTTAATATTTTTTTATTTAAATTTATTTATTATAAATGCAATAATATATAGGCTTTATTTTTTCAAGTCTATTATATAGATTAAATACTTTAAATATTTATTGTATAATTTATGGTGAACTAATTTACCTTTGTTGTTAACTTTTGATGTTATGACAACTTAATGTATTTTACTTTTAATTAAATATTAAATATTTAAATTAATAATTTTGTATTATGAGTATATGAATTTATTTCTTTATTAATTAGTTCTTATATAAAATTTTGTATTAATTTTAGTATTATTAAGGATATTTTAAGAATATATTGATACAAGCTTATATAAGTTATTGATTTATTTAAGGCCTTTTTATAATATGTCTTTTAAGCCCTAAGTTGTTACCTTATTTAAAAGTTTGTATTTAAAATAGGCTTTTAAATAGGTTAATAGGTCAGGTCAGGTCAGACTTTTAAAATAGGTTAGGCTCGGGTCTCAAATAAATTAAACTAATAGGTCAAGTTCAAGTCAATGTTTGTTAATACAAGCCGGTTTATTTAAGACAAAATCTAACTCAATCCAACCTATTTGTACCCCTACATGTTAGCAAGTAAAAGCGTGTTAGGGTTAATTTTTGTTCAATGCAATGAAAATAGAGAAATTACTATATTGAGGAGGAATATAGTGGGTGAGAACAATCTTAATACACTGCCACTTGATAAAAAAACGATATTAAATAAATTAGCTTGGAAAGGTTTTTTTTTTTAATTGAAATTTTTTTATTACTTATTAATGAGATTCGGCAATGTTAGATTAATATACCATCGATAGGTTTAATATTTTGTTAACATTGAATGGAATAATAAGAGATTAAGAAAACTTATACATTACATTCATATCAAATAAATAAATAATTCCATTATTCTAAAATACCAATTTCAACCAAACGACGTCAGCATTGTGTTTTGGACTCCTGGCCTCAACCATTAAGTACTCCCCAAGAAATATGCCAAAATAAAAATAAAAATTTATCAACCGACAACTTGAGTGAGCTACAAGCCAAGACACAGTATGTAAGCCTTGCTGTGGACCAAAATTATTTTGACGATCGTTGTGGGGGTGAAAATTGTGAGGCTTCAGGGTTGTTAGATCTGTATCTTATTCAATGAATTTAGGTCCACCGGCTAATTTCTCATTTGTTATGTTTAATTTAACCACTGGAATGAGTTTTTTTTCTTTTTTTATTACATGACCACGGAAATAAATTGGCCCATCCATCCATAATTATTATTAAAAGTCTATTCATCCTCAATTAAAAATTAACATTATAATACAAAATAATTAATTTAAAATTACATTGATAGGTGAAATTATTCACGATTGGACAGAAATTATTATGAATTAATCCATTTGTTGTCGGCTTCAGGATTGAAGACAACTACTGAATATAATAATAGATACACATAACATGTATTTTAACTTCAATCTAATAAAAATTATATTTTTTAATATTTTTAAATTATAAAATATAATATTTAATAAATGTGATTCTTAAAAAATTGTTATCTGAATAATAAATTTGATAGTTAAATTTTCTTTTTAAAAAATAAAAAAGGCTGTTATTATTATAATATTATATAAATGATTGTCATAAAAAAATGTGATGTAACATTTTTAGTCTCCGTTTGTTTTTTTTTTCCCCTTGCGATAAACTCAATTAATTGAATTGAAATCTTTTCAAAAGGTAAAACTTTCCTAATATTTATTTTCTTTATTTATAAAATTTAAATTCAAAATTTTTATTTAATAAGATTGAACCGCCGACCATCGGAGATAGTGTCTCCGCCTCATTTTTCTCACTCTGCTCTTAACCTCCTGCTATTTCTTTTCATTTTGCTAATTTTAATTCAATTAGAATTAAAATAATTGTTATGACTTTGAGGCCACATGGGCATAAACTGTCGGTGGTAATAAAATATTCAATATAAAAAGATTTTGATGGTTTTCATTAATTTGTTAAAAGTTTGTCCTCCACACGCAAACAATTGTGATCGTGATTCGCGTTTGATTGCATTCGTGATTGCACTATAAATATAAGTGTTATTATAATAAAATATCAATATAAAAATGTAATAAAAATATAATATAGTATACGCTGGTTGCCATGTATAAGGATATGAATCTCTCCTTTTATATCATTAGAAATAAAAATAAAAATTTTATCTAAAATTTATTAGTTTTTGAAATTTTCATTAAAATATTGAAATAATTTTTGCATTTATTTCTTTTCTAAAAATTAGAAACGTTAGATTTTTTTTTTTGAAATTGGAAGAAAATTTACATTGACATTTATGAAAATATTATTGTAAAATAAATATTCTTCACAAATTATAAAATTTTTAATTTACAAAAAAATAATGTATTCTTAAAATAAAAATATAACAAACATTTTTACAAAAAACTAAAGGAGGTGTGTCCTCGAACAACAAGAGGTCAAGAGCTATTAAGTGGTCACAAAATTCAATTATATATTGGAGTGAGTGCTGTTCCCTTTTATTTATTTATGTTTAACTTGAAATCTCATTCCACCTCCAAAAGATGCCTATAGCCCTATACTTGCCCCTTTTTTTCAATCATTCAATGGTTCCTTAGCAGATCTGCTCATACGGAAAAAAGTTTAATATGTTTCCCCTTTTATCTTTATTTTAATTTAATTAATAAATATAAACATATTGTACCCAAAATTTGCCCGTTCTATACCTTACACTTTGTTAACTTTACCGGTTCTAATCAATTTTCGCATAAAAAGGTTGAAACAAAGACAATCCATGGGAATTTATAAAAACATGCACGGTTAAAATATAATATTGATTTTAAATAATAAAAAATATTCATAGTAGAATTAAAAAAAAAGTTAACAGTGTAGAATGGTATTATGCCATCATGAGATAAAATGACATGTTCTATATATATATATTTGTAATTTGTAATTATAATTATAAAAGTAATAATTTATATATAAGATTTTGAATTTAAATTTTAAATATAATAAAAAGGTAAATTTTTTAAAATAATATTAATTTTCATTACACTATTAAAATACTGATAATTTATGTATATAGTTCAATACAAATACAATAGGTGCATTTGAGTGAGGAAATGAGAAGCAAATTAAAAGGAACCGCAAAAAAAAAAAAAAAGGGGTAAAGCGAAAGGGCATTACTCGACCGTTTTCTCAATGAAACGTACAAATCACTTTTGGCTTTTGACAAAGTGAAGTAAAAAAGCAAGAAGCTTTGAAAAGAAAGTAATAGCCATAGTAGTTCATTATTTGTTCTTTAATAAAAAAAAAGTGACAAAAAGATTGGATTAATGATAGTTTTGGTGGTGGCGGCTAAATTATAAGCATATGAATGCTGAGATAGGTACAAATGCGACTATGTTAAGTAAGCTCAATGGACTTTATATATATAAAGATTAGACAACCCATAATTGGGAGATGGACAATAGAAACAGGACACCGCTGAAAAGGATTTGAATATTCTCATCGACTTATTTCTTTATCTTTATCTTAAAACACCATTAATTCACTATATCATGATGCTTTTTTTTTGTGAACTGTATATTTTTATTTAACTTATTTTGAAAATTTTATACTAAATTTATATCAAATTAAATAAAAGTACATAATTTCTTTCTTAACCACCCGTTAACAAGACTCTTGAACTTATTTAAAAAAAAAAACGCTTATTATACATAAGTATCGAGATTCTAGCACACTGTACTTAGTGCGAGAACACAAAGTATGTAAGAAACATTTTATTTCTTTTATTAAAATTTATCAAGTTAATAGTAATAAAATCATTTTTTAATTTATAGTTTGTTTGAGGACTAGTAGGGGAAAGGAATGGAAAAAATGCGAAATAATAAAAAAATAAAAAAATGATTAAGTCATAAATATTTGAATGTTTAAAAATTTATACAAAATTTTTAAATTAAAGTAGTGTAGAATGATAAATAACCAAAAAATTTATAAAATTAATCATGAATTTATAATTTTTTTAATTAAATTTTTTTAAAAAAATTATAACGTTTCATTTCTTTTTCATCTTTCTCCCACGTAGAATTAGGTTCTCAATTTCTTATAAAAATTAAGGAATCCAAATTCCCAAAAGCCATGGGGGGATGGACCCTGGTATAAGATAGAAAATGGAGCATGTTCTCTGCTATTCTCCCCAAACAAAACACTGTAAGGGTCCCACAAATATACAATAGTAATAATAAAGTAATTATAAAAGGTGGGTGGGACCATGTGAGCTGGCGACGCGGGTGGACACTGAACTGTGAACCACACGGCGTCTAACTAATAAACAACAGCACCACCAAATCAAGAGAGAGAGAGAGAGAGGTGCAATTCGGGCGGAAATGTCGGGTAGACAGACCCTGACCGACAAGCGCAGCAGTACGGGCTAGCCTGAGTCCATTCGGAAGTGACGTGATGTACTGCATCAAATCAAACTACAGTATTCTCTGTTTGCAATTGCATGCCATGGCTCTGCATAAACTTTTTAAATTTATTTTTAACAATTATTCTTAAAATTTTTATTTTAAAAATAAAAATAAATTTTAGATTTTTAAAAATATTTTTATAATAATTTTATATTTAAAAAGTTTACTTATTTAATTCATCAGATATTCTGAAAAATAAATTTTCAAATAAGAATAATTTTTAAAAATAAAAATATATCTAAAGACTAACTTTTTCGTTGGTGTATTACATAGGATCTGGTCCATTCACTAGCATACCATAATTCCCAAAGTGTCGGTGCTCTCTCTTTTTTCAAATGTCCTTTTTTCTTTTATGTCATGCCAGATGACCGAAGATTATATTATATTATTATGTTAAACTGGAAAAGTTAAGTCCTACAGCGGAATAAGTAGATTAAGTATATTCCTCCTGTCGCTGATTTGAGTTAATATCATTTTGATTTTTCAAACAAATTTGGCTTCCATCACTCAATGAACATTTTTCAATCAAGTTCATGGGCAATGTGTAGAGATATTTCATGGGGTTTCTTTCGTTGTCCTGCGTTGTTGAGTCAAAACATATTAGAAAGTTTTTATATCCAAACTTGAATTATTGATAAATGGGTTGAGAAATGGCTCACCCGCAGGGTTTGTTTTATTATCTTTCTACACACGAACAACATGGGAAGCCTGCTGAAAATCTAATGCTTTAACTTTGTTGAAAATCAAAACAATCTTTGATTTTTTTTCTCACGTGCTTATATTTTCTTCACGTTCTACCATTATTTCCTTCGACATTCATATTTTAATGAAGACTTTTCGGTGTTCATATTATACCTTTATTTCCTTCGACTTTTAATTAAGCTGTTCCCTTTTCTGATCTAATCTCTTTGCTTTTTGTCGTGTTTTGCCCTACTCTACTCGTGCAAATTAGAGCAAAAAAATCTGTTGGAGGCTATCGGGTTATCGATTTAATCTTTACATGAAAAGCTAAATAATTTAATGAAGAGAATGAGGTCTCTCACGCCTCATATTGCAAAAATTCAACAGCAATTAGGGTAAAGAAATTCTCATACATAAGCATGCATGTATTACTTTAACTGAATTATCATCACTAAATACATGTAATTATATCTTAATATCATTCAAATCAATAAAAAATTAAATTAATCAAAATTTAAAATTTCAAAGACAAAATCAGAGTCTTTTAAGTCAAAAAGTATAAATTGCCATTAAAGAAATTACTATATATTCCGAATGGCGACCTTGACAGCGAATGGTATAATTATTATACAAGAAGTTGATCTCCTTCGTAGATACGAGAAGAAATTCAAGAAAGTAAAGGGAGGCTTCTTAGGAGAAAATTCAGGCTGATAGAGAGTTTCTTTTTTATCATAAAAAGTTATAAGGGGAAAATTTCCATCATACAAGGAGAAATTGTTTGGAAAAGGTGGAAGCAAGGAAGATATAGAGATGGATGGTGATCTAGCTTTGATAAAAACACAAATGATGGAAAATTAGATAATGATAATAAAGACATTAGTAGGTTTAAGATTGTTGAAGTGATAGATAAGGCAAAGGTACCCTTGCCTTTATCATATCACAAAAGGAAGAGAAACATATGAACAGGGCTTGGAGAAAACCTTTAATCATAAAACTTATAAGAAGAAGGATTGGCTATAAAGCCTTGGAGACTAGACTTTATCAATTATGGACAAGAAATGGCATGTAAGATATAATAGACCTGACAAACAATTTTTTCATAGTTAAATTTAGTTCTTTCTTATACTATGACTATTCTCTTATAAAGGGTTCATGGATTTTATATGATCATTATCTTACTACATGCCTATGGGATACTGATTTTAATCTAAAAGAGGCTACCACTGAAAGAATTGTAGTATGGATTCACTTGTTAACCATGCTTATCCATCTATATGATAAGAAGTTTTTTAACTTTCTTAAAGGATTGAGTGGTAAAGCAATTAAAGTTAATGCAATTACAATAGAGCAAGCTAAAGGAAAATACATAAGATCATGCATTAACATCGATCTTACTAATCCATTACTCTTTGAATTCATAAAAGGGAAAATTTACAACATAAAATACAAGAGTATTCATATGATTTGCTTTACGTGTGGAAGGTATGGTCACTATGCAAATGATTACTCTAAAATTAAGCATTAAAAGATGATAGAGGCAAAGCAAAAGGTGAAACAATCGTGGAACCATAATTTAATTATCATTATAGAGACTAGGTGCTACCTAAAAACCTTAGCATCAAAGAATGAATAAGCATTTGAGACAAGATAATTTAGGCAATAATTCTTGGATAAATCAAAAGCAATCTTTAGGATTAAGGTATGCTATTCTCAATGATAAAATTATTCTTGAAAATAGATATGCTTATAATAAAGGGAATAATGAGATAACTATGGCTCATAATGATAGTAATTATCTAACTAATAAGTTGAGGTCAGTTTTCAAGAAGCAAAATACTAGAAATTCGAAGTCCAAGTAAGTTTCACAAAGCAAAGTCCAAAATCTAAGTTCCTATATCACTTGGCTTGCATGGCCACCAAATGCTAACGTGCTTAAAAAGCAACAACAAGGCCTATTACTAGCCCCAGTAAGATCACCTCCTATAGAACGTACAGACTATCATAAACTAAAAGTAATGTATACATAAATAACTCATATGTTAACTACTTTGGGAGAGGATGTCACTATGAAGGGAAACATACAACAAGCTATCCTTAACATATTAACTAGCGAGAAATGCATGTCAATCCCAAACCTCCCAACATGCATATGCATTCTGAAGGTGTGAGTATAAAGGATGAAATGATGAAATAGACTTTTCAAGTTGAGAATGAGACTAAAGTTACTATAAACATGATTCTATTTAAATGATCCATGCAAGTGCTTGAATTTATATAAATTTTTTATTTATAATTAATAAAATCTTCTTATGAAATTGTAAAAGTATAGGTAATGATGAGTTTCTTAATAGTGTTAAAACATTATGGGGGCAATTAGTACCATGATGTTTTAATGCTAATGGAAAAAAAACTCTTAGTGCTAAAGGAGTTTTGATTATAAAGGATTTAGGATTTGACAATTGATGGTTAGTCAAAGGACAAGGATTTTTAGGAGGAATTTAATTTACTAGGAAAAGTTAAAAGACTAAAATGAAGGTGTTGAAAATAATTTTTCAATATATTCATGTGGAACTTAAAGCTAGGAGTGAAAAATTGTGATTTTTCATTGCGTATATGCTAACCTTTCTTATGAATAAGAAGTTTCTCTTATTTGAAATTAGTATTAATACTAGTGGTCTCAAGTAATAGCAAAAGATTTAAATGATATTAGAGATCTATGTGAAAAGAAAAAAATAATGGAGTTCTTTTCAATTAGGTTGGAGCTAATCTTTTGAATGAGAGAATCAACAAATGTAACTTGTTGAATGTAGAGATGTAAGGTGGACATTTCACTTGGAACGGGCCATATAAGCAAGGTTATGATATATTATTTGAAAAATTGGATTGAGCTCTTTGTGATGTAGATTAAAGATTAAAGTTTGATAAGGCTGGAGTTTACATCATGACTTGTGCTTTCTTAGACCATTACCTTATTAGGGTTACTTTATTTGGTAAGAATAGCAAATATATGACCTTAAATGTGTGTGATAAGGCTTAAATGCCATATATGACCTTAAGTTTGATAAGGATTGAATATGTGTGTGATTATTGCCTTAAATGTCATATATGATTATCAATTTAAGTATCATATATGACAATATGGTAAAAAATTATTAATATATGACCTTGTGAAAAGGGTAGGAGATTGGCTCAGTATTCCGAGTCACACGAAATGATGCAAGATAAGGAAAAAGATATAAGGTCAGAATACACGTGGTTGTGGTTAGTCTAAAGTAATAAGAAGAAAACCTTTTATGCTTCCTTGCCATATAATTATTAATTAAATGATTATGTGATCAAATCATATTTTATCTAAACTTCTAATAGTGTAGTATATGAAATTGCTATATGTGAAATTTATAAGGATTTTTGGTAAAAAAATGGTTTAATATGTGTCATGCATATATTTAATTTTCTTGATTAAAGCCTATTAAAAAATTTGAATAATAGTTATCTCACTAAGTAATTTATTATTTACTTTACTTGTATATATATTTTATAAGTATTTCTCCTTCTCTTAACTCTAATTAAGATCATAGACATGTGGTGGCAATTTTTATGACACTAAGTATGGCTTGTTTAGGCAGGAGTTTTATTTTACCATCATGATTAATGGTGACGACATCCAGCAATAAGCTTAGATAAAGTAGTCAGAGCTTAGCTCCAAGAGTTAGATCTAATCTAGTTATTTTTGGACCAGCATTCTATTAATTTTAACTATCAAATGGTTCCTGGGGACTTGATTCTAGACGATCCTATAATCATATTTGACATGGTTATTGTACTCACATATGACTATGAACCCTTGACCTTTCTATATTAGCCTTAGTACTCCTAACCACACTGCATATGCTTCTTGCTACACCACTAGTACTAATAGTAATAAAGCCATTACACTATAATCTAACTCTTGAGAACCTAGCTGACTTTGATGTGAATGTCATTTCTAAGGACATAGTGAATAGCTAATTAAGATTATAACTATCATTTAATATCTATTTTTTATTACATTTGTATGATATTATCTTTTAACTTTTACAGGATTTGTATAAATATTTTCACAAAAAAGCTTTGATAAGACCTTAAAAACTATTTGTATAAAAAGAAGCATAAGTATAATTATGTACAATAATTTATGTTTACTACTTCTTTAAATGATTAATGTTTTTAGTAAAAGATTATGTGTAAAACAAAACAAGGGATCATATGGAATTTCAATGGAAAAAGAAAGAAATAGTTTTCATCATCATCAAAAGGTTATAAATTATGCTAAATGATAGAAATATATATTAATTTTAAGTTTAAAAGTACTTAACTAAGTGATATATAGTTGCTTATTTTTGAAAAGATTTGTTATTGATTTTCAAAGAATTATCTTGAAAAAAGAAGTTTTAAACTTGTTTTCAAAGGAAAGAAATTAGATTCTTGAATTTTAAGGAGAGTATGTTATCTTTAAAGTATTTAATAAATAGAATAAGGTCTTTTGATTTTTAAAATTTTATTAATATGATCCTATCCTATTATGTTAGTTTCATATTTTGAATTTCCATTTTTAAAAGAAAACTTAGTTCTTTTTAAAGAATCAAAAAAGTTTTTCAATGATTTTCTTTATAAAATATTTTTTTAATTTCTTAAGGAAATTTAAATTGAAGTATCTTTGGATCAAGATAGAATTATATCCCAACTATTCCCTAATTAGAAAAAGAAAATGCCTATTTTAGGAAAGGAACATATAAATTTCATATTTTTATATCCAAATTTGAAGGAAATTATCATATGTTTGGTTTTAGAATTTTCTTTAAAAAAAGAAAAAAATATAAAGTTTTTGTTATTTCTATTTTTTAAAAAAGGTTTAAGTATCATTGGTTTGAGAAAATTTTTTTTTATAAACACACATATATACAAAAGAAATAAAAAAATTAGCAAAAATTTTTGAACTTAGATTTTTTTGCATATTACATGTTTTTAAGAAACAATAAGTTTTAAAAAATGGTTTTGATTGGAAAAACATGTAAATACATCTAGTTGATGTCTTTACGTCAATCTTAATAGTTTAGAATTAAGTTATGACACTTACTTAACATGTCACTTTTATGGAAATAAGAAAAGCTTTATTTGGAATAAAAGCAACTAAATCTCTTGGTGATAATGGATTTTCAATAATTTTATTTCAAAAAAATAGGCATATGGTGAGCAATAATATTTTTAAATTGGTTCAAGATGCTTTTAAGGGTAAATATCTTCAAGATATTAATAAAACATTATTTATTTTAATCCTAAATAGGACAAGCTAGAATTCATGAACTAATTTCATCCTATTTCTTTATGTAATGTTATATATAAATGTATCTCTAAAGCTATGGTGAATAGATTAAAGCTATTACTTCCATAATTGATTTCTCCTTTCCAAGTTACTTTTGTGTTAGGAAGATGCATACGGGATAATATTATCATTATTTAAGAGATGATTCATTCCATGAGAAAGTTAGAGGAAAAAGAGGTTTTTTTGGCAATCAAGATTGATTTAAAGAAAGATTATGATATAATTATATGGGATTTTGTTAAAGAAATGTTAGAAGAAATGAATATGGCAAATATTTTCATTAGTCTAATTATAAACTATATTATGTCATCATCTTTAAACATTCTTTGGAATGATGGTAAAATAATTTTTTTTTTTTTGGAAATTTGGTAGGAAAACCCCTTATCTCCTTATTTGTTTGTTATTTGTATGGATATGTTATCCTACATCATTTGTGATGTTATTAAGAATAATTCCTAAATCCTTATGAAAGTTAGTTGAGATGGTTCATAAATATCCCATTTAATGTTTGTAAATACCTTTATTTTATTTGGTGAAATTTTAGATAGATAAATTGATGTAATGATAAAGTGCCTTATGAACTTCTACTCTATATTTGGCCAAAAGGTTAATACAACCAAATTTAATATCTTTTTTTCTTGTAATTTGCAATGTTTCAAGTGAGCTTCATAATAAGATTATTCATAAATAAGAGTTTTCAAACATTGCTAATTTAGGGATGTTTGGTATTCTCATTATTTATAAAAAGCTTAACTAAAAACCTTTTAGCCCTATTATTGAAAAAACTAAATACATATTTTAGTTCCTTTCAAATAGTAGTTCTATCATTTTAGTACTTACGAAAAATTTAGTATCAATTTGGTCCCTAATAAATTAGAAATGTTATAAATTAATCCTTCCATTAACTTTTCCATTAAAATATTGATGGAAAATATGGTATGTCATCTATTTTGTTGTTGATGTGGCCACAAATTTGTTAATATGAACATCATTAAAGACATCTAATCTGTGTGATTTTTTTAGGAAAATTTACTATTTTTGCTTGTTAAAGTTATAGCTTTTGCCAATTTACATGTTCAAACGGCACTTGATTTACATAATACTCATAAATTAACAAATCGTATACTTTTCACAAGAACCATTTCTTTAATCACTAGTGAACTATAATGTTCTCTTCCTTTCACTAGTCTACATCTCTTTTGACCTTTCCTTTCCTGTTGCCTCAATTTTACATTATTTTAACAACGGATTTCCTAACAAACCCTTCTAGATTCACTTAAAAATTTCATTGAAGTTTAAAAGTCACCAATGATAGATATTATCCTTAATCAATTCTTATATATATTGGATGAAATCTTTGTTTTTGCATTCTTAGAATTGTTTTGAACTTAATTGTTATGAAAACGCAATGAGTAACAAATGGTTGATAGAACATACAATTATATAATTTGTACTATTTAAACTTAGTAGTGTGGGGACCTTTATAGGAAGGCAAGCATATGCCTTAGATGGGCATTGAAACCTCTATACTATAACTAAAACTAAACTGTGCAGGCATTTGGATAGAGCATAACATATTAACTTATTCTAAATAAAAAATTACTAAAGTGAAAATGCTTTCTTAGGTTAATTACATCTTATTTCATTCATTTCTTTTTTTCAATTTTTTCATCCACTGCTTAACAAATTCTTTTAACTTTATAATCACTAAGTTTATCGTATATCTACCGATATATATTTAGAAACCTGTTTTAATCAATGTCCAAATTTTTTTGTTATTATAAGTTCATTGACAGTTCTAATTAGATTGAATGTTAATGTTTTAATTGCTAACCTATGATTAAACATTTGGCATGTGTTTGGAAATTAATTTCAGGTTTTTTTATATATTTGCTATGCTTGGAAATTATCTTAGATTGGAAAGTATTTTTCTAATGCTTGGAAATTATTTTCATAAAACTCTTTTGTTTAGTTAAGAAATAAATTTTATAATTATTTTTAAAGTTTTTGTAAGAAAATTGCTTGAATTTTTTAATATTTTATGATTACAAATTGGCATAACTTCATTAATAGACATATTTCAATATTTACATAACATATCGTAATATCAACCTTTTCATATACTAGAATAATTGCTTGAACTTTGAATAAGGCACTCTTACTTCCCAATCTTGTAAATCAAAAGCAGTCCTAAAAATGAAATTTTATCCATAAACTCAATTTTTTACTTTTTTTTAATCATAATCCAACTTATTTCCTGCAGTTCCTGTGTAAAGAGCTGTCTTTGGCTTAGTGAGGAGTTGCAGCAGTAATGGTGGTCCAAATGTGAAGCTTGATGAAGAAGAAGAATGAAAAAAAAGTTACTAATTAGCATGGTGTAGTTAATTAAGCCATTTTTATTTGGCATTTAATATGACAATTAATAGTCCACAAAAGTGTTAATGACTCTAACACAGCATGTCTATTAGTCACTTAATAGATTAGTTAATAAGGGGATCGAAATGGGTGATAGAATAATTTACGTAAGATAAAAATGATAGATAAAATCTCTCAAGGATCATATTGGTAGAACTTGAATCTATGAAGGACCATCTTATGTATTTAGTCTATTGAAAAATTTTAAGATAAGCTCGTGAAATGGTAAACAAAATGCCTTTTGATGGCATATAAAGTAATTCTTGCCAAATCTGTTGCTTATAAGAATGACAAAAATATTCATATCTAATGAGTTTTATCCAAATTAGACTCACTCTTTAATAATTTGAGTTTGGGTCTGGGCTTGGGTTTGAGTCTGGTTCTACCTAATAAATATCCAATGAATCTTGAGTTTTTTTTTTTAATATCATATTGGATCTATTATAATATTAATTTATATAACACATAAATTTATATCCTTATTAGTTATCACATTAAATCTATTTGAATAGTATATTTTATAATTAATATATTATTATATGAAAATTAATGGTATCTCATATATATAAATATATTGTGATAGTTTATTTAAGATAAATAATATTAAAATATTTTAATATTATCATAAGATAACATTAAAATTCTTGAATTTATATTAAATTATAAAGATATTTCAAAATGATATTTATTATTTTATAATATTAATTTATACATTATAAGAATATCTTATAAAAATATGAATTAATAAATAATTATTTATTAATTGATCCAATACATTCTTTATTTAATAAAGTCAATAATGATACAATCCGTATTTACTTTAAAACTAATATGGATAGCATAGATAAGTTAAAATAAAAATAAATATGAATGAGAAATAAATATAATCATTTATAATTGTCAAATATAATTATTATCAATAAAAGAAATAAATTTTCATTAATTTATATAATTATTATGCATTATAATTATTATCATTTATACAGTTAAAAAAATCACAATAAAAAGTATAAAGATATACACATATGTAAATATATAAATTATTCTCATTCTCTAAATTTTCTATAAAAATATTATTTTTTATGAAAAATTTAATGTAATATATTAAAATCAATAATAAAATAAAAAACTTAAAATTTGAAAAATCAAATATTCAATCTTGTCAAATTTATATATTTTAAAATTAATTTAGAAATATAATAGTAATTTTTTTGATTCAAGTGAGTTCTATCGGGTCTTACTTGTTTGGGTCTTATCAGATCTTTTCAGCTCTTAAGTTTAAAATGAATTTAATATTTTGGGTCATTGTCATCACTAGTTGTTAGAGGCCTTCCTGCTCTTCGAACTAAAGTTATTCATGAGATTGAGAGATGCCAACGAGCTATTATTTGGAGGCATGATATTTACTAGTAGAAAATTCAGAGTTTTAGAAATATACAAATTTATTAAAACTCAATATTAGCAAATAAGTCCTTTTAATTAGTATATAGATAGATGTAACATTGAATTGATTAAAGCATGCAACAGTTAGGCTAAATTAATTCATTTAAATGAAAAAAAAGTATGAATTATAGAAAAGTAAGAAATTAACATGGCAAATGTGTATAACCTGTTATCTTTAATAATATTGAAAAAATAGTCTTTAAGAAAAAATCAACACTTCGTAAAGGAGCAAATGATAAATAGTAAGAATCTCCCAAATGAATTTAAACTCTATTGAACAATGATTTGGATCTTAAATATTATAAATTGAATTGTTAAAAGTTTTAATGAAATTAAAAGTTTAAATAGAGTTAAGCAACAAGTAGGTAATTAGTACATAATTATATTTTTAGTTTTATTAATTAATCATAATTTGAAACAGAGGATGTCATTTTATGAAATACAATTATATGCTCCTTCCTCTCTTCTTCTGTATGTTTTCTTTTGTAGTTAGAAAGTTTGATGATCTAATTGGCATGCATGCTTCACACTATAATGTGAAAGATCGAGTTATTAAGAGTGATAACTTCGTGCCTTTTTTTTCCAGTTGTCTTGCATCTGAAGGTATCATGAAATCAATAATAGTTGTGATGGCAAATTGTGGATAATACTCGAACCAATATATTTTGAACAATGGACATTTTAGTTAATGGACATGTTTAGTAAATAGTTGATCAGCTAACTTTTAGCTGATTTAACTAAATTTGATTGATTGACTTATAGAATAAGTTATCTTTGGTTAATAGCTTTTTCAAATGGCATTTTGGCTTCAATCAGTCAAAATGAAAAATGCTACTCCTAGCAATGTTTTTGCTAAGCTTATTTGATAAAAATACACATTTCCTAAATTATCCTCCTTTTTACTTTAGCATTTTTCTGCATTGCAAGTCCTATGGAGAAAGATTGGCTCGTCACCACTCATGATGTACTCCAGCATTTCTTAACTTATTACTTAAGCATTTCTTTGCATTTTGCGAGAGAAATATGACAACTAAAAAGATTAAAAAAATAAAAAAATATATAAAATAATAAAAAATGACAACTTATGGGAAAATTTGCAACATAAATTGCAAATTTCATTATCTGAATTTGTTATGACTTTTTGGAGTGAGAAATATATACTATTTACATTCCCAATAATTTTTTTTTGAATGATTTACTATTAATATAAAATGATAAAATTAATAATTTTATCTCTAAAATTATAAAAAATTAAAAAAATAATATTTAAATTATATAAAATTATAAATAATATATAAAATTTAAAATATTAAAATTAAAAAATATTTAAATAATTTATAAAATATACTCATACCTTTATTTCTCATTTTACATACAAATAGTTAATTATAAACAGCTGATTTACTAAAAGTTTTTATTCAAACAGTTAATACAATCAGTTGGTCAAATCAGTTAACACAATCAGCCATCAGCCAATAGGTAATTAAATCAGCTAACCGTTACAGCTATCAACTAGTTGCCAAATAAGGCCAATATCTTGTAGAGCAAATGCTGATCATATTTTATAGTTCCATAAAACTGAGTTCTTCCAAAGTAGGGACATGAATGCCAATCTTCAAATTAGAAGTATGATTTCGATGGTATTCCCTAAATACATATTCCAATTGTCTACATTTCACGATCTGTAGACACCTTAACTTTGGAAAGATGGAAGTGCAGTTAGCATTATCATCTCCAGTAATTATTATTATATGCCTTAGTCCATCACAATTTCTGATATTATGTCATAGGCTTCTGCATGCTTTAATTAATTACATGATATTCACACGATCCCATTAGAAATATTCTTGAAACTTTTATAACATTGAATTTTAATTAAATTGTACATTTTTTAAATATTATTAAATTATAAAAAATATCCTCATAAAAAATTGAGTTATTAATAATGTTGACTAGTAGTTAATGGTGATCTTTAATAATAAATAGTTATCGACGATGGTTACTGACAAATAATGATTAAAGGTGATGTGTGATGGCTAGCAAATAGTAATGGTAAGTGATGATAAGTTACGAAGAATATAGGAGGTGATGGTTAATAAAGATGAGTGGTGGGCAATGTTGTTAGTTAACTTCAATGAGTGAAGATGAAATGAAAAATTAAAGGTGATAAGGTTATAATAAAAGAGGTGATAAAAATAATTTATTTATATCATTAAAATATTATGATATGATGAGAATATAAGATACTCCCTTTTACATAAAAATATCTTCTAGAAATGTTAAATTAAAAATATTTTCTTAAAAATTTGAATTAAATAAAATCTTATATTCATTTTAAAACACTCAAAAAATGTGAAATGGATCTCCTAACATAGACGTAACTTATATATTGCATAACAAAATGTGTACATACTTTTTTTTTAATGATGAACTGTTCAAAACAATAATATGGCAACTTTGGCCACAATAAAAAGGTGAGGTATTTGCTAAAAGTATTTAGTTTAAATAGCATTCGATATTTCTTGAAGGTTTGTGCGTTTAGTGATTTAACCACTCCTACTATTATAAAAAAAAAAGGTATCTACTCGATATAATAATTAAAAATTTTGATTCTCAAAGGTTTTATACTTTCCTTTTAATTCAAAGTTTGATCTCTATTTTTTTAATGGTTTTATACCTTTTTCTAAATTTAAAATTAATTTTTTTATACATCTAGTGATTTAATAATTTTTATCATTATAAAAATTTAATTAATTAGTAATTATAATTCAAATAATTAATTATTACTTTTTTAAAATTATTTGGTTATTTAAATAAATATTTAATTACACTTTTAACATTTTTTAATAATCAATTATGAATAATAATTTCAATTAGAAAATAAGTTATTCACTAATAATTAGTTGGTTCAGTGCAACATGTTGAGTTACAAGATGTTTTAGGTTTGATAAAAGATCTTGAGTTCAATTTTTGGATGTATTTTTATTGGGAAATATTTATCGTCTACTATTCCTTGTTTGAACAAGGATTAATCTCAAACTTGATAGAAAAAAAGGCCCGGAAATACCCTATGTATAAAAAAATAATAATAAAATACTTATTTTGAATTATGATTATCACTTCAAACAAGGATTAGTCACATTCTTGATAAAAAAATGTAGGGATATCTTAAATGTAAACCAAAAGGAAAAGAAAAATAAACTACTTAGAATAACTTATTTTTTTAATTTTGATTGTCTAAAAAGAAAATTTAAATTTTATACCCATACTAACATCTTTTCTTATGCTTTTACTTTTACTACTATTCTTCTAATGGTATAAATTTTAATTTTTTTACTCATGTTTATCTCATTTTTCGTTTTAAATTTATCAATGACTTTTGATACTTTATAATTTAATTATCTAAAAATTTTTAAATTTGATTGATATAAAAATAAATATAAATCCTATTCCAATAATTAAAAATTTGAACATTCTTATTTTTAAAAAATAATTCAAATAAATGGGAATATATATTAAATAAAAATATACATAAATTAAATAATATATAGTATTTATTTGAACTAAGAATATATATTATATTTTCTTTTACAGTAAATAATATAAAAAATAATAAAAAATTATTATTTTGATATAATCTTTTGTATCTTATTATCTTTTCTAGTAATTTAATAGTAAAAATTGATTATTTTATGCATCATCCAAGCAAGAACAAATTATATATAATTAATTATTAGCTGATACTACCAAATATAAAATAGATTATATATAATAAATTATTTTTAAATTAATTATTGCAATTAATTATTCTAATAATCAAGTATATTAATTAATATACTAAATAAATGTTTGTAAAATAATAATTAATATAAGTAAATTATAGATCAAATAATTGATTATTATCATTTTTAAAGATGTTTAATTGTACTTTTAAAAGTTTCTAGTAATGAATTATAGACAATAATTCCAATTAGAGTAGCTCATATTCTGATCGTAATTATGGAAAGATAAATTTTAAATTTAGCATTCATATTAATCTCATTTACCATTCTTTTATTTTCATTGCTATTCTTCTAACAGTATAAATTTTAAACTTGATGTCCATAATAGCTTCATGTTTTGATTTTAAATTTAATGATTTTTTATATTTTATAAATTAATAAGCGGCAACTTTTTATAAATTAGTAAATATCAAAATAAATATAAATCATATTCAAATTATAAAAAATTGAACCTTTTTAATTATGAAAGAATAACTTAAGTAAATGAGAACATATATTAAATAATAATATACATAAATTAAAAAACATAATTGAACCAAGAGTATATTTACATTAAATAACATATATTATATATACATTTTTATATGAATAATAATATCAAAAAATTTAAAAAATTAGTGGTTTTGGTATAATCATGTATATCTTATTATCCTTTTTGTTAATTTAGTATTAAGAAGTGATTAGTTTGTATATCATTCAAACAAATATAAATTATATATAATCAATTATTAACTAGTTTTATCTAATACAAAATAGATTACATATAGTTAATTTTTTTAAAAATCAATTATTTTCAGCGCTATACTAAGTCCTAGTTATTATAAAAAGTCAATTGTTTTCTCCTCAAATCAAATGTTCGAGAAATTTATTATTCTATAACTAATTCACGGCATGTATTAGGACTTGAGAAATTTTTAACTAATTAGTGGATATATAATTTATATATTTATCATTAATAAGAATTCAGATAAATGTAGAGAGAGATCATTAAAAAACTATTAATTATTATAAAATTTTTACACTTATCTCAACCTCCCTTATATTTATTTTCATTTTTATTGATAATGGATACATAAATTATATACTCACTTACTAACCAAGAATTTTTCGTCTAAGTCCACTCTAAGGTGACCTATTTTAAGGTATAGGATCTTTCACATTTTTCTTAAACGCATGCCGTGACTATCTTGAATACATTATATTCTAGTTTTCTGCCAAACAGAGAAATATTGAATTCTCTAACATTAAGATATAACAAAATCGGACATTCCTAATTAGAATATAAACACACCAAATACTTCTAAAAACGAAGGTGAGCAGTGCAACTAGAGTAAAGCATATATCAAGCAGCTCCCTGGAAATAGTAGGATAAGTATAGTCGAAATGAAAAGAAAGCAGCTGAACTAAACATGACTGAAGTTACTTATATGTCTAGCATGGCCACAAATTGAGACTTTATTATTCACATCCCTTTTTATTTGCCGATGGTACCGAATCAAATTGATGTGCAAACCAACTCTATTATATTTATCATGACATACATTATATCACAAGAGAAAATGGATATTTTGACGTACCTTTTGTTTATGAAAAATATTTTTTCTAAGAATATAGTTATAAAATATTAATATAATGAAAAGTGTTCTTTATGTTTTATGTTAAATAAAGAGAGATTAATGAAAGATAACTCTTTCTTTTTTAAAAAGAAAATTATCTTATTCCACTAATATTACTTTAGGTATCAATTTTTTTTAGTCACAAATTATATAATTATATATCACTCTTTCATTTATATATAAAAAATAAAGTTTTTCAACAAAAAATGTCTTTTAATAAAACCAACGGAGCCTAAATATATAATGTAAATACTAATCATTATAAATTAGTAAAATGCGTTTTTATTATAATTTTTTTAATCATGTTAGGTTTCTTGTTATAATTGTTTATCAAAGTAAGTCTTTGGTGGTCTGTAATAATTTTATTGGATACGAATTATTAATCAAAAAATAAAGAGACGTAGCCAAAAAAAATTATATATTTTAGCTCCTTGTTAGGTTACTTAACATTTCCTAACGATTATTTAAGTTATTTGAATTCCCGCAATTTTACCTTATTCTTTTGTTGTGTGATCACTAAGAGGAAAGAGTATAAGCTATCTAAAATACTTTAAGAAAGATCCTTTTCATATCCCGTAAACAAGCTCCCTCAAAAATGTTGTCTAAAAATTGATTTTATTAAGTTATAGGACATGCTCAAAGCACTTAACTCAAGTAGCATTTTATTTTTTGAAAATTTTATATCTTTTATCACATTCATAATTCAATCCCTAATTATTAGAATTCAATAATCTTACCGCTTTTCTCACTACAAAAAAAAAAATTATATAATATGAAAGTTACTTGTAGTGCCAATACTTAAAATGGTATCTAATGTTATTTTAGAACTTTACTTCCTATCATATCTAAGTTTAAACTTTAATCTTTACATACATGCATTAAATAGATTACCACTCTTATCATTTAAAAAAAAATCACTTTGTTAGTATTAAAAATTAAATTAAAAGGATGCTACTAAAACTTTGGGATATAATTAATTTTGGAATGCCTTTAAGAGTAATTAAACATGATAAAAATGTAAAATCGATTACCGATGATCCTCAAAACATATCACAATACCAAACAATGAGCGGTGGCGAGGTCAAAAGTTTAACCACCATTATTAAATGTCTAGCAAGTACCGTGTATGGCGATAAATTATTGATAATTTGATATGTTGTTAGTTAATGGGATTATTATAAATGGCATGCCTTCCTATGAAAAATATAAAAAAATAAGCATTAGACGCTACCCTGTTTTCCCACCAAAAGCAATGATTAGCCAAAGAGAAATTAAAGTATCAAATATTTTAAGCCAAACTAAGTTTTAGCCCTTCCACAGTTACGCCCGGAGGTAAATTTGATCAAGTGCACATGAACAGGGAATGGATCATTGGATATTTGGCATGGATATAGTCGCAAAATGTGTAGCTGTTAAAACACCAGAGCCAGCTCTTTGCCAAATCCACAGATAATCAATGCATTAATTAGAATCAAAAGATTAAAAATTAAGTAAAGACAGATTAAATAAATTTTGATTCCATGATATAGATATATATATATATTAAAAAAAAATAGTTTTCATCAGTCCAACTGGATTCTCACACAACGTTTTCCAAATTTTGCATTCCTGATCACGATGGCAAAGTTCCCACGTTTAAAGGCAAAAATTACTTTATCCAACAGAGATGTAGCAGTCAACTGTATTTGCCATGTAACAACTACAAATCTCGTGAAGAATGGGTATTCAATTGCAAGAAAACAGCAAGTCCATGATTTCTGTGATACCTACAGTATGGAGACTTCAAGTTCCATTCCACACGTTCAGATCCATCTGAGAAATAACAAAAGTCAAATTTCCAGACGAAGAATCGGTAATACTTTCTCTGATTGGTACGAACACGCCAGACAATTGACTTTGTAATCTGTTCTTACGTCTTCCAAACTCGAATAGTGCCATCCACAGAGGCAGATATCATACAGCTGTCCATTGGGTGATAACTTACACTTGTTACCTGCCAAACAAATTTCTCGTGTATTATGTCATATGCATTGTTCTTAAAACTAAATATTTAAAACTGAATAAATGCAGCATATAATATATGAATAAATGTTAACTAACGAAGTTCACATTTCCCATTAATATCAAAAGAGATATTTTGGACCAGCCATGTTTAGAACGGTCTGTATTTCAAGATTAAAACAAAATGTGCACCAAGTTTAGCTGAAGATGTTATCTGACAAAGGCAGATTTTTTGTCCATTTAGCAATAAAAATGTCATAATGTTGAAGAGTCAAAACCTATCACTAGTTCTTGGACAACAACTTGGATCTCGGGGATTGATTTTGAACGCAATGTACAAAAACTGGCTCAGTCTGACATCATCCACAATGTGACAATCTTTAAGAGTATATAAAGAAACTTAGCTTCACTAGAAAAGATCTTGGTAAATAATTTTAATAATAAGAGGACGTTGATGCTTTCCATCACTGGGGGCCTCGAGAAGGATTAAAATTTTGAGGAAGTTATGATCATTTTAAATGTTAGTCAAACAAATATCCATAAAAACTTACGACCGAGGTATGAGCTCGGAACCTTGACACAACAGATGCATCAACGAGATCCCAGAAATAGATGTAGCCATCCTCTGAGCCACCAGTTACATGGGCATCCGTATTGGTGAGGCAGCAATCCAATTTGAAAGACTGAGAATAAATCAACAGAAATGACCAAATTCCATGAAATGTACACAACAAGGATATGACACATAAAAAATATGCTTTGAGAACATTAGGGAGTTTTCTAATTTTTGCTCCATAAACATAGTGTGTGTGTGTGTGTGACTTGAAACTTGTATTTCACAATTCTAAGCAGGCAGCATGTACATCAACGAAGTTCATCTATAATTGATTAATCCTAAATTGAATGATATAAATGCAAAATGCAGATTTGGGCATCTGGATACAAACCTTACAAGTGTGGCCTTTATATTCTTGCAATAGTTCACCTGAAGACCTGTCAAAAGAAAGAAATGTGAAACTAGCAAACACAAACACCAAATTAAAAATTTGCATCAAATGATACAAATATACCTGTCCAAAAGACGTAAGGTAGAATCTAAGCAACTGGCCAGTATACAATTGCCATCATTTGACATTGATATACAGTTGACAGGTTGCCCCAAGTCATCAGATATTTCTCTAGTTCATAATAAGGAGGGGAAGAGAGAGAGCAAGAGAGCATTAGGAGCATTGACTTAATGAAGAAAAATTCTAATGCTTATATAGAAATGTCTAATGGTGGTGAATATGTTCCAACTTGAGATATCATGAAACTTCACCTAGAATAATTAAAAATAATAGTTCTTGAACCAAAGGAAATTTATATATGTTCAGGTTTTTGGCTATGGTGCTACATACCTACCGATGCGAATGTCAAATGTTCGAACTGTTCCATCAACACTGCCACCAATAATTTCTGTTTTTGCTAAGCAAACAGACATCACACTATCTGAGAATGAGTCAATAATCTGCACACCAACTTTAACTCATGATTGATGAGCCAGTATAAAGAAATGAAATGACTTGCATGATTATGATCATCATACCAAGGAAAAAGGAAGGATGAGTTGAATTGATGAAATGCACCTGAATTGGCTCAGTGCTGTGGGATCTGCAGTCCCAAGCACGCAATGACTGATCATAGCCTGCTGAGACTACAACAGATGCATACTCATTGAACTTTACAGCATTTACCTGGAGTAAGAATAACAAATCAGAAACTAGACAAATGAAATTAAAACTAAAAATCAAAATATTTCCATAACTGCGATAGAAAGTCCAAAATACACTTTATTTGTTGATCATAAGTTATCTAGGTCAGCACTAAGATTGGAAAAAGATCGTAGTAGGTAGTGGTTAAGGCAAATAGCACACCTCCCCATCATGGCCACGAAATTTCCGAATGACTCGTCCAGTTGCAACATCCCAATAAAAGATCTGTCGATCTCCACCACAGGAAACTAGCTTTGAGTTATCCCTAGAATAAATCACTTTGTTATTATCCAAGTCAGAAAAGGGAGTTGCAGAGGCAGCTAGGCAAGTTACGCTGCGAAAGTGCATGAATGTATAATTAAGTTTTCAACTTCAAATTCATTTTACTAGAAAGAATTACATGTATGACTTTCCCAAAACCTTGAAGTTGCATTAAACTATTAGAGCACAAATCAGGTGCTGCAACTCCCACAGCTTGCAGTAATGAACTTTCAAGACAACTATTCCCAACCAAGGACTCCAATTACAGTCTCGCAGCCAGCAAACGACTTGGTTCCTTTCTAACCCAACAAATTGAACGTCATGTAAGAAAATACTAATTACATATTCCAGGTATCACCGAATTATATATTATCGAAGTATATCAAGTAGAATGAACATAAAACAGTCTTCCAAACATAGTGATCGTATAGAATCAGAATCAAGATCCAATGGAAGCTTATAAGTGGACTGTTAATGGAACAATTTCATAGCAAACTCATGCAAACAAACAAGCTATGAAAGAGTAGCATATATAGGAATAGGTAATTACAGCGTAACGTGGACATCGCGGACTTCACGGCCGTGGGATTTGTAGGTCTTGATGTGGATACCACGGTGAGGATTCCAGAGGCGTATAGTACGGTCCTTGCCGCAGCTCAGGCAATAATTACCGTCGCTGTTGAACCTCGCCGCCAATACCGCCCCCTCATGCCCCTTCAGTACGTTAACCTCCTTCCGCGGCAGATCCGACACGCTCATCTTCCTCCTTCGTCGTCTTTTCCACTATCTCCGCCAGACCGCCATTGACATACAATCCTCTAGCGTTCCTCGCCGTTGCAGGCTTGCAGCTGTTACCCAATGGGGCTTTCAGATTGCTAGTCCTAAAGCAGGCTTGAGTGCCAGCCCGTTGTCCCAATGTGGGGCTGGCCCAATTAGGCTAAAAAATGTGTGATGGGCCTAAAGTTTTGAAACTAAACCCAAAAATTGAATTTGAGCAAATACATGAGCCAAGTCAATTCGACTAGACCCAAAAACTTAAAATGGGGCTAACTTAAACTCTATTTGTTTTATCAAAAAGAATTTTTCGCGAAATATAATTATAAAATATTAAAATAGGAGAAAATATTTTATTTGTTTAATGTTACATGAAGAATTTGAGAAAAATAATTTTTTCTATTTAAAAAAAATTACTTTCCTCTATTTTTTAATTTTTTAGGTATTATTTTTCTTAACCATTGATATAAATGGCATATCATTTTATTATTAACATATATACAAATCATATTTTTTTATGAAAAATATTTTTCAACAAAATAAACAGAACCTTAGTAAACCAAAGATTTCCATGATATAATAAGTTAATTTTTTCAGGAATAGATTTTAGTGCATTAGTATATCAGTGAATCAAGAATGGCTAAATTCTAATGGTTTGATTTACTGATGCACTAGTATAGTGAATTGAAAGTCATTGCTTTTTTCAAATAGTAAGAATAATAATTCATTTAATATATATATACACCAGCGAACCTTAGAAATCCCCTAAATGTAAGAAACAAACAAGAAAAGATACAAGAATGGAAGTAAAGATCAAAGATGGGTTGCTAAATTTTATTTAAAATATAAAACTTACAATAGTTTTTTGAGAGAGAACTAGTAAGTAGAGAGTCTTATATGACTTTTTGAAGGCGTGGTTCTCATACATTTGAAATACCTTATTTATAGGCAAAATTTGGCTTCTACAGTAATACTCCGTTGATGTATAGTAAAAGTATTACAATAAAATTGCATCATTTGCTATCAACTTTAGTCACCGAAAGAAATGGAACTGACTTAAAGCTGATAAAATTTGTTGGGAATCTAATAATGCTGTCTTCACCGTAATTTGAATTTGTCATTTGGTGCCGACAGATTAATCTTGACCCAGTATTTGCATCTGATAGCTTAGAGAAGATCTTCAGAATTGATTTCATTGAGATCTATCTAAAAATAATCATCTTTATTTGATTAGGCACAGCTTTCAGAATCTTCAAACTTCCCTGCTGAATTATTTGAAGCTTGCAACTTAACTTCAAATTTTGATTTTAACATCAGATGAATATTTTTTAGTTTGAAAGACCATTCTTCCAGGTTTGAAGCTGAGGCAAGTGCAGCCATAAACTGAGACTTAATCTGTAAGAATTAATTGGTTCCTTTCCTAGGGTTCTTCTTAAACTTTGGATTTTTCTTAAACCCTTTGAGTATTTGAGGTTCTTTTTCCATGGCATAAAATTTATATTTTGCCTACCATTTGATTGAACTTTGTCTTTGAAGGATTGAATAATTTCCTTCCAGGCTATGAACTAGTTGATATTCCCAGCAATAGCATCATGGAAGGCCTATCTTGAGAAAGAATTATAATAACATAGGAAATTTTTTATAATTTTCTGAATTAAAATGATCACGGAATGTTTCCTATCCTTTTTTAATATTTTTTTTAGTAGAATTTCTTCAATTGGTCCAAAAATATTCCACCATCTTATAAACTAACTAGGAATTTGATTCTTGGCATTGTGTAAAAAATAAATCAGCTAAGAATGTTTGAAAATTTTATTTTGAAAGTATAAGGTATTTATCCAGGCTTCCTGGTAATTCCAATATGAATATCCTATAAGATTTGAATTGAAAGGTTTTTTTAAATTTTTTCATTTTGAATGGTTTCATTTATTTAATAAAATGATCTTATTAATTTTGAAACTCGAATGAGTTACCCAATTTGGATCAGTATCAATTTTGTGATACTCGATAAAAATTAAACCAAAGTCTTTTAAAATATATTGGTAGAATTCTCTGGTATGAAGAAAAAATTTAAGAATAAAGTGCTAGTCTTTTGGAAAAATCTTTGGAATAAGTTCCAAGAGATTACTGGCTCAATATTTTGATTCTGTGCATAATAGATTTTAGTGGTTAAATTTTTTGATATATTTGGTAGTTATTTTGAGTGGCTTTAGTTTAGTTGGAACTCCAGCTTTGGATGAAGTTCTTACTTTTGTGATTTGATTCTTTTGATTGACTATAGCCTGAAGAATTTTGGATCAACTAAGGATAAGTTCCTGAGCTTTTTGATCTTCTTCAGCTATATCAGCTCAAGATTTCTTTACTGTTTGGAGGGGTTTTTGGAGTGAGGCTACTAAAGTTTAGAGGACCTTTATTTGGAAGTTATTATTTTTAATTTGTTTAGATGATGCAGATTTGGGATTTAATTTGATGGAAGGGGCGATTTGTTTAGTCTTTTCTTCAATAGTTGGCTTTCTCTTATTTGGGTCTGGAGGATCTATGTTTTTTGACTGCTTCATATTTGCTAATTTATTCCTTATAAAAATTCTCTAGTGAGAAAATCAGGAAAAGAATTTAAATAACTTTTAAGTGATCAATTTCAAAATTAAATACACTTAAAATACCTTACCATCTGGCAAAAATTTATTTTGATGCAATATTTTGAGCATCTTCTTGAAGAATAGATTTAACTGAGCTACAATTAACTCTAATAAGAAAATTTTGGCTTAGAAGTTTTGATTGGAATTTTGAATACACAAAACAATTGCCAAAATTTTCATTTTTGGAGTTGAGTAGTTTTGTTATGCAGGATTTCAATGCTCTAATACAAATATAACTATATGCTCTTTGCTATTTAAAACTTGTTTTAAGACTCCAACATATCCTAAATCAGATGTATCAGTTTTAAAAATTTTGGATGTAGTAGGATTTGAAATATGCAGACAAGGAAGACTCTTAACTTGAGCTTTAACTTGCCTAACTATTTTAGTATGCATGTTAGTCCATGGAAGAAGACTTTTTTTAAGAGGATCATGCAATGGTTTGATGAGATTTGAAAGATTTGAGAAGAAATTTGAAACATAATTCAAACACCCTAGAGACTTTTGTAATCGAGTTTTCTCAATTAATTGATTAAGAAATTTATTAACAAACTCAATTAATTTTTTAATTAGAGTTATAGTTCTTTGATAAATTTGATGACTAAGAAATCAAATCTTTATTTGGAAAAAAGAGTATTTAGTTTTAGAAATAGCTAAATCATTTCTTTAGGTTGTATCAAAGAATACATTGAGATGTTTAAAATATTGATCAATATTTTCAGAAAATACCAAAACATCATTAATATAAATAATGATAAACTTAGAAAATGGATTATAAATATCATTCATAATCCTTTAAAATTTTAAGGGAGCATTTATTAAACTAAACAACATTATGTTCCATTCATACTAGCTAAATGGTACCATAAATATTATTTTATATCTGTCCTTAAGTTTTATTTGAATATGCTAGAATCCAGTTTCCATATCAAATTTGGAAAAGATTTTTGCTGAGTAAAGTCAGTTTAACAAATCCTTTTTATTGGAGCTAGATATTGAATCGATTGAAGTGCAGTGTTGAGCGGCTTGTAGTTAATCACAAGCCTTGGTATGCTTTATTGTATTTCAACACTCTTATTTACATAAAATGCTGCATAAAACCAAAGGCTTTTTGATTTCTTAATAATCCCTTTCTTCAAGAGATCATTTATCTCCTTTTAGCAATATTTAAGAAGTTTATGGTTCTTCTGGATTGGTCTTACCTTTGTAGGAATCTTTCTTTTAGAAAAATCCTTTTCATATGGTAGTTCTACCATATGTTACTTTCTATTTTAAAAAGTATTTGGTAAATTAGCACATACATTATTGACTATCAATTTTTCTAAAGATTTAATTTTCGATTGAACAATTGGATTTTGTAAATGCTATTCAATCCTTTTGAAAGAAATTTCCTTAGCAAGATAATTTATTTGAGCTTTTCTGCAGTTTATTAAGTTAATCTTTTTTTATTTCTTGACAAATTGAAAGGTGATTTTTTCTTTAAGAACTTTGGTTGTAATCCCCTTATTTGTAATCTTATAAGGAATTAAGGCTTGAATAAATGAATTACCTAAAATGACTTTGTTGGATAAATTCTTTACAAGTAAAAAGCTTTGACTTGTTTTATAAGAAAAATTTATTATTTATACATCATATAATTTAAAATTAATTTGAAGTGGAGATCTATTGACAGATTTGATTTTGACCTTAGTTTTTTTAAAAAATTTTATTGGTACCAAGCCTTCTTGAATGCAATTAATATTTGCCTCTATATCGAATAATGCCACTATTTCCAATTCCTAGTTTTTCTTGAGAAGTTTGATTGAAATATGATATTTGAGAACTGAGATTCTGGAAATAGATCCTATAAATTCATTTTCTTCTTCATCCCTATTAATTTTAATTTTTTCTTTCCCTTTGGGAGATATCTGAAGTTCAGTAATAATTTTTCCTTGGAGCTTTTGGATTATTTTTAGCTCTTTGATTTTTATTTTGAGTAAATTTATTTCAGACTACAGGTCTTGTAATGTAACAGGTTTATTTTATTTTGACTTAAATCTATCCAAAACATCTTTGAAATTATAATAAATTGGTTGGAGAAAAATTTTTAAGAATGAAGGTATATCTAGATTTTGTTTAAACTTTTGGAGATATTCTTACTTTTTATCATTATTAGGATAGTTACTAATGATATCAAAAAGTAAGTCTTGCTTAGCATTAAGCATATTTACTTCTTTCTTAGAGGATAATTTCTTTGAGGATATTTGATCGTCTTCAGGGAGATAAAATATTTGTTGCACTTGATTTTCTTCTTCTGCTCCAGATTCTTATTCAGATTATGAAGATTCCCTAGTAAGAAGATTAATTATTTAGTTCGATATGGATTCATCTGACTTTAATTGCTCTATCCTTCTTTTCAATCTATAATATTTGGCAATGTGCCTAGGCTTACCATACCTATAGTACACAGGCCTAATATCTTGAATTTGATAAGGAGGTAGAGCATATCTAGGTTTAGATTTCCTCTTTTGGTATTTGTTTGAAGAACATTTAGGTTTGGATTACAACTAGGGTTCTGGTTGAAACATATGCTGCTTAGCTCATCTTCTATGCTTTGGTTGAAGGATTTTGAGCAGATGAAACCAAATTATTCACAAAAGGTTCCTAACTTTCTTTTATTTTGAGCCTTCTCTTTGGCAAGCGATTTTTGGATTTTATTATCCTAATAGATTTTGAAGGCTACCTTTTGAACATAGCTCACTATAAGTAAGTAGGGGTGTAAAACGGATAGATGGACTAGTCTGTATTACCTATTAAAAAAATGGACTAAATGCTAAAGAGTTTGTATTCGATCCGTATATACGGACCAGTAAGCAGGGGTGTAAAACGGACAGACGGACCAGTCCATATTACCTATTAAAAAATAGACTAAATGCTAAGGAGTTTGCATCTGATCCGTATATACGGACCAGTCTGTGAACTTTAACTGTAAGTCCGCAGACTAGTCCGTATCCGCCGGATTCGTGCGGATTTTAGTCCGCCCAGACTGGTCCGCATTACTAGTAAAAAAATGGACCAAATTTTAGATGATCCAAGTCCGTTAAAACTCGTAAAGTCTGCGGATTGGTCCACGGACTTTAATCCATTTTACACCACTATAAGAAAGATGCTCATAAGGGATTTGGTCACCATAATAGCTTCTAATTTTTTCTTGCACCTTATCTCCTAAAGTTATAAGGAGACATATAAGAAAATTTTCTTTCCAAAAGGGTTGGTTGCTATCTAATCTAATAAAGATATGGGCAAAGAACATGTCCTTATACCACCTAAAATCAGATAAGGTTTTCCACTTAAGGTTGGAAAGGAGTTATGCCAATTTATCTTTCTAAAAAGTTAGATTACCAATGAAATGTCTTCCTATGGCATAAATTAGTATATTTATGGCATTAGGAATTAGTTTACCATTATGTCCTAAGATTATTTATCCATTCCTGTCTTGCCTAATGGCTTTTATTATTTAGGTTTTCTCTATTTTCATAAGATGATCATGCCACCATCCTTTTAACTATCCTATAAAACCTATAACTAAGTACTGAAGGACTACTATATCATTATAGTTATGGTTCTATTGTTAGGCTGTGCAAATCATCATCGTTTGCTAGAGGGTATTTAGGATTTTATATTCAACTTTGCTATCTATGTTTTATTCATAGATGTTATTCCCATTATAAGAATTCTAAATAATCTTTGATTTTTCTTCTATGACTTAGTCAGAATAACTTGCTCTTAGGTAGTACAACTTTTAAGGCACTCTTTAATTAGTTTCTCTAGATTCTCTTTTGATTGGGTTTACTCGACAATCTTCTAAAGATATTTCAGAATAATTATCAAGGACTCATACTAGTTTTTCGGTAACTGATTTGGCAGACTTAGGTGTTTCTAACCCATTAACATACACTTGCACTAATTTTTAATTTAGTTCTTCTATCATTTGATTTACTCTAGTCAGGGTTGAATCTCTAGAGAGGGTTATTTGTTTTTGAGGAGGGATGTAATAAAGTTTAAACAAAGGGTTTTCAACCTTCTTTGTACTTGAGGATTCTCTTGCATACTTTCTAGAAACATTAGAATTTCCAATAGATAGTATATGAGTTCCAATAGTTTGGAAATACTTATTGCTATAGTTGTTTTGCTCGATGATTGAAGCAATATCTTTAGCCGCTACAACTTCTCCTTCCTTGTACTCCTTAGTCTTGAAGGAAGATGCTATCACCGGCTTTTTTAGATCGGTTGTTGGTATTTGGAATCATCCTTTTGGTAGGAGATTTGAAATGAGCTTCTCACTTTTGGTAGTGATCCATTCCTCTGTTTTGCTAGTGATTACACCAATAAATTTTATCTCCTTAAAGGGATAATCTATTTGATTATTTTCAGCATATACTTCAAACCATTCAAAGAAAGATATATTTGTTTGAAAAAAATTTAGATAATTGTAATATCTTTCTTGAATGTTTGCCCTGTTTTGACCTTTATATTTATTTAAAAATCAAGTTCTTTGATGAAGGAATTTTTTTGAATAGAATTTTTTCCTCAAAGATTCCTTATTTATCTCAAATTATTTTTCACAATTCATAGTAAAATAGGATTATTAGGACATATTTGTGAAGCGGTAGGTGATCCAATAGAATCAAATGTTCCTTTATAGTCACTTCTGTATCCTATTAATCCATCATCTTTCTTTTTCTTCCTCTATTTGGATGGTTTGACCATAGACTGGTCTTGAAACCTTTGATGCATTATTAACATCCCTTAAATTGATGTCAATTATTGAAGGATTTGAAAAAGATTTTTTAGAAGAAATTGATCCTTTTGAAGACTTAATTCTTAAACTTCTTTTCGAACTAATTCTTCCAGAGTAAGATCTTCTTAGTCTATCAACCAAATTTTTGAGTTTTACTTGATTTGCTTAAGAAGAAAATTCGATAAATTCTTCAATCCTCATCTTTCTGTGATTTGAAAAGGAGATAAAGGCAGAACCATCTGACATGGTTTCTATCCTCGAGATATCGTTTGCAGGAATCTCCTAGGGTTTAATTGCCTTTTTAAAACTCTAATTTTCATGTCAACTTAAAATTATCCTATATTATTTCCTTTAGGATTGATAAGTTAACCTTTGTGCCATCCATTTGAAAGAAGATTATTTCTCCTTTTTGAGTTAGTGGTTTAACGTACAGTAATTTTGATGAATTGTGCAATTTGTAATGGATTTGGTAGATAATCACAATAGAGATTTGGCTCGATTCTATAGTATAATCATGCAATTTGATTTGAAGCTTTAAAAGAGCTTTTGGAAATTGGTGTGTTACAAGGACTAATTTTATTTTTGGAAAACAATTGAAATAAAGTAGTCCTTATAATAGGTTAGTTTCAATCACTCCTATGAGAGAATTTCTAAAGCCAGTATCTCTTCCATCACGAAGATAGAGGAGAATAACATTATCTAAACTTCTTCTGAGAGCTAAAATAGTAACTATTTGAATACAACTAATATGTATAAAATTATACTTCTTTTGAAGCTTTTTTACCTCTTGGCCAGATATGAAGGTGAAGTTCTTATCATCAAGTTTTACCCTAATAGTTTGTTTAATAATCTTAATCATATAATCAGTCCTACTGAAAAACTTTTCATTTTGTATCAAATAAAGTTCATGATCTAGGATATTCAGCATTTCCTAATCATCAAACCTTTGATTTATATTTTCAAATTTGATTTCTTCTGAAAAGATAGTATTTGAGTTGGATTTTGATCCAGATTTGCTAAGAGATTTGGAAGAACTTGGTAAAAATTGATTTGAAAAGGAGCAGAGAAAGCGATTAGCCATGCTTGGATATGAATAAAATGCAAATCAAATATATGCAAAACTAGGGGACTGATATCTAACCTCAAAGTTTTATAAGAATAATTATTTGAATTTATTATATTTATGGTATGAACTAAAAATCAAAATCTCAGCATGAATTATATATTTTGGATTATCTAGCCCTAACTTACTATTCATATGAGAGCACGGGAAACAGAGGCTACCTAAATACCTTTCACATAACGGCTTAACTAGGATTTATGCCCCTTTACGAACTCATGCTACTAAATGCATACTATTGATTTTCCAGAAACAATTTCATGCTTAGAAATTAATATAAAATTCCTATAATAAATATCATAAATTCATATTACTATCCCTACTTCCCCCGGGCTCTAATACCAACGAATCCTAGAAGGATAGTAATATGAATTTATGATATTTACTGTAGGAACTTTATATTAATTTTTGACCTTGAAATTGTTTCTAGAAAATTGATAGTACGCATTCAATAGTATGAGTTCGTAAAGGGGCATAAAATTCAAAGTTCAAATCTTAAATATAACAAAGAGTCAAGAGTAGTTATATAACTAGATAAACATGCATGGACAACTAGAAATCAAATTCTGAATACAAAAAAGATACAAAAGCTTTCAAGAGGAAAATATTTCTATTCCCATGATAACATTGAGATTTCAATTTTATATCTACTTGCATTTTGACAAATATGATACTTTAATATCATGGATGAGTAGTTATTAAAATTTAAGAGATAATTATTCTACTTGTTAAAATATAGGTGGATGTAGTACTAAAAATTTTAATATCACCATAAAATTAAAAATATTTCCTTTCATGAGATATCAAATGTTATTTAAGTTAAAATAATCTATTAATTGCAAGTAATTCTGGAAACAAGGTATGATTACAATAATTAACTAATAAAAAAGAACATATGTAGCAACTAATTGCTGCCAATTATATTGGAATAATGACATAGTAATTAAAATTTATCTCAATAATTAAAAGTTTCAGTTCAAATCTAATATATACGGCGGAGAGTAAAAAATGGCTATACAATTAAATGTATACACCTAGTTAGAGATTAAATTTTGAATACAAAAGAAAATATAAAATTTTTAAAAAGGAAGTATTTATAATCTTACGACAACACTGAAATTTTAATACTAACTCTTTTTATATATTGACAAATAGGATGCTCTGATTCGATGGATGAGTAATTGGTAAAAAAGAACATATATAACAACCAATTGCCACCGATTATATTGAAATAACATGCTAATTATGGACTACCTCATTAATTAAAAAAAAGGGTTTATAACCCGTAAGAAAAAATTAAAGAAATCACTTGATGAAAGTTAATCACAAACAGTTTCATAACATGTTGAAAAATAAACAATATATGAAAATCTATCACTTTAAACTCTTGAAATTTAACAATTTATCAAAATGTTGATGTATAAATATGTGTGAATGCAAGAATTCAAGGCTAGATATTTCTAATGATCTATATGTATTCTTTCTGTCTCAAAATCTAGCATTTTATATTAAAATATTTCTAGATCTATGAGATGAAATACAAGAATAATCATGAGAATGATTATAATAAAATGATTTTTTTTTGGTGTTGCACAAAGTATTAATGTTTTATATCAATTTTCAATGGGAATAAATAATAGTAATAATAATAGCTTAGTAAATCTGAAATTTTTTTAAACCTCCTTTCACTTTTATTGAACTTCAAAAAGAGGAGATATGAATGTTGAATCCAATTATGAACGTACTCCATTCTCTTAAAAATTTGATTTTTCTCGTGAGAATCGTGAAAAAGCATTTTATTGGCAGGTGCAATAAAACCCCAAAGAGACAATATATTTCTATTTTTTTTTTTTGGGGGTGGGGGAAGACTCTAATTATGAGCTGATATGTTGAGAATTAATTTAGTAAAATAGTTCGATTGAAAACTTTACGTTACTGTCAATGATATTTTCCCACATAATTCATATTATTTTATGTTCGGGTTTGTATACTAACACTATATAATTACAAATAATATATGGTAAGATTTACATAAGTTGGGAATGGCATTTTTTTTTAAATTGAATTTTATACAATGTTAAGATAAAAATAAGACAAAAGATTAAATTTTGTTTTACTTGTTTATAAGAAGAACTAATATCAAGATATTGTATTAGTTTATTTAAGTTATTTTAAAATTTTAAATTAAATAAATATTTATTTTATTTTATAATATAAATTGGTGCAATGAATGAGAGTCCATTCTTAATTTCTAATAAACCTGATAATCATTTCAAAATTGGTTAAGGCTTCAATAATTTTTTTTTTAAAATTAAGATAGGGAAAATGGAATAAAAAAGGAAAATGACACATACAATTTTGAAGACATACCAAAGTCATATATATATATAACTCACATAAGGAGTGCCTTTGAAAGTGTTTTTAGCACCGCTGAGAAAAGTACTCGAATAATACTTTCACAAGTTAAGAACAATAACAACTTATTGTGGAATCATTGAAATGAATCCGAAAAGTTCGATTTTTTTTTTTAAGTTGTAATTGACTATTTTCATTTAGTATAGGTATTAAGAATCAACAATTAAGATGTCCATATACTTACATTTCAGTTGCAAACTGCTAGTAACTAAGATGGGCTTTCTAAATTCCAAAATGATGAAGTAATAATGTGGGAATAATTACAAAAACCCATCGCATTACCACTAATTAATATGATTAAGATACATAAATTACACTAAGTAACTAGCAATAATAATTAGATGAAACTCTGCAGACAGTTCCTATATCTTCTAGAGCTTCACCTTCACTGCAAGTAGTTCATTCCTTCCTTCAACTCTTCCTCAGTATTTATCTTAGATCATTCAATTTCAGATAATCCATGGCTGTCAAACACATGTTGTTCTTGTACTTCATTTTCACATACCTCCTCGTCCAGGCAACATCCACGAGGGACTTGATGATGAAGCCAAGAAACGAGTTGATCTTAACAAAGTTTCAGGAAGCAAATAATGGAGGAGAGACGGTGGACTGTTGGAGCTCGCTTATGGAATTGAAATCATGCTCAAATGAGATTGTGCTTTTCTTCATGAATGGTCAGGCCGATATTGGCCCTGATTGTTGCCATGCCATTTCTGTGATTACTCGTAGCTGCTGGCCTGCCATGCTGACTTCTTTGGGTTTCACTGCCGAGGAAGGCAATGTCCTTCGAGGCTACTGTGATGCTGCTGCCTCAATTGCCACAACTCCTGCATTGGCTCCTGCCTCTGGTACCCCATGAATTAGTGTAAAAGGCTTAATTCAGGATCATTTGTGCTTTGATCTTCTGCCAATGTAGCTCATGGTTTTAACGCGGAATAATATGATCTATTTCCAATATAATAAAAAGTGGGCATTAGCCTCTTCGACATTCACATATTCTTGCCATTTTTGTCAATATGGCATTGCAGAAACTGCTGATCTAATGATATAGCTATATCTCGTTTATTTATTAATCTTTTCCCTCTAGATATCCATTTTTCGGGTTATTCATCCGTTTCTTCTCATGGAGTTCTCCGCAAATAGATGGTAATTTGCACCGATTTACTATTATTGCTTAATATGTGGTTTCATTTAACCAAATCGATGATAAAATTTACCGGTGAATACTCATAGTCGATTACTTGGTATAACTTGGATAGATATGGAGAAATAAATACAACGCATCTAGTTGAACTATGAAAGCATTTTACGAACTCTGATGTTCTTCCAACGGGACTCCATATGATAGGAAGCATCATCCTAAGCATAAACACCAAATTTGAAGTAATGGGGTTCTCCTCCGTGTCCTGGGGCTTCATACACCCGGAGGTCGTCAACGTATATCTTAAGATTTGAAGCTCCCACATCATGGATCACGTTGAGTTTGAACCATCTATTCCAGGTGTTTGAAACCATGGTTGGAGATCTATAACATAAAAGCGAACCCTTGTAGGTTCTGATCATCAGAGTGGTGGCTTGACCGGGGTCTGACCCTAATACTTGCATTATGCAATCACCAGATGTACCATTTGGCACGAACCCCTCCCCTTCAAATTGCCCCACACCGGATGAGTAATCGTAGCCCTGAAAATTACAACAGTAATGAGGAAGAAACTTTGAGATAAAATAAGTGAATTTTACATTATTTAATTGTTTGTACATGTATGTGTCTCTGAGCTTGCAGCAAGCTCAAACAAAATATGTGAGTATCAAGATTAATAGCTTGCTGTAATACGGATTTCGGATCGAGGATTGGTTGGGCTGTTCTTATAGAGAGGTTTGTCAGTAGGGTATACCCAGAACCTGTGCACGCCATCCACAAAGCTGTACCTTTCATGCACCGATAAATCATTAGGCTTGTGATTGTGAAAATTGGAGGTGTTCAGTGGGACTTGAGTGAAACCAAGAGTTAGGTCCCCTGAGTGGCTGATCGCCAAGTGCATCAATGAGCAACAAACAGCTAAGCTCACAAGAGCAATCTGATAAACAGAACCCATGTCCCTCTTCAGACCCAGGAATTAGTAACTTCCCTGAATTTCAAGTTATCAATGTGTGCGTGTGTGTAGGTATTATGGATATCAAGTAGCTAGCACAAAAATTAATTACCTGGTTTTGCGACAGTTTAGAGATTAACATTTTTTATTTTGCAGCTGGTCTTATGTGCGTAGTTGAGGGTGAAATAATCGGTGAACCCAATAAAAGATTACCTTTGGAATATACATACATGATACATGTAATATTATTTTTGTCTCTGCATGTTACACTGATTCAACTGAACATACTATTTCGGCCCCTTATCATGATTCTCAAGTGCGCCGTGCCTCGAAGAAACTGGAAAAGTAGATTCGCTTCTTAATTAAAGCAAACCATGTCAAAACAAAATTCAAGTATATTAAAATCAGCTTCTTTGAGACAGCCCAAATTATTAATATCTTCTTATCAGAAACACCTGAACACCGAAGCAACGACAGAAAGTAAGTTACGGAAGCATTTCTTCTCCCCTGAACAAATATTACACAACATAGCTAGCTAGCTCAATATCAGCATTTTCGAAGAACTCTAATTCCCTTCCAACGAGACTCCATATAGTAAGAAGGATCATTCTGCGTGTAAACTCCAAATTTGAAGTAATGGGAGGAACCACCTCGGCCCGGCGCCTCATAAAGCAGAACACCATCAATGTAAACCTTGACATTGGAGGCTTCTACATCATGGATCACATTTAATTTAAACCATCTGTCCCAAATGTGTGGAACCAGAACCGGACCCTTATAATATGTGAGCGAACCATTATAGGTCCTAACCATCAGAGTTGTGGCATGAGGAGGGTCCGCCCCGAACACTTGCATGATGCACACCCCGGTTGTACCGCTCGGCACATACCCATGCCCTTCTAATTGCCACAGACCTGAAGAATAATCATAGCCCTGCATTCCAATTGAAGAAAAATTATGCTAGTTACACTTGGAAAGTATTTGCACGAATCTAAACATGCAAGTCAGGTGAACAGGTTGGATCAGTTGAACTCAAATTTTGGTATGTGTAAAGGAGAGTGACAGCTTGTGAGACAAAATAAATTAAAGTAACATTACATGTAAAAAAATTCAAGATGAGAGATTAAATTCGTTATTAGTAACATGAGCCTGCACTGATTGAATGTGAAGAGCAAGATTTCTTACTACAATACGGATCTCTGATCTAGGATTGGTTGGGCTGTTTTTGGAGAAGGGCTTGTCTGTGGAGTATACCCACAGCTTGTGTATTCCACGGATGAAGCTGTAACGCGCGCTAACTGGTAAATTATAAGGACTGTGGTGACGAAAATTGGAGATGTTTAGTGGTTGTTCTGTGAAACCCAAGGTTAAGTCCACTGATGAGCTGCTTGTGCATTGCTTGAACAGATAAATGATTATGCTTAGAAAAAGAGCAGACATTTTCTCTTTTCCAAGAGCTTCTATAGGAGTTGCTAGTTGATGCCTGGAGCACTGGATCATCTATATAATCAACACCACAACTTCAACTGCTAAGAATACCGCAGGCCTAGCATGTGTGTGGCTTTCCTAGATTTGGACTGGCTTCTTTACCTCTTGCTTTTTGTTTGGATACAAAATATATATATATATATATGAGCAAAGTCCAAAAGCTAGCAGCTTTCCACATTGTCCAATTCTTCGAAAAGCCTCAGAATCTGATTCCTCAATCCTACCACAAATGTTAGCAAGATTTTTTGGCATCTGCCACCTTTATGTATTGATATATGATGGCCTTTTTCTTCTCTATCATACTAGAATAAGATATTGTCATCATCAGAAATCTAACAGGACCCCTCTGTAGTGATTTAAAAGCGCCGTTGGGATCCGTCTGTTCTTCTGTTGACTAGTTTGTTTCTATTTATAGTGATTCTTCTTATCGGCTGAGTTATCAGTTGAGTATATTTCATTGTTGGGCTCATGCTTTTACTAAATTTTTTAAATTGTCATGTATTCTAATTGAATATCTTATCTTGCTTTCATTGAAATATTAACACAAAAACTAATTATTTCTTTTAATCATTACATTGAATCCCAGCACTTCACTTTTTTTAATTGGGTTTAATTATTTTTTTTTATCATTAAAAAGTATTACCTAAAATAGTATATATAATAAGTATATTCAACCTAAATGAGATTAATTGTATAAGTTTTTAATCCTTCCAAGTTAAAATTTAAAAGACTTAATAACATTATAGAAATAATATTATTTTTAATGAAAATCACAAAGAATTAATTAATGATTGTTTATTTACATATATTGCAGAAGATATATTTAACGTAATAGATGATAAGTTGATTATGCGATGATTTCAAAATTTCTTTTAAAAGAATCATGCTACCTACAATAAGATATATATATATATATATAATATAATTTTTATTTTCTTACACCATCATTGAGAATTTGAAATCCACGGCATGTTTTGGCTCTAAATTATTAGACTAAACTGGCCATATATGACTTTAGAATTTTTACACATTAATTTTCAAAATCAAATTAAATCAGTTAGTTGGGTCGATGTAGTAGTTGGTGAGCCGGTTTTTAAGACTTTTAGATAACAGATGCATATGAACTAATGAAAATTGGTTAAAATCAGTGTGAACTCACAAAATCGCATCAGTGTAAATTGTTTAAAATTAAGAAATTAAATTTTTCAATAGTTTATTCAAAAAAATAATTTTTATAATTCCACAACAATTAAAATATAATATCTTCATAATTTTACAAAAATTTAATTTTTTTAAATTATATTTTATTCATTTATAATTTTATTAATTTTTATTTAATCTATATATATTTTCAAGATTCAAAATTTGTTCACATATGTTTTTACTATTTACACTTTATTCACCTAATCTTTTTTTACGTCCAAGTTTAATGAAATATTTTGAGTTAAGTAAATTTAAATAAAATTGTAATTAAATAAAATACATTTTTTATATTTATATAAATTAATGTTAAATTTTTTTAATATAAATTAAAAAAAATATATTAATCATGTCAAGAATTCTCAATCGCTTAGCGTAACAAAAATATTCTTTCTCGATAAACTCGATTGGCTTGAACAAAACTCAGACCAACAGCTGCAAGTCAACTTCTTCCAATTGGCTAGTGTTCAGAAATTATTCACTTGACGGCCTCGTCTGCTCATTGTATCCCTTACCCTCTCTATAAGGTTACTTTTATCTTCTACAGAATTATCAATAATGAAATATTGGAATTTTATTATCTATAAACGTGAATTTTAGTTAATTTTTTTAATTCAACATGTATTGTAATAGTTTTTTTATATAATTTAAAGTAAATATAGGGGTGAAGATTATTTAAATAAAGAGACAAGATTAAAAATTTTAATCCACATTAAAAATTCTGCATATCAATTCATATAAATATAAAGAAATTTTACTTTACTCATTTGTAATTTTGTCTCATTTCACTTAAGTTATTTATTATAGAATTTTTTATTAAAAATTGAATTAAAAAATTTTAGATAGATAAAAATTAATAATAAAAAGTATAAATGGACAAATTTGAACACTTAAAAACATATGTGGATTAAGTAACAATTAACAAAATTACAAAAGGGTAAAATGTATCTTTTCCTTTTTTAATTATATCTAATTCTAATTTAAATTATTATTATTATATTACTTATATTTTGTTATTTTAAACAGATATTATTAGTGTGTGTATATTCTTAAAAATAAAACTGATTCATCCAGCAAACCATTAATTGAACCAATGAATTAGTAATTCAGTGCCCCGTCTGATTTATTTGATTTTAAATACTATACTTTACATAATTATTTTCTTAAATTATCAGTAACCTCGCCAATTTTTTGCTACAAAAGTTTTAATCGCTGCTATCCACCTTCTGTTTTTTATATCTATTTCTGGATTCAAGATTTACGTTACCTCAAAAAGGGTCATGACTCAAGGGCTTCGGTTCTTGGTACATATGACAGAACAATGCCGACTAAAGAATGATTAGCGGACCGTGCAAGAAAAATATTACAATAATTTCACTGATGTAACAACAGATTAACACAACCTGAGAGCACTACTATGAAGTGGTCATAACTGATCCCAAGTTAGACCACTTTGCGTTCTCCATACAAAGAGTAATTTTAAACATGTTTTCAGGGTCTATCTGGTTGACATCAATTCTTTCTAAGGAGTTTAATTTCCTTCCAACGAGCTTCCATGTAGCTGGACGGGTCATTCTGTGTATAAACACCAAACTTGAAGTAGTGAGTGTTGGCTCCATGGTCGGCTCCATCATACTTGAGAACCCCATCAATATAGACCTTCACATTAGAGGCACCCACATTATGAATCACATTCACCCTGAACCACTTGTTGTAGATGTTCCGAAGCAGAGCAGGTGACCTATAATAAGTCAAAGAACCATTATATACCCTAAGCTGAAGGGTTGTTGCATGAGAGCTTGCACCAAACACTTGCATCACGCACACCCCACTTGTGCCACTTGGCACATACACGTACCCTTCAAATTGCCATACACCAGATGTATAATCATATCCCTGATATCATATGGAGATTAGTTATAGCCAATAACATCTATTTTTTTTTTATATTGTAATACTATTAATGACGAACCACTTAACACACTCATATTAAGTATTGAGATTGAATATAAAACATGATGTGAATTTTTTTTTTTTTAAATAACATTGAGTATCACAAAACTATTAAAAATATAAACAATAAAATACTATCTTTATATTAGAATTATCAAAAACGTAATATACATTAGAAGAAAAAGTGAAAAATTAAAAAATGCCAATTCACCGAAATATTTTTGTAAAAGTAAAATTTGAATGATATATATGCTAATAAAAACGGAAGTTAATCTACTGCTTAAATTACTGCACATGGAATGGATGCATAAAGTGCAACTGGCTTACTCTAATACGGATCTCAGTGCGCGGCTTTGTATGGCTGTTAGGGCTGTGAGGCTTGTCTGAAGAATATACCCAGAGTTTGTGTACGCCGTTTTCAAAGCTGTAGCGGCGATCCACAGGAACATCATAAGGCTTTTGGACCACAAAATTTGAGCTGCTTAAAGGAAGAGGGGTGAAGCCTTGGGTGGGATCGGCTGCCAATGCAACAACTGTTTGATGGACGATTAAATGTAGGAGAGTGAGATGCAGAATGGACAAGAGCCCCATTGCTTGAGATATCACAAACTCTAAGATAGTTACGGTAAAATAGGATGAATGCTTATTATGAAGTACTCTCGGGCTGCTGTTGCAGGACCATATATATAGGGAGATCTCAAAACACAATTCAACTAAAATTATTTGAATTTTTTAACTTGTGGCTTTTTTTTTTTTTTTTTGGGTCAATTAACGGGGACTTCAGGTTTGTATAAATTTTAAAATTGGGAAAAATTTAATAAAATATTATATATAAGAAAAATATTCATTGATGCACTACCATACCATTAATACATTATTGTATAATATACGTTGAGGAATTATTAATATGATGTGCAGCTAAGTTCGGTGATGCATTGATGCATTATTACATAGTATTGAATTTAATAGATATTCTAGAGCGAAAGGCCAGGTGCGGGATCCTTCATCCCTCTAGTCTAGTCTCCTAAACAATTTGTTAGAAAAAGGTCATCATGTCAACGATTATTTGCGTATCCTTTGGTTTAGGTATACTATTTTTTTTATTTTTTATTTTTTGTAGAATGATATAATATATTATATGCGTACCACTTGGTTTAGTTTTGGCATACTTTATTATTAGGTAAAAGGCACTGAAGCAATTAAACAGCGTAAAGGACGGAACAATCTTGAGTGAGTCAAAACTCAGGAAGGGCTGCGTCATGAATTCTGTCTTTGCGAACTTGGTCTACAATCAACATACCCTGTTCGCCGGCTGCTCTTTTGGTGCCTTTTGACGATAAAAAACGGAAAAAAATTATCCAGAAAGTTATCCTTGAAAACTACGAATCTCGCAGAGGCCAAAAAAATTACAGTTTGTTTGTTTGTTTTCTATTTTTAAAAATAATTTTTTTATTTTTTTAAAGTAAAAATATCTGTTTGTTAACTTATTTTCAAAATTTGTATTTAACAATTATTTTTTAAATGTATAATTTAAAAATAAAAAATAATTTTTAATTATTTTAATTTTTGTTAAATATCAATTTTATAATTAAATTAAATATATTTTTATTTACAGTATCAACCATCCTCTAACCTTCATTTTTCTTTAATCCAAAATAATTTTTTATAAAAAATAATAATTTTTAAAAATATAAAAATAAAATTACATCGAAACACAACTTTATTTTTTTGAAAACCACGACCTGCTGTTAGTCGTCAGAAAGAAGACGTTCCTATGTACAAAATATCATAATCAAAGCATGCAAAAAGTCTTTCTTTCTCTACTAAAAATGGTGAAAGGTGGTGCCCGTACCGTCAAGGCGCTTTTTTTAAAAAAGAGAAAATTCAAAATTACATAAAAGCATTGCAAGCTTTCCCATCAATGTTGTAAGATGATATATTTGGATTCGTTTATGATGAATAAGTTTATAGGCGAAGTTAAATTTGTTGAAAAGTTATTTTTTATATAAATTTTTTGAGAATTTTTTAATGTTATTTGATTGATATAAAGAAGATTATATTTTTTAATAATAAAAATTATTTAGTGAAAATGAGGTAAATAATTTTTCATATTTTATAACAAATATAATTTTTTGAAAAGTAATTTTTTATGTTTTGTGGGCAACCAAATAATTCATAATTTTTTATTTTTTGATAAATATAACTTCTTCTATTTTTGCTGGCAAACCAAACGATATTTTATATTGCAACTTAAATTTCGTTTATTTTATTAGAAAATATTTTTTATAAAAATATTATTATATATATTAACAAAAATATAATATACTATTTGCATTAATAATTTAAAAAAATAATATTTAAAAACCACGACCTGCTGTTAGTTGTCGGAACGAAAACGACCCTATGTACAAAATATCATAATCAAAGTATGCAAGACGTCTTTCTTTCTCCACTACAAATAGTGAAAGGTAGTGCCCCTACCGTCAAGGCCCCTTTTTTTTTTAAAAAAAAAAAATTACAAAAAAGCATTGCAAGTTTTCCCATAAAAGTTGTAAGATGATATATTTATATTGTAACTTAAACTCCGTTTATTTTATTAAAAAATATTTTTTATAAAAAATTATTTATATATATATTAACAAAAATATAATATACTATTTGTATTGATAGTTTAAAAAAATAATATTTAAAAGTATGATGATAGAAGAATGTAAATTTCTTTTTAAAATAAAAAAATTTAATTTCCATAAACTCTTCATAAAATAATTTTTTTACTTTAATATTTTATAATTATATTTTACAAATAATATTTTTTGTTACAATAAATGGATCCTAATCATTCTTTACTTTCTTTTCACTTGACACTTGTTTTAACGTTTAATCATATAAATCATATATTTTTTTCAAAATACATGCAAATCTTTATATAAATCATACAATAAAATTATATTCATACATAGTACTCCGTACACTTCTTACAAATTCAAAATTTATATCACAACTTACGAATATAATGACAATCATAACTAATCATATGAATATGAATATGACTTATAGTCTTATGCATGCAATTATATAATTTATGCCACTACTTGTAAAACTAATGATATTTAAGACAACTATCATACAAATCATAGCTTAAACTCTAAACTTTATAAATCTTAAACTCATAACTTGATGCAAGTTTTGTCATAAAATCATACTCTAAGCAACACTTTCAATAACAGCATCCACCATAACCATCATGCAAGTCCTACCATAACTCCCACATGGCACACTTTATACCTATAACCTCATACAAATCTACTATAAATCATGTAACAAAATCATATTTATACGCAATACTTTTCATACTTAATACAATTGCAAAATTGATGTCAACACTTGTGAACATAATGATATCCAAAATAGTTATCATGCAAGCCATACCATAAGCCTATAACCCCTAACCTTAAACCCAAACAATAACCCCTAAACACCTAGCCTCATGTAAATATATCATAAATCATGCAATTAAACTATACTTATACACAATTCTTTATATACTTTGTGTAACTATAAAACTTGCATCACACTTGCAAATATAGTGACATCTAAGATGGACATTGCGCAAGTTATATATCATAACTTTTACAAAGCATACTTATGAAACATAACTTCATGCAAGTATACCATAAGATATTATAAGTTTTGTCATACATTTTGCAACACATGGTAAAATAGGCAAGTATGCATGCTAACTAAAATTGAGGTAGTATGGAAGCACAACCCTATAATCAAACGCACTAGAAATATTTGCAACTTGCAGGGATCAAATCATTGAATCCAATATCGGGCAGATTTAGTAGCAGAATTCAGTTGGTGGAGAAAACTAAAAAATAGCTGCCAACAGAATCTAGTTCAGTTCAATTGATTCTGGACATACAGGCCTCAAACTATGAGAGCAGAATAGGAAGCATCTATTTCTAATTTGACAAGGAGTTGGCCACATCAATCACAAAGCGATATCTGACATCAGATTTGGCAAGCCTTTCCATGGCTGTGTTGATTTGGTCCATCTTTATCAGCTCAATGTCTGCAGTTATATTGTGCTTTCCGCAGAAGTCCAGCATCTCCTGTGTCTCCTTTATCCCTCCAAAGTCACTTCCACCCACAAACTTCCGACCTGCATCCATATACAAAATTAATCAGGCCATGACATGTGGATTACCCAAGAAATGAAGGACCTATCACAAGTTTTAGTGAGAGATTGACAATGAATAAACTTCAAGAAATCCTTCCTATCAGATACAATACTAATTTTATTTATTCGTATTTAAGAACACAATTGACCAAAGCTAGCCTCCAATGTGTTGTAGCTGACAATGTTAGAAAAACTCCTCAACCTACAATGGTTCAACATTTGTTTTTCATTCTGCTGTTCATGAAAAGTTAACATTCCAATTTTAAAACATGCTAAATCAGTTACTTTTGGCCTTGGGCTGCTTGCTGATTGGGCCATACTAAACCCTGTTGGAACACACTGGAGATTATTGATGACTTACCCTTGACCAAAGAAAAGATAGGCAGCTCTAGCGGCTTGTCAGGTAAACCCACTGTGACCAGCTTCCCATTCAGCTTCAGTAGACCAAGGAGTGGAGCCAAAGAGTGAACGGCAGAAACTGTATCAATGATGTAGTCCATGGTTCCCATAGCTGCCTGTATATCATATATGAGAGAGGGAAAAGAGAGAGAGAGAGAGAGAGAGAGAGATTAAGAACCATTAAATAATAATAATGATGCAATTCATCATGTTTGAGTGTTTTAATTTCCATGTAACTAAATATGAAACACTACTAAAATCTGTCAAAACCAGAAGACCCAGTCTGAATAATATTGTTTTGACTTCTTCAAGGTTTATGTCTCATTTACCCTTACCCTCATCTTTTCAGGGTCGGTAGAAAGAAGGAAAGAATCAGCACCAAGTCTGTTAATGGCCTCAGCTTTCTTTCCAAAAGAGCTGCTGATGACAGTAACTTTCAGCCCAAGGGCCTTTCCAAATTTTACAGCAACATGGCCTAACCCCCCAAGCCCTGCCACCCCAAGATGTTTACCCGCCTCAGTCATTCCATAATATTTCATTGGGCTGTAGACAGTGATCCCAGCACAAAGAAGAGGAGCACCAGCATCAAGAGGTAAGTTCTCTGGAAACTTGAGCACAAAACGCTGGTGAACAACCACAAAATCAGAATAGCCACCATATGTTCTAGTTCCATCAAAGCCCGGAGAATTGTAGGTAAATATGACTTTAGAACAGTAATTCTCCAAGTCCTGCTGGCAATTCTCACAATTCTTACAGGAATCCACAATGACCCCAACCCCAACTTTGTCACCCTCTTTGCACTTTTCCACATTACTCCCAATTTTTGTCACCACACCAACTATTTCATGCCTGAAAGAACACAATAAAAAATGTAATTATATGGTGAACTTTATAACTTCCAACGAGGTTTTATCTTCATTGGCAGTATTTCTTTTGTCCAGTGCTGACTGCAGGTGTTGAGCAAATAAATACAACTAAATTCAAATTAATTTGATGAAAACTTCTGTGAAGTATTTCACCCAAACTAGAGTATTTCATGTTCGAGCAGATATGGTATTAACAGCTAATGTATTACGCATTACTGTGAGAAACAAGACACATACTGATCCTATACCAAATTCTTAGCAAGAGTGTGTGAAAATTGCATATGTAAAAAAGATTGACGGACGGGAACAGAAAAGTAAGATTCAGCAACTAAGCGCACCTAAATCACTATCACAAAAGGGTGCCATCTTGTATTGTCACATCCCTTCACAGTTCACATTCACAACGAAAACGAGGGCGCTTGTAATCTAAGTACATTGATATTCACAGTCTGACACCATGTACTAATACAATATCACCCCCCTTCTCTCTCTCTCTCTCTAACCAAAAAGAAAAAGTCCGCCAATTACATACTAAGGTCAATTTTGATAACCTTGATCTGGAACCTTATAGGCTCTGTCTCGACACATTTTTCTGATCAATTTTTTTTAACTTCCCAATATATCAATATATAAGCGAATTGCATACCCCCCATACTAGATCAAACCTGAGACACTTTCTCGGTATAAGAAACCTGAGCAGATCCTTGGTACTAGACCAAACCCCAGCAGCTTGCCTAGTGTAGAAAAAAACCCTCGAACAGAACCCTTGTTACTAGATCAAATCCAAGCAACTCCCTCAGTAGCAAATCTAACTAAAGCAGAACCCTCAGTACTATATCAAACCCGAACAGCTCCCCTGGTATTAAAAGGAGAAAACTGAGCAAACCTATCAGGACTTGATCAAACCCAAGCAGCTCCCTCAGTAAGAAAAAAATGAAAACGAAGCAGACCCAACCCATCGGTACTAAATCAATCTCAAGCAGTTTCCTCAGTATCAAATCAAATCCAAACAGTCAGTACCATATTAAACCCAATCTCTATAACTCTGGAAGAAAAGACTCAGGCAGATCCCTTGGACACAAATTTCTATCTCCAAGCAAATAGCCAAGCCACCACGAGCTCTAAGCATGATATACTCAAGCTTGAAGCTATCAAATTTCATATTAGTTTAAGTAAAAACCCTTTCAGGCTTGGACTAAATAGTCTACCATGAAGGAGTTATTCAACACTGGAAAGACGTACACTTCTACAAATTCTAACTTTGACAAAAAGCTACAAGGACATTATCCAAAAAAATAAAAATAAAAATCCAATAATGGGTCTAAACACTCATTAACTAGGACTGATCATCATGTTACCTATCACTACATCCTCCTAAGTGTGACCTCTCTCTATAAACAAACACAACCAGTATAAGGAGGGTGTTCACACCCTATCGCCTTCTATGTTCTATACTGTCTCTCTGAGAATATTTATTGATTTGACCTTCTGAGTGCACTTTGGAGTTCTGACTCGGGTAATCTATTTTTTAATTTTGATGATTGAGATTCGTGAATAAGTTACTATACATTCAATGGACTGTCTCAATTCTCAACGTATCATAAACGTTCGCCGGCATTTTGTGAACTTTTAGACTGCTTATTAAGAAAATGCAGTACGAACGAACAACTTCGTCAAAAAGGCATCGCACCCGGGAACAATAGGGTAAGTGGTGAAACCCCACTCGTTCTTAACAGAATGAAGATCAGAATGACAAACCCCGCAATAAAGAATTTTCAGAGTGACATCGTCTGCGCCATTCTCCCTGCAAAATAGCAGGCTGGCTACGTCAATAAACACTTGAGTAAATGGAAGGAATAAAACGAAGCAGTGAGAAGAAGATATAACCTTCTAGAGAAGGGGAATGGAGAGAGGATTCCAGAAGGATCTCTGGCAGCCCAACCAAAAGCCTTTTGTGGGTGTTCATTCCCTGCTGTTTTTGCCATCCTCTGACTAGTTTGCTTTCACTCATATTGGCAGCGCGCCTGATCCTAAAGAAGGGGGATTCGAGTTTAGAAATAGGATTAATTAATCTTAATCTTGTCTATATGAGCCGAGTCGGGCGGATTTCAGATCAAGTCGTTCAGACCGGATTATATAAAATTTCAGATCAAGTCGTTCAGACCGGATTATATAAAATTCAAGATTCAAACTTGACTCGATCCATTTATGTTTTTTTTTAAATTGACTCAATCTGATTCGAAATTTCAATTGAAAAGTTCGAAAATTTGTCCAAAATTTTGAAAATTTAAATTTTTTAAAATTTTTAATAAAAAATAATTTTTAAAAATAAAAAATATATATTTAAATATATAAAATATTTAATTATATTAAATTAATTTTTTTATTAAAATTAATTAGATATAATTATATCTTTTAATATATAATTATATTATTAAAAATAAATTAATATAATTGAGTCGAGATGAATTTATCAAATTTTTTTATCTTGATCCGAACTTGACCCAATTATTAATCCAGTCATAAAGAAAAGTTCCATCAAATTTATCAAGTTTAAAAAAGAGCCTAAATACTATATTTTTCAAGGCCGAACTCATTGAACCCAGTGACCCTCTAATCTCGACCGCACATGGCATGGATATTAATTATTTTTTACATAAAATAATGTATATAATTAAAATAAAAATAAAATTTATTACATATATTTTATAATTATATATTTAAATTTATAAATAATAATATTTTGAAATATAATATAAGAAATAAGAATAAAATATTAGTTAAATAATTTGTCTAAATTATATTTTCAATTTATATAAAATAATTTTATAATAAAAAATATTTTATATTATATTCATACTATTTAATAAGATTAGTATTTAAATTATGAATAATAAGAGTAAATAAAAAATATAATAAAATACATAAAAAGAGTAGAAATAAAGATTTAAATTTGATCTACTATATTATAAATTAATTTTACACTATAATCTAATCATATATTACCATATCAATGAAAAATAGTTAAAATTCCTTTACTATTATTAAAAAAATTTATTATTATCTTTTTAAAAATATTTTTTATTAATTGATAGTATAAAACATCGAATCAAATTTAAGTCCTAGAAACAATAAGTAAAATGTACAATCTTAAAGAAACTAAAAAAAATTATGGACGTACTTTAATAAATAAATTTGATTCGATTTTAATTTAAAAACACTTTTATAAAAAATAAAATACATAATTATATAATTTGATTAATATTTTATTTTAAATTTCTTTGTAATATTAGTGTTTAGGTTGAGTTATAAATATTAAGATATTTTTGCCTAAATCAAACTTAACCTAGCCTAGATTTTTTAATACTTTCTATACTCAAATCCAATCTTTTTTAAAATAAGAATGCTCGAACCGAGCTTGATATTAAAATTTAATTTAAATATATATAGTTAAAATCTACAAACATATAAATATGTTTATATTTACGAACATATTATATTTAATATCTACAAAAAATATTATTGAAAAGATTATCATATATATATACTTATTTTTTATAATTGAGATTTGTGTAGTATAATTATGTTAAACATATATTATAAAAGAATTTAACATAAAAATATAAAATAAGATCAAATCTAGGTCATTTCAATTTTAAATATGTAATTCTAAACTCAATCTATTTATAAAACAAGAAGTAAATTTTTGCATAATTCCAATCCTCCGACCTAAGTTTTCAATTGAAATCTTGTTTTTAAGGCTGGGTTTGAGTCAAAAATAGGGTCAGGTGACATTTATCTACCCTTAAATAAAATGAATAAAAAGAAGAGGAAGCGACTTTAATATTAATTAATATATGAGTTAAAAATAAAATATATAGTTAGTTATTTAATTAAATTACAATTTAAACCTATATTAATATTTTTATAAAAATAAAAGTATATCATATCTGTATCTTTTTATAAAACTTTTTTTATTTACAAATCTTCGTCTCAAAGCCCAAAAAAAGTCACTCCTACAACAATTTCAAAAAAAAAAGAAATTCACAAAGAGCATTTAGTATAATATCTGTCATTTTTATATTTTATTAAACTAATTTACTTTCTTTTTAAATTTAATATATTATAATTATTTATTTTATATTCTTTAATAAATAAATGAAAAACTTTCACAATTCATTAATAAATCATGTTTAATATATATCTTAAAAATTTTATAATTATTTTCAAACCAATTTTAATATTTATCTAAAAATTGAAAAAAAAAGAAATGGATAGAAAATAAAATGGGAAAGGAATCAATAATACTTACTTTATAAATTTTTTCAATAATTTGCATTTTATACCTGCATTCTATCTATATCTATATCTTACTCTAAAACTTTTTCACCTACAAATTTTTATCCAAAAAAAAAGCTTCCAAAACAATCTTTGAAAAAATTTATATAAAAAAGCATTTAGTGTAATGTTTATTATTTTTATATTTTATTAGACTAATTTACTTTATTTTCAAATTTAATATATTATAATATTTTAATTTTATAATTTATATATTTTTTAAATAAATATAAAAAATTTTAATTCACCAATAATTTATATTTATATTTATCTTAAAAAATATAAAAAATACAAATGGATAGAAAATAAAATAAAAAGGGAATCAAAGATATATTATTTTATATTTTTATCTTTCTGAATAATCTATATTTCATATCTATATCTATCTATATCTTCTTTTTACTTTATATTTTCTTTTAAAACTTTTTCACTTACAAATTTTCATCCCAAATAACCTCAAATAAAAATCATGTTTAAGAGCATTTAATGGAATAACTATCATTTTTATATTTTATTATATTAATTTACTTTCTTTTTAAATTTAATATATTTAAATTATTTAATTTTATTTCCTCTTTTAAATTTAAAAAATTTTGCAATCCACTAATAAATCATATTTAATATTTATGTTTAAAATCATTTTATTATTTATTTTTTATTCAAATGCATTTTTTATTCTTAATGAATTATTTGTATATATCCATATTATAAATTATTATAGTGCTCTTGTGTATTTACCTAATTTTATTATAATTATAATAATCATATGAGCATATATTTTATATTTATTATCACTTTATTTTACTAAGATTAATTTAATTTACAATAAATATATATTTAAATTTTATATTATAATATATTTTCAAAATATTTTATTTACAATATTATCCATTAATACTATTAGTTAAATTTAATAATTATTATAATAGATTTGTCACTAAATTTTAAATTATATTAAACTTTAAATTTTTGATTTTATAATTTTATTAATATTCTTATTAGTTAACATTTCAAACACACCAAGTTTAATGAATCATTTGTATATGTGTATATTGTAAATCATTATAATTTTCATGTATAATAAGTCACAATGTGTTCATTAGTAAAAAAAAGTTATTATTATAATTTTAAATTAATTTTAAAATATGTGAGTTTAATAAGATTGAGCATCTGATTTCTTAAACTTTAATTTTTTATTTAATTGCTAATTTTAATGTCTTATATTAAATTTTTCATAGAATAAAATTTTTTTATAAATAATTTAGAGAATAAGAGTAATGTGTATATTTACATATTTGTATATATTTATGTTTCTAATTATAATTTTTTAATTATATAAATTTTACTAACTTTCATAATTTTTTGATAATATTTATATTAATTGTACAAATTATAGTTGAGATGGAGAGTAGTGTCTTTATTATCTTTATGTTTATTATAATAATTTTTAATAATATTTATTTGTGAAATATGAAACTTATATTTGCATATATATATTAATTTTGACTAAAAAAGTAATCTCATGCATTGTACAGGAGTTGAGTTAGTTATATCTATACTACTTAGTAATATTGATATTTAAACTGAAAAGAATTAGAGTGGACATGAAAAAATGCAATAAAATAAATAAAAGAAAGTGAAATAATGCATGAATTATAAAATGTTAATAAAATTTAAATTGATATGGATTTAATTTGAAATATAAAATCTAAAAATTGATATGTAAAATCATTGAAAATTTTTTAAATAAATAAATCTCTTTTAATTTTTAAATATTTCTATTAAATAATGAAATATATAATTACTTATTTTAATTAATACTTTCTATTTTAAAATTTTAACTATTTAAAATATTTTTATAATAAAATTAACTATAATATGTCATTTTTATATTATTTGATTATATTAGTATTTAAGTTATAAATAACAACAAAGGACATGAAATGATAAAAAATGAAAAATATACAATGGAATAAATAAAAAAAGATGAATAATGGGTAAATTGTAAAGTAGATATTATCGGTAAATTAAAAAAAGATGCATCATTAAAAATAATAATAATTAAAAAATTTTAATAGCAGTAAAGCAGTTTTGATAGTTTTGGATGGATAATAATGTAAAGTTAATTTATATTGATAGTAAATTAAAATTTTATTTTATCCATATTACTCAATGTTATTAATGTTTGGATTCTAGATAAGAAAGTGAAATTGATGAGCCTCCAAGAATTTTGGTATTGATCAAAAGATTTACAAAGTAGAGAAAGCATTAATTTTACAAAGTGGTGGAGATACCACTACATATACTTCAATATATAAATCAATATTTCAATGAGATAAAATAATATTAAAAGAATGTGTCCTCTTGAAATGAGTATACTTTGGTCAATTATAAATTTAGTTGGGCATGATTATCTAATTAATTTAGTGTGGAAATAAATTATGAGACATTATGAGCCATAATGAAGTACTGTTGGCCTCAATGTGGTATTATGAACCTACATGAGGTCTTTTTGAACCTCATTGTGGCCTTATAAGACTTAATAAGATATTATGAACCTTAATGTGACATTATAAGGAAAGGTATATTTGAAATATCATTATTAGAAACACAAAAATAAAAAAAAGTTGTAATAAAATAGATAAAAGAAAGTAAAATAATCTATGAATTATAGAGTTTTGACAAAATTTCAATTAATCTATATTTAATTGAAATATGAAACTTAAAACTTGATCTGAAGAAAATATTAACAAAATTTAAATAAATTAATTAATTTTTAATTTTTATTAAATAATAGAATATGTAATTAATTATTTGAATTAATAATTTCTTTATTAAAACTTTAACTCATTTAAAATATTTTTAATATAAAATTAAATATACCTTGTTATATTTGTATTACTTAATGTTAACTTGTAAGTTATAAATAATTTTAAGTACAATACTTGTTCATGATTTTTTTTTGAATATTTATACAATATAATTGAATATGACTTATATTTATATTCAAATATAAAAGCATTATGTATGTTGCATAATGAAAACTTAAGAAGAAATTTATCTATCAATGGATAAAGGGTTTGAATCTCGGAAATAATACTTATTGAAAATGGAGAGATCTATTAATATTCTAATAGTTATCCATCTCATTTGGTAATTAAAAAAAAACTTAAGAAGCAAGCTCCAACCATGACCATAACCATATTAATCAATCACATTATTTTCAAAAGTTAAAAGATGAATATTGAATTTTTTTGTAAGATATATTAATTAAAATATTAAATAATTTCTACATTAAAACTTAAACAAAATCCTAAGAGCACAATATATTTAATTTCAAATATAAAAATTTGAAATTTATATCAAGAAAATATTGATAAAAATTAAGTAAATTTGATTTTAATTTTTAAATACTTGATTAAAATAAGAATATATAATTAGTTAATTTTTTGAATTATAAATAATAAGTAAATTGGATAACAAACATGCAATAAAATAAATAAAAGGAAAAGAAATAGTGCATATATTGTAAAATTTTAACAAAATCTTAATCGATATATATTTAATTTTATATATAATTAACATTTCAAAATTAATATCAAGAAAATATTAAAAGTTTTAAATATATAAATTTAATTTTTATTTTTGAATATTTTAATTAAAAATAATATGTATATATAATTAATCAACTAGTGCTTTCTTTATTAATTAAAGTTTATTAAAATATTTTGTAAAAAAATAATATTATATTTATACTACCCACTGGTATAAGTATTTAAACTATTACAATATGAGTAAAGATGAAAATTGAAAAAGAGAAGAATGTGCAATAAAACAAATAAATAGAAAACAGTGAGAGAGTTGTAAATGAATAAGAGTTTAAAATAGAATTAGTAATCAAGAAATTTAATTCAATTAAAATTTAACTTATGTAAAATATTTTTTAGTAAAAATATATTGTGTAATATTTATATCATTTTGATAATATAATTATTTATTTTAATTACTATTTTTTGTTATATTAAATTTATTATTTGACAAAAAAGAAAGAAATGGTTAAAATATTTTTACAAAATTTTAATTGATGTAAAATTTTGATAAAATTTCAATTGGTGCATATTTAATATTAGATATAATTAATGCTTGAAAAATAATCTGAAGAAAGTATTGAAAGTTTCAAATAAAAAATTTAATTTTTTAAATTTTTAATTAAAAATAAAATTATATGAAATTAATTAATTTAACCAATATTTTATATGTTAATGTTTCAACATATTTAAAATATTTTGTAAAAAAATGAAATATATAATATTATATCTATACTATTGAATGATATTAGTATTTGAATTATAACAATATGAATAGAAATGAAAATAGAAAAATAGAAAAACATACGATAAGACAAATTAAAAAAAGAGGAATAGTGAATTGTAAATGAATAAAAGTTGAAAATAGAATTAATAATTAAAATTTTTAATTAAATTAAAATGTAAACTTATGTAAAATATCGCTTAGTAAAAAATATATTACAAAATATCAATATTTTTTGTAATATAATTAATCATTATAATTAATGATTTTTACAATATCAAATTTATGATTTAAAAAATAATTTAAAGATAAAAAAGAAATATAATAAAAATGAAAATTAAAAATAAGAAATAAAAAGAAGGGCAATTGAAATTGGGCGAGAAGAGAAAAAATATAAAAGTGACATGTCTGAGTCTGGAGCATGTCTAATTAGAGCTTACGTTGATGCAAATGTAGATACGTGGATGTAGATGCAGATTATGTAGAAGTAGATTTAAGTAGATACAAACGTAATTTCTTCACATGAGACAATTTTAGACTATTATTGATACAATGATTATGGGTATGTTTGGATACTGTTTTTTAAAACAGTTTTATTTTATGTTCTTTTGTTTTTATAAACAAAAGAACCTAATTAGTAATTTATTTTCAAAATCTATTTTTAAAAATTATCCTCTAAATATGTAACTTAAAAACAAGAAAATAAAAATAACTTTTAGTTATTTTCTGAACTTATTTTCTTATTCTGGATGTCAGTTTTATAATTAAATGAAATATTTTCTCATTTACAATATTAATCACTATTTAACCTTAGTTTTCTTTCAATCCAAAAATAATTTCTGAGAACAAGAAAATAGTTTTTAAAAACAATTTTTGAGAACAGTTTTTGAAAATACAAAAATAAAAATATATCTAAACATATAATATAATTTTTAATAATTTGTTTTAATTTTTTGATATATTTAATTACACTTTAAAACTTTTTAATAATTTCAAATGAAAATTTTAATTAAATTCAAAATAATTCAAAAGAAAATTTTATTTTTAATCAAAGTTATAAAATGAAAAACACCAAAAAGTGTGCCCATGACTTACCTTGATTAGAAAATCTAACTCCTATTTTACCTTAATTTTAAAATTATTCTAAAATATCTTAATTTTCACCATCATAATTAGAGGTGATTAGATTGTTTCAAACCATTCTTAACTAATCAAACTTGAGATTGGTTGATTAAGAAATTACATTTGGTTGAAAATGGAAAATTTTCTTTACAATTTTCAATTATTAGTTAATCACAATTTAGAAAATTTTAACCATAATAAACTAACATTGACTCATTTGTAGTAAACTTGAACAAATAAAATTGTATCATTTATATTTGTTGTTAAAGAAATATGAATTATTGATTAGTTTTTTCCTAATCCATTTCCATCCCTTATCTTTGTTGAATCCATAGTAGAATTATTCATGTTTTCACCTTCTTCCTTTCTTTATGCCATTATTACACTGGCTATTTGGTTAAGATAGTTCCATCCTTCAGCTGTTATTTCACCTATTGTGTTACTGTTACTTCATTGATGAACAAACTAGTCCTATTAAAGTATTGATGTAGCAATATCCTTTAGAAGTGATAAACTTCTTTTCAATGCTGTTCATGTAATTATTGCTGTTAATGTTAGTGCTTGCTTAATCACTAACTAGTTTAATAATCACATATTATAACCTTGATCTGATCATAACTAGTATAGAACCCATTATTTAATTTCCATTAACCTAATCTATTTTACTTATCACAATCCTTTATACTTTATTAAAGAATAAATAGAAAGGTAAATAACATTTGATAAAGAAGGGTAATTTATTCATTAACAAGGTTTTACAAAATGATGAAGTTAAAGTTACTTGTAACTTTTCCAAGTTGAGAATAAGCTATTCTAACTAATCCAAAAAAAGAAACTAATATTTGTATCATCTATTCAAGCTTATATATAAATTAAGGCCTAAAAGACATTCTATATACAAATGTCTGGTGCTATTAAATAATCAAATTGGCAAGCTTTTAGATAATCTAGCTTTGAGAGTGTGATAGTGGAGGTTCAACTCAAGAACTTGTAAAATAAAATACGAAAAGGTGAGTTTGGGGCTCAATGAATAAATACTTTATTTAGACAAACAATACAATATATTATCTTATCACTAGATCATCCTCCTAGAAGGTATAACACATAGTCATATACATTATCAATTCCATAGTTAGTGTTTTCAAAAGGCTCATACATAATTAACCATCATAAATACACCATAAAAATTCATACTAACACTTACAATTCATATTTATATCATAATGCAAAGTAATAAGTAATAATTAAATATATACATCCACCATATGACTCCCAGGTTAACTTTATACTCTTCTCACATTTTTCATCTTTTTTTCTTCCTAAGCAAACCTTTTACCCTTCCTACTTAGCACCAAGAATTAATTATCCAGTGTTTACATCACTTATTTTCACATTTCTTGATTTATAATTAGTTTAATGCTTTCATTTTTCATACTAGGCTATAAGCTTTGTTCATCATAATAATCTAACAACATTGTACCATTATGATGGTCACATATCATGTTCATTGCATAAACAACAATACAATTTCATTCACATCATGTATCATTTGACATACTAATTCAATTCCACATGTCATGATCATAATTCATGTATCTTATTCTCATTTACCATATTTCGTCATATTATAGTGTTTGGAAAGCATATATCCCATATTTAAACCTTTAGATGTCATGATTTTCAAGTAAAACTTGGCATGATCGATTGTATACTTAAGTATGAGAGCCCAAAGAATAATGCTAAGGTTTATACTCATGTATATAGTTAAAGACTAAGGTCTAGAGATAACTTAGAATACTCATACTCAATTGTATACTTTATTACTGGTATCCAAGAAGCACTTATTAGCTTCATAATTGATTATATACTCACTTATGCTTGTCTAGAGTTCATATTTTGGGGCATGCTCAAGTATATACCTAATTACTACTTAAAATTCTCTAAATTTCTTCAAAAAATTTACTATTTACTCAAAAATTAAACCTTCTAATGCATTTAATACTCAACTAATCATCATAAACTCATAAATATACATTAATTATAAAACCTAAAATATACAATTTAACTTGGATTTTTATAAAATCTAACAAAAAAGATGAAGTATCCACTCATTTATTATAAAGAGGGATGTTAGGAAGTTAGTTTTAATGTATCTCAACCCTAATCACATTAAAAATTAAAGTTTCTTGAATTATGGTTCCAAACTCCCATTGAAACCAAATAATCCTTAATCCTTTCATTAAACTAAGAAGAAGAATAAGAAATCTTAATAAAGACAATGCTCTTACTTTGATTGGATAAAAAATTAAGAAAGAATAATACTCTTTTGCCTTGATTTGAAGAAGGAACAAGGTAGAGGAAATTAAGAGAGTTATAAAGAGTAAGAGGCAAAGAAATTTAGGAAAATGAAATAGGAAAGGGCTAATTTTCCTTAAAATAAGGAATATTGCCTCAAGGGCATTTTCAAAAACGTATCATAAATCTCATTCATACTCACATACTTATTTATAATAACTCCAAACTTTATACTTTATTGCTTTACTTTACTTTTCTCATCCATTTCTCATAAAATTCATTTTTTTTATGTTCATTAGATTATTAACTTTATTTTATCCTATAATTTATGCATAAAATTTTTGATGTAATAGAATTTGCTAGGTTGTCTTAATAATTCTCCTTCATAAAATAAATTTTAAAATTACTATATTTTAAAGATGGTATAAAATGGCATAAGAAAGAGAAATTTAAGGTGAAATTATGCTAGTTTTAGTGAAGGGAGCAATGAAGATTGGTGTTAAATATTATGACTTGTAGGATTTAATGAAAGAAGGTGAGCTTTAAAGCTTAGTGCTTGGATGGATCAAATCCAAGCAACAAGTAAGCTTGCTTTTTCATATATAATTATATTATATAAATATCTAGATATATGTTTGTAGTCTATTACCAATACGTAATTAATGGTAATTATCTAGTTTGTCCATCATGTAATAGTTAAAGGATTTGAAAAGTAGCACAAAACTTGTCTAATGGAAACTAATGGAACCTACTTAAAATTGATATTCTCAATTTAGGTTGATTTGAGTCATGTAGTTGGTTTGTTTTAAGTGAATTTTTACTCCTATAGTTAGTTATGGTTAGTAGGATTCAATCTTATTAACTGGCTTTAACCAATTGATGAGCACTCCTAATTGTGGCATAAAATTTTTTTTTATACAAATATACTAAAGTAAAAATGGGAAAATTCATACCTAAAATATAAATATAACATCAAATTAGTCCTAAATTTTATATTGATTTCAATTTAATCTAAATTTCTTAAAATTAATAAAAGGATTAAATTAATGTCAATATATAAAGTTTAGGACTAATTTGATATTATACTTATCTTTTAGAGATAAATTTTCATTTCCTTTTTATGCAAACCATTATTATAATTATCATTTGTTTTTCCTTTATATGTTGCATAGGGAATGAAACATTTCTTTCTATTATCTTTAATAAAATTACTATAAAATTATTTTTAATCTTTTTAGCACTAAAAGAGCAAAAAAAATGAGATGAAAAGAGGAAAATTTTCAATATTAATTTATTGATATGAACTTTATTATAGGTTAACCATATTAACAATTATTAATTTCAATATCAATATCAATTATCAATTCTTGATGGATTTGACCTAAATTCTAATTATTATCAACTTATAACTATGTCCTATTATGACTTGTCTTCTAATTCAATTTAGATTTTTATGTTAAAAGATTGAGCATTTTTTGTTGAATAGGTATGTCTAGGTTATAAACATTTGTGTTAGGTAAAAATTTTAAGATATGAAAGAGATGTGATATAAGTGTTTTTAGGAGTTATATGGAAACCCTTATAAAGGTTTAGGAGAAATATAGAGATAGTGATTAGAAAATTATAAGGTTGTGATTGAAAACTTTCATACATATTTGCTAGAACTAATAAACATTAAAATGATGATTTAAATTTAAATTTAAAAAATAGCTCACATTTTTAAATCCTATAAAGAATAGTTGGAAAGTGTCCATGACTCATCTGGTCAGTGATTGGTATAGTTCTTGTTACTAGTTTTTATTAGCCTTATTAACCTAATTTTGGTATCATCACATAAGATAATTAACAACATTTATGGCTTACAAAATAATTAGCTAAATACTGTTAACTTACATTTAGCAAAACATAATTTACATTAGAATTGGGTTTGTACATATACTATATTTACATATACCCAAAAGAACCTATCAACAGCTACCTTATTCCTATTTCTTAATTATGGCTACATTTTGCAAGTCTACCTTTAGATAGTTAGTGGTAACTGTGGAGCTTCACTTTGATCACCTAAAAAAATTTAAAAGAAAAATGATGAGACTTAAGGTCTTAATAGACAAATAATTTACTTGGCAAGTGATATTTATAAATATACTCATACATTCTAGTTCATTATGCAAACAAAATATAATTATTATCAATAAGTATTAAGCATATCACTAATCAATAATAATGATAACAATGATAATGATAATTATTATTATTTTGCTTTATGTCTCCTAACATTAGTCATACCTCTATCTTGTCCCCCTAAACATTGTTTCCCCTATTTAGTAGTCATATGCAATATTTTGAAATTTGGACTCTTTAATTTCATACATTAATTCAAAATCATATTATTTCAATATAAAAAATTAGCCTTTCACAATCTTCTAAAATTTTTAGAAATTTATTTAAAAATGCAATAAAACCTATCCATCCTTATTAATTTCAACATGTAACTTATAATTTCTTGAAAACATATCCCATTAAAACATGTATCTTCAAAATCCAGCTCTATTCCTTCAATAAAGCATCAAACCTAACTTAATTCATCAAATAACTTCAAAAAATTAACAAAATTTCACTTTTGCAAACCAAAATTATGGAAACGTACTTGACTACAAAAGGATTTGATGATAAATTGAGGAAATAAATTTGATCTTTGTTGAGTTGACTTAGGTTAAAGGGTGAGAAGATATAAAGAAGAAAAGGGAATTGATTATTTGGCTGCTAATAGGAAAAGAAAAATTAAAAGGAATAATTAGGTTTTGGTTATTTTTAAATAGAAAAAGGTAATTTCATAAATTTCAAGATAAATAAAGGTATTTTGGGTATTTACATCCCTATATTTCCTTCACACACCCTATTTCAACTCTAATTTCACATAAAGCTTTAATTATCCCCATTACACTTATTTTCACCTTTAGACTTCTTTTCTTATAATTAATTTCCTACCTTAAACCTTTCCACGACTTTCTTAACTACTAGTATATTTACTAGGTTATTGTTTTAACAATAGAATAAAAGTTTATAAATTTAGGAGTGTAATAAAAAGTAGTATAAAAATTCAAGTAAATAATAAGTAAAAATAAGTGATAATGGCCAAAATATCTGACTGAACTATGCTTGATCAAGCTTCACTATCCAAACCTTATACACGAGTAAACAAGCATTACTCAATAATAAATGGCTTATAATAAGCCTTAATATCCAACTAGCTTAGTTAGGGTTAACTCACAAGCCTATCTTTTCAGACATAATCAAGCTTAAGTGCTAGTAATCAACTTAACTAAAGGTAAGGAACATTCTAACATATTAAAGACAATCTTACAATGACAAAACTCCAAGTCCACTAGAATTACAACACACTCATGTATATCAACATTCTATAAAGAGGTCCTAGGTATGTAATACAACCCTAAGATATATTTCTTTACAATTACTTTATCTGGGCAATTGTTGACTTAAATATCAAAGTGTGCTCAGTGAACCATTTCCATCATGTAAATCTAGCTTTTTGTACTTTATGCAAGAAGTTGGATCCAATTAAGCCACCTTTAAACCAATCAAATGAAACTAAAATTGTTAACAAGTAATAAACTATATAAAGTAAAAAATAAGAGAAAGAGATAATAGCACCAATGTAAATTTAAATAGCTTACTTTTTTTTTAAATCCTCTAAGTAGTAGTAATGTAAAGTTCAACATTGAGGGTTATCTATTATAACTTTTTATTTTTACAAAGCTTTTTTACACTTTTTCACTTAATCTTTCATAGGAACTCAGGAAATCTTACCTTAAATAATTAAAGGTTTTCTTTAAACAACCTAGCTAAAAGATATTCATAAGTGTTTCACTTACACTCTACTCTAGTTAGTAAACCTTTTTGGATAAGGTTTTACCTCACAAAAAGACTTACAAGGCTACCACAATGGTATATTTGTAAGTTTAAGTTAAAAAAAGAAGAGTTAAGAAAGATTAAGAATTTTAAAAGAAAGCTAACTTTAGGAGATGTTTGTATCTTTTGCTAATAAATTTATCATGCCCAAACATTTTAGAAATTATTCTAATTATATATTCGATAAAATTTGCACATATTTTAGTAATTAGGAAAGTTGTGAGAGAGTTTAAGAAGTATAACTAATTATAGAAAATGCATTTTAGTAAGGAAATAAGTAAAATTAATTTAAATATAAGATTATGTGAAATTAATCTTGAAGTTAGATGCTTGGAGGAGATTTATGATTGCTATTTTCCTAAATTGCTCTTATGAACTTTAAAATACCTAAATTGCCCTTGATAACTAAAAACCTTAAAACTCATATTTTTCTCATTTTTCTTTACTGGCTTTGGTGTTTTCTTCCCTTCAAGCCATTAACCTACATTTTATCAATTTCTATTCCAATATACTAAGGTAATTTCTTCTAAATTGGATTATGGTATTATTTCCCTAGTGAATTTTAATGATAGGAAGAAATTAGAGATTTTTGAGTGATTTATGTATGATTATATGAAATAGGTTTTGATTTTTTCAATTGTCCCTTTTGTTCTTCTCCTCCATCAATCTTTTCAAGTTTGAGGTAAGTAGATAATTTACTTAAGTTTTTCTATTTTTTTTTTAGTTTTGAGGATTTAGATGATTTAATATGTGTGGATATTGATGGTTAGGAAACATAAGTGTTTTTAGCTAGAATCAAAGTATATGAATGTTGATTGAATGAATTTTTTGGTTATAAATGTGGTATAATGTTTAAATGAGAGATTAAATGGCAAAGATTTAGTGAAATTTAGTGAAAAATTAGAAACATAGGCCATATTCAAGTATAGTACTTGAGTATAAGCCTTCAAAGCTTCCAAGGCGCCAATACTCGACTAGATTTGGTCTTTAAGCCTAAGTATTTGAGTACAATATTCAAGTACATTGGGATAAAACTATTTAGTCAACTTCTAAAGGCTATAACTTATTCATTTTATGTCCGTTTTGAGTGAATCATATATTATTAGAAAGGTAATTTAATCTACTTTCAAATGAAATTAGTTTCACATCAAGATATTATATATACTCTAAGATATCATCAAATTAATAAGCAAATATCAAGAATGTTAAGTAGTGAAAAAACTAAAATTTTAAATTCACTTACATAGACTATAATTACTTCATATTTTACTTATTCCTTAGTAAAATAACCATTCCACATAAAGTCATTCGAGCCTAGTCTATATGGGATAAATTACATAACTAATATCATCATAACCTTTTAATTAATCATAAAATACTATGCAAGATCAAAGTAAGTTAGAGTGTAATAAATGAAGGTTAGTTATATGGATTCTAGCAATGAAATGAAATATTATAGTATTGGAACAATATAAAATTGTAATTGTATGGGTACTTACTCAGTTACATTGGACTATGGTAGTTATAATCTAGTACAATATTGAATTATATTAGTTCATAGTCCATTATGGCATTAGATTAGATCAATTTATAATATTGGGTTATAATAGTTTATATTATTATAGTGTTAGAGTGTAATAGTTTATGTTTCATAATGGAAGTGAAGTATTAATATCTTATATTTTATTACAAGATTAAATTATATTAGCTTGTATTCTATTATAATTTCAAACTATGTTATCTTATATTTTATAATAATATTAAATTGCACCATCTTATATTCTATTATAATGTTAAATCATACTACCTTAAATTTTATTTTAGTATAGCATTGTATTGTGTTATAATCTATTGTAGTAGTAAATTATATTAAGTTATAATTTACTATATTGAAACCTATTACCTTATATTTGATTATAATATTGAATTATATTATCTTATATTCTATTATAGTGATAAACTCCATTACCTTTATATTTCATAATAATATTAAATAAACTTAGGAATATATCTTATAATAATATCTAATTATAACAACATATATTTCATTATTATAATAAATTCTTGTATCATATATTGGCTATTATGAAAGGATTTTATAAGTGGGCATATTTAATTATTATGATAGATTTTATAGTCTTATATTTAAGTACCATAATAACTTAAATAAAATTAGGTAGGTATTTAAGTATTATGTAAGATATCTTATATATATATATATATATATATATATATATATATATATATATATATATATATGTATATATACACATATACACACACACACATAAATATTAGAATACAATAAGTGAACAATAATGAAATCTACATTCTTTAGATAACAATGATCAATTATTATACTTAAAGGTTTTAGGAAATTGCCTTTAAGACTTCATACTCAACTGAATGTAACTAAGTACTTTTATTTAATTTTTTCAAGTTGTTCAATGTAGTATATTAAATGCTTAGAAGAGTAATATTATGCTTAAATGTGATTAATATCCTAGCTAGTAGTATTGTTTGATTGAATTGCTAAACTTGAGAGTGGTTAAATGTCTAAGTATTATTTCATATAATGAATTGTTATGATGATATTTTTATAATCCTCAAAAGTGATTATGTGCATGTATGTACATCGATGTTGATGTTTCATATGGAATTGGATCGAATATAAGAATGAGAAATTGAGAAATGATTACAAAAATAAAATTAATTATGAAAAGAAAGGATAATATAAACTATTAATTATTTCATCGATTTACATGTGTGATACTAAAACCTAAGTTTTCTTTATATGGGCATAAAAAATTGAGCCTTGGGAGCTCTTTATATGTGAATAATACAAAAACATAACTTTTCACCCAAGGGTTTCTTCTTGTAAGTATTGAAGTGGTTTTGGTAAGTTCTTAGGATTGTTACTTCGTATTTCATGACTAAGCATTTTTAGTCATGTTATATCTCATATCTTGCTCAAGCATTCTTGAAGAGTAAGCAAAAGGAATAGTAGGTAGGTTAACCCAGTAGATAGGATGAAAATGATCCTTAATACTAGAGTTAATTGATATTATAATTATTATTTATGAATTTATTTCATGAATGTGATATCTGCTAGTTCTTTTTTATTTAGGATAATACATTGTTGTATAGAATATGATGGTGTATAATGGTTAGAGTAGTAGTAATTGAACAAGATAGAATAAAGATATGTCAATATTTATTCCCTTATTAAACATTGCTTGTTGTCATTAATAAATGTTACTGTATGATATATGAGCGAGAATTATAGATATGATTGTGGATTGCTACAATTGAATATATGAAGAATGTAAGAAAATTATTAGTGTAATTGTTTATGATTTTTAAATAGGCTATTTGCTTAATAAATTTATGACTTATTATTATTTTTATCTACAATGTTTTACAAACTAACTTGTTGCACCTTCCCAGCCACTTCAATTAGTTCAAAAGTAAATTATCTCTTAGAAATCTTGTTGAGAACAATCATAATCTTATTAAAAGATAGTTAAAAAATGGGTTTATCCATGTAAATAGCTTAACATTAGTTTCAATATAAACTTTGTTTATAAATATTTGTCTGGTATATAAAAGTGAAATGAGTTAATTTACTTACTTAGTTTGTGGTAATTGAATGATAATGTCACATAAGATTAGATAGGCTTAGTGGAAACTATAGAAATGGGTTCCACACCAAGCACGGTCAAGCAGAATGTGAAAGAAATGTGGTCTTTTATTTATAATGATTGAATGAAAACTAAACATTAGACTTGATGCAGTCTAAAAGAGCAACATCATCTAAAAAGCTCATTTTCTTTCCTTTAGGTTTTGTTTGCTACTTGTTTCGTTTTTTTCTTTCCAAAATGTGATTACCTGATCACTTTTAAAGTTAATAACTTTAAATTTGTAATACTTGCTCTTTTCTTTGTTAACTTGAAAGGTCACTTTCATTGTGTATTATGAAAGTACAACGAACTTACTTTTTTAAATAAAATAAAATAAAATCCTATAATGAAATGTCATTTTCTAGTGCAATCTTTAGCTTGCTTATTCAATATTTTTCACTAGTTAAAACCCCTTAATTAAGTCAATATGAGGTGATAAAAGTAAAAAGCAATCTAAAAAAATAGAATTCTGCATAATGCAAAATTACAACATATAAAAGCAAAAACAACTCAGATAGATCTAATGTTTTCTAACATATGATTGTTTGAAACATTAGTTCTTTACACATTTGGAAGCAACAACATTTCATGCATTAAATTAATTCCATTTTAAGTATTAACATATGTGAAAAACAGTTAGAATCAAATTTGATATTCATATAGTAAAGTGTATATCTGATGAACCTAAATGAAAAATTAATTTGGGTTTATTTATTTGCAAAGGATTTTATATGAAATGATAAATTGGATAATTATTTTTATACACTAATTTTTATTCAATCTAATTTATATGGACTTATATATGATTACTTATTAAATGGAAAAAAATCCATAAAATTATTGAGCCATTACTTTTTGATCATATATAATCCAATTCTATCTCATTTCATATTTTTCTATATGGTTATAATTTCCTTCCATTTGTTTGAATTTTGAATATAAACTTGGAGACTAAAAAAGCCTATAATGCTTGGTTAGTTTTTGAATTAAAATAAGCTTTATCATATATTATTAATCCCATTGTCTATTATCCTATTTAATTATATTTTATCCAATAATAAGCTAAAATTGTCAAAAAGCAAACATGACATTTAAATATTATAATGAAAAGCGATATTTGTTATAATGTTATATATTATTTTAAGAAGGAATTACAATACCCTAGCATTATTTTTAGGGTAGCCTACTCAACTGAAGCATAGAATAGGAGTTGTCAAATTCAAGTTAGAGTCAAAGAAGAAGGAAATTTAATGATTAAATAGAGTTACTAATAACTAGATTTATAGTCCTCATGAGTTAGGCAAAAAATTTGTTATTCCAAACCAAATATTTACACAATTAACAAAATGACCAAAACTAATGCAATGATGTTAACAAGTCATAAAGCCAAAAATCATAATTGGATTCAATAGGAAAAAATGTAAATTCATTGACAAAATTAAAAAAATTAAGTTTTTTATGAATCACTAAAAGGAATAATTAATTTGGAATCAGAGCATTAATAAATTTTTCCCTTTTCTAATAAATTTATTTCCAAAATTTGAAAAAAATATTTAAAAATTTAATATGATCTTTTATGATATTTAATGAAAATATACTAAACTTTCTTTTAATTTAAAAACTTACTTAATTTTTCATTAAGTTAAAAAGGCGATTTGTTTAAACCAAAATTTGAATTATACTTCAAATGAAATGACAAGAAAAAGATGATTATAGAGTTTGAATTAATAATATAGAATATTTCAAATATTTTATAATAAAAATTTTCAATTGTAAGAATGATAATTTACTTAATATGTACGCAAGGTTAAGGGTTTAAACTCATGACGTGAAGGGAATAAATCTCTTAAGACAACATCAAGTGTCACTGCACCAAAAAAAAGTATTAGGAATCAAAGATAAGTTTTAATTCAATTTAAATGGTTAAAATATGACCAATTAAAAAGTAAATTTTAATATAACCATAAAAAGTATTAGCAATCAAAGATATGTTTTAATTCAATTTAAATGATTAAAATGTAACAAGTGAAAAGGTTAAATTTTAATATAAGTATAGTACTTTTTATCCATTTCTATTAAATCAAAACATATCTTTATTCATAAAATATTTAAAATATATCATATTGTTTAATTTGAATTTTATAATTATCTTTTTATCATTTTATCAATATTAACTTTAAATATAATATTTTTTATATTTTGAACAAGGCCTAAATAGATTTTTAAATTAAATAATAAATAATTTAGGGTGTGTTTGTTTGTATTTTCTATTTTCTATTTTTAAAACTATTTTTGAAAATAGGTTTCAAAAATTTTTCAAAAATAATTTTTAAAAACAATAAAAAAAAGAAAGTGTTTGGTAATTTATTCTAAAATTAGTGTTAAATTACAGTAATGTCATTAATGAAATGTGTTTTAGAAACAGAAAAATAAAAATAACTTAAAGTTGTTCTTATTTTCTTATTTTTAAAACACATATTTTGGAAATAATTTTTAAAAATAAAAAGAAAAACACTTAAACAAACATATTCTTTTGTTCTTTTATTTTTAAAAATAGAAAATTATTTTTAAAAATAGAAACCAAACACACTCGTAGTTTCTTTAAACTAGTAGAAAGATTAGATCTTTTTTATTTTGATTATAAAATAGGTGATTTGCAGAAAGTATTTAACTTAAATGGCATTTGATGTCTTTCAAAGATTTTATATCTTTTATTACATCTAGAATTTGATCTTTATTTGTGTGTGTGTGTATGTTAAATAATTTAACTACTTCTATCATTATCAAAATAAATAAATAATATAAAATGGGTAGTTCAAACTCTAAATATGATGAAAAATAAAATTTTCAAGCTAATATTAGGTGTTATTATACCATTGAGGTGTACTAAAAAGTTTTCATAAAAGAAATTAAGAATAAACCTCTATATATTTAAATTAAAATGAGATTGATTTTTATAATATTTATTATATTTGTAGATTATTATTCTTTTGAGGAATACAAATGAGATTATTATTTATATTTGTTATGCTTTTTTTTATAAATATATTTTTTATATTTTGACGTAATGATTTATAGTTCATTGTTTATAATTATTTATTATATATTTATGAATATGTAAAATTATTGTTTAAAAATGAAATAATGATTTATTATATGATAAAGTTAACCGCTCTTACTTTAAATGATAATAAATTAATGTAAAGAATAATGTTTTAAAAATTGGATCACACTAGCAGAAAAATTATAAATTGGCCATATGATTGGTTTGGTTCCTTTAAAAAATTGATCAAAAAATATATGAATTGGTGATGAATTAGTCAAAGCATTCGAACCAATCATGATTTTCATAGTTCATAATAATTAAGATCATTTACTTAACATCCAAATAAATTTAAAATATTTATTATTTGTTTAGAAATCTCCATTCTTTTAATTAGATAAAAAAATCATTCTTAATATCAAGAAGTAGCATAATAATTAAGGGTATTTAGATAATTTTAATAAAAAATACAAATTTAAAATATTTAAATTAGTTATATTTGTTTTTCTTATCTTGATAATAAATATACTTATTAATTTAAGAAATGATTTGTACTAGCAAATTGATTTTGATATCATTTATTAATTTATCATTATTAAATTAGTAGTAAAAAAATGAAGGTTAGCCATCCTTTTATTTAAATTATTATGTATGATTAGTAATCTAATTCAAATGGTTTTTTAACACTTTGATTAACCACTAGCAAGATTAATTAACGATGCTTCAAAACTCTCATTTATGTCCTTCAACAACAATAGTAAATGAAGACATAGTTATGCTTATCTTTTTTGTTTAACTTCATCTTGTATTCAATATCTTCATAAATAATTGGTGCTTAGCAAGGGGTGGTAATTTTTCACACAATATAATAACTTAACACAAATATAACATAATTATATGAGTTTGGAATGACACACTAACTTATTTAAAAATTTATATTAAAGATCTAAAAATATTCTTTAAAAATGATTAATAACTAAATTATGAATATGTATATATAATAAAAATATAAATGTAATTTTTTTATTTTAATAAAATAATAATAAAAAATTAAAATAAAATTTTATTAATAATTAAAAATATTTTTATGAAAAATAATAAATAGTTATAGTTAATAAATATTTTCATACTACAAATTTTATTATTAAATAAATTAAATAAGTTAGTCTATTTTAATATGTTTAATAAATGGATTGATCTAAAGGTTTACCTACTTTGGTTGGAAAGTGATGTAAAATACAATTTTTGAAAGACTTTGATGTGATATCAGTTACAAGCAAAAAAAAAAGTATAGCTCCTTTAATAGAATTGGACATGTGTCACCCATCCATTCATTGAAAATAGAAAGGTAAGTTACCCTAGTAATAGTGCTAGGTTATTCTAGTTTGAGTCATTAATTTATTGTGCTTACTTGGAAAGTAGGTAATTTGGATTGGAAATTTTTTTCTAGAAACACTTTTGAATTACCATATTACTTTTACACCTTTGTCCTTTAATAAAATTCAAAAATTTGGTTGAGCTTGCTTTCTTGGGAAAGTTGTAAAAGAAAGAGAAAATGTAATTGACTTGCTATCCACTTTATCTAATTAATTAAAAAAGCTTTTTAGATATGCCAAACTAATTTTAGCAACAAATATAGAGAACATGTTGTTTTCATCTATAAATAGATTACAACTCTAAAAGATAAAGTGTCAATAGTCTTGAACTTACATATGATATTGTTAAAACTCTTGAACTTCATCTTTTTCTAATCTCTCTTAAGAAAACTTTGAGCTCAAACTTGCATAACCACTTTAGAAAAGTGTTTAGTGTTTTCTTTTAAAATCTTTTGAAGAGATTGTGAGGAAACTTTTCTTAATCTTGTTGAAATATTAATAAAAATTGGTAAAATTCTTGTAAAGTTAAATGGTGTTTGAAATTCTAATGTGGATCGGATTGATCTTGTAGAGCTAGATAGTGATTTCAAATTCTAGTGAAGATTGGATGGATATTGTAAATCTAGGAGGTGATTGAAATCCTAGTGAAGATGAGAAAAATCTTATAAAATTAAGTGTTGAAATTTAATACATCTAGTGGATACATTAAGTAAAACTTAATAGTTTAAAAATAAAAAAGTAAATCCAAAAAATACTTGTTTTGAATAATTGAACCTCTATAATAATAATTGATATTATCTCTTTTTCCTTACTCTTCTGCATTTGGAAGCACTTTACTTTTGTCCTTTATTTTTATGGTGATTATATCTTTCATTCTTGCATGTTTTCAAGCTTTATATCATTACTTGGCATTGTTTTTAAATCTTGTAGTTGCTTTATTCCATCTTATAATGCATTTTTAACTTTATCTTGCAATCCTATTATACTTGATAATGCATTTTTAACTTTATCTTGCAATCTTATTATACTTGATAATGTTACTTAAGATTGCCTTTTGATTCCACTGTTGCTTGCTTAGAATTGATTAAAAATTTATGGTTATTGTTTTAAGTTTTTAAAAATAAATTACACATTTTTGACATAACATATTCACCACTTTTGGAATAGGCTTTCAAGAGTATTTGATTTTATTGTTTTGGGTAAAAATATTTTAAATGTCAATTTACCCCTTTCTTATCCTCTTTACTTTATCAAGAGCAACTAATTAGGTACATTTTTCATTTTAAACTAATAAAGTAATATGACATTCTACCTATTACCTTTGAGAGCATTTGTATCTTATCTTTGCATTTACAAAAATTAATCCTATTAATTCCAATCATTGTCAAAACTAATTAAATAGTCAATTAAACATATTTAGGATCCTAGATTTTACAATATTATCTTGTAATCTTGATATATAATGGATCACTTTTTATTTGTGATTTTTTTATAGATTTTGGATTGTTTTTATGTTAAAATGTTTATGTGTTATTGCAATTATATTGATTTAATTGTTTGATACTTATATGTTTAGAGAAGGGATATTTCCCTAACAATGTGTTTCTCAAGCTAGTATTAGAAATGCATTTCAACGAAGAATACACTATAGAATAGAAAATCAAAATAAAAAATGGATAAATTTGTCTTTGAAAAATTTATGTGACATCAAATTTATGTTAAAATTATATATTGACATCAATTGAATTCAATTCAATTAATCCTCCTATTAGTTTTAAATGAAATTAGATGAAATTGATGCTAGTATAAAATTTATAATTAATCTGAAATCACAATAATCTTTCAAGGATAAGTTTCATAATTTATTTGGTAAATTGTATCATAATGCCGCTTCCTGAACTTTTTTTTAACAAAATGCAAATACTAATCTTTATTTCAAATAGGTACTAGTTTTATAAATTATTACTATTATATTCTTAAAATATTCTTTTTTAGTTATGAGAATATGGTTATAAATTAAGAACTTTGGAAAAGGCATAACTTTATGATTAGTTAACAAATTTTTACATATAACCATTTGTTTTTTCTTCTTCCCATGATCTTTTGTTAGAAAATAAGAAAATTTGAGTTTGGCGGGGTCCATTTAGTTAGAAATGTGTAAATTGAACTTAAAACTTTGAATGATTATAACTTTACATCTAGTTATCTATTTTGAATGAATTTTTTTTTAATTCCATATAACTTCTCAAGATTTACATACTTGTAAAATGCCACAGGTGTTTTACCTGCTTTGTTTGGTGAAAAAAAGTCTTTTTCAATGACTTTTCTTAATTTTTTTTATTTTTTCAAATTTGATTTCATTGTTGTTAATTCAAAATCATTCGAATCTCATACTAAACTTTTGCTTCCTAATTCTTTTAGTGTCTAATAGTGCTATAATAATTTTCTTAACAAATAAAATTACTAAAGAATAATATATTACTGTTTGTAGACTAAATAGTAATATGTTATTGTTTCATTTTAAAATAGTAACACTAACAAAAAATCTTAAATAAATGAATAAATCAAGTCTAATTAATAATAAAAATAATAGCATGTTATTATTTGTTCTCAAGACAGTACTATGTTACTATATCGAACTAAAAATTTTAATTAAATGAATAAATGAAGTCTAATTAATAACCAAACTATTAAAGAAAAATATGTTATTGTTTCATTCAAAAACAGTAACACCAATAAAAAAATTCAAATAAATGGATAAATGAAGTTTAATTAATAATTAAATTACTAAATAACAGTATGTTACTGTTTGTTTTTAAGATAGTAACATGTGATTGTTTCGTTTTAAAATAGTAACACTAACAAAAAATCCTAAATAAATGGATAAATTAAGTCTAATTAACAACTAAATTATTAAAGAAGAGTATGTTACTGTTTCATTTTAAAATAGTAATTCAATTAAAAACTTTAAATAAATAGATAAATTAAGTTTAATTAATAACTAAACTGCTAAATAATATCTTACTGTTTGTTCTCTAAACAGTAATATGTTAAATAAGAACATGTTACTATTTTATTCTAAAATAGTAACACTAACTAAAAGTCTTAAATAAATGAATAAATTAAGTTTAATTCATAACTAAATTATTAAATAACAACATGTTACTGTTTATTCTCAAGATAGTAACATGTTACTATTTCGTTCTAAAACAATAACACCAATCAAAATCTTCAAATAAATGGATAAACAAAGTTTAATTAATAATCAAACTGTAAAAAAGAGCATGTTACTATTTCATTCTAAAACAGTAACACTAATTAAAAACTCTAAATAAATAGATAAATCAAGTCTAATTAATAATCAAATTACCAAATAACAATATGTTACTATTTATTATCTAGACAGTAACATATTACTGTTTCATTCTAAAATAGTAACACCAACGAAATTTTTTTAAATAAATAGATAAATTAAGTTTAATTAACAATCAAATTGCTAATAATAGTATGTTATTATTTATTCTCTAAATAGTGACATATTACTATTTTGTTCTAAAATAGTAATACTAATAAAAATATCAAATAAATGAATAAATTAAGTCTAATTAACAACCAAATTATCAAATAACAATATATTATTATTTGTTCTCCAAATAGTAATATGTTACTATTTTATTCTAAAATAGTAACACTAATAAAATTTTTTAAATAAATAGATATATTAAGTCTGATTAACAACTAAATTGTCAAATAACAACATGCTACTATTTGTTCTTTAAATAGTAATATGTTATTGTTTCATTCTAAAATAGCAAAATTAACAAAAAATTCTAAATAAATAGATAAATTAAGTCTAATTAATAACTAAACTGTCAAAAAATAATATGTTATTGTTTCATTTCAAAATAGTAACACCAATAAAAAATTTTAAATAAATGGATAAAAATTAAGTCTAATTAACAATCAAATTATCTTCAAACAATAACATGTTACTGTTTTATTTCAAAATAGTAACACTAACTAAAAACTCCAAATAAATAAATAAATAAATAAATGAAGTTTAATTAACAATTAAATTATCAAATAATAACATATTTCTATATTTTTAAGTTCTTATATATTTTAATTTTTATCTTAACTAAAAATTTATTTTAATTTTTAAAAAATTAAATTTTTATTAATTTTATTTATAATTAAAATTTTATATTAATTTAATTTTTATAAAGTTAAAAATTCTTCAATTTTAATTCTTATAAGTTTTTAGTCTTTTTTTATATTTAATTGAAAATTTTTTAGTTTTAATACGTGGCAAAAGAGATTTTTGTTTTGATACTTTTGATCTTCTTGAAATACATATAAATGTGTCTTTTTATCTTTTAGGTATCGTAGTAAATTTTTATACGTGTGTGCACTTAAATGAAAGAAAATGAATTTTGGATATTTCGCTGCAATAAAATGCACCAAATGATACCAACTTAATTTTTTTCCTAATTTATTCCATATAAAAAATAATAATTTGTAATGGAAATTTTTAAAGAGAAAATTCCTTATTTTCTTTCCTTTTAAGAATAATTTCCTAAAATTTGTGAGACAAATATGATAAAAATAGTAATAGTAATTCTTAATAAGAAATTCTTAAAAAATTCCTTATTTTCGTTACTTTTGAAAATAATGTCCTGCAATTTGGTATGCAAATATAATAATTTAATTATAAAAATATTATTCCTTATTTCCTTAATTTTTTATAATTTCTTGAAGTTGATTATATAAATTAACTAAAAATAATAATTCATAATAAAAAATTCAAATTTGTGATCCGATTATGATTCGATTGATTCTCTACCAAATTAACTGTTGAAGCGGATGATGTTATAAATAAAATTTTATATAAATTAATTAGATATATTAAATAATAATTAGATATATAAATTAATTAGTTATATATATGTAATATATATTAATATATTAATTCACGGTTCATAATTTATATAAAAAATTAAAAAATAAAGCAAATTTTTGGCCAAATCTCTTTCTTCAGTGACCGTCCTCGGTCATTGAAGGAAGCAAAAATTCCTACCTGGATAGGCCCAAAGTGAAGTCCCACCCGAACGCACCTGTCAATATTCCAGCAATTATGCACCAGCACGCCCCGGCCTGTTAAATTCCCCATTCTTATTAAAATTCCAAATTCTCTTGACCCTTTTGTCCATTCATCTCCTCTGCCCTCAGCAAACACAAAAATACAACCAGCTTCTTACACCCAGCGAAATCACCAAGCAACCCCAAAAATGGTCAGCCCAACCATACTCTAATGCAGGCGTCATATATATAAAACCAAATACAGAAAAAAAAAAAATGGAATTTCGATTTTGGAATATGCTCCCTTCTTTTCCCATTATCCCCAGCTTGGCCGTGGTCGAATCGGCGACCGACCGATAAGACAAAATAAATTCACGAACCTTCTCCGCTTGTTTCCCTGCGCTTTCCCGAGAATTCTGATATTTTCTCCGATTTTGTGTATTTTCTGTTATCGGATCTGTGTATGCGAGTACAAGCTCGTGATGCCAAAAGTCAGATCTTTGGCGTCTTATTTCCCTTTGTTTTATTTGGTTTCTAATCATTAATGGTGTCGCTCTGGTTGTTTCCATCCGTACCAGTTTTTGATGTTGTGTTCCTGGTAACTGCTATATAATTGGATTCATATACTTTTGATTTTGTCGGAATTGAGATCTGGTGGTGTGATAGCTGAGCCTTCAGCTTCTAAAGCTACGAAGAAGGGTACTGTTGAAATTTTTGTGCGTTTGTCTTACTTGAAAACTCCTCCTTGGTTAGGTTCATTAGTTTCACGCGGCTGGGTTTAGTTTTTGGAGCTGAAACTTCCATCAAATATGGATTTGGATGATTTCCGATCGATTTTAGAGACTGCGGGCGTGGATGTGTGGTTATTCATGGACACCGCAATCACGGTGGCTTCCATGGATTATGGCAATGAATTGAAGCACCGGAGGGATGGGATCGTTGAACGGCTCTATGCAGCGACTTCAGCTCCTGCACGGTGTCGGAATTGCGAAGCTAATAACCTCAAGCCTAATGGCTATGATGTTAGCGCTCCCGTAAAGGAGGATAGAAGTCCCGAAGAGAAAAGAGGCGCCTCGCCTTCAACCCCGCTATCTGAGGGTAAAGAGGACGGGAACTTCGATCCTTACGGAGGTTTGTTCGATGATGAGCAAAAGAAGATACTAGAAATTAAAGAGCAACTTGAAGATCCTGACCAGGTTTCTAAATGTAAAAATTGTGTTTGGTATCCTAACCTTTGTTATTTTATCTAATGGTTCATTATGTTATGCTTTGTCAGTCCGAGGATCTTTTGGTGGAGTTGCTACAAAATCTTGCAGACATGGATATCACATTCCAAGCCCTCAAGGTAGCTATGTTATGGGGGGAACGAATTTCTTTCTTGTATGATTGCATTCATATTTTTACATAACTGGCTTGATTTCTGCAGGAAACTGATATTGGGAGGCACGTGAATCGCTTGCGAAAGCATTCGTCCAATGATGTTCGGAGATTGGTGAAGCTACTTGTCAGGTTGTGAAAGAGCCAAGAATAATTAGCCAGTGGTGTTGATTTTTAAAAGCGACTAATTCGAGATGCTTGTTTCCAGGAAATGGAAGGATACTGTAGACGAATGGGTGAAGTTGAATCAACCAGGAGAACATGCTTCTCTCATGGGTAATCTTCTTTGGGGAAATCTCTGTTCAAAGTACACATTAAAGGTTCCCACTTAATTAAGCATTATAACTGTTGTTTGGCAGCTGATGGAGACTCGCCTCAGCAGAAAAACCCCCAAAACGGGCATCATCAGGTTAAAGAAATCCTTTTCATCTAATACATTTTCTATGACAAAGATGAGTGGGAAATTATACTTTGGCTTTCTAATATGTTCATCTTTTGCAGATTCCTGATTTTGCGTACTCGCCAAATCCACACAGTGAGCATAGTACCTGATTGAAAGCATCTAAAATTCCTTATTTCGTATTCAGCTGTTGCATTTGATTGATGTGTTTATTGCATATACAGATGGAGGTTCTGGCTCCGACCGGAACAACTCAGAAGCAGAGCACAGACCAAAAGCGATTCCTCGGAAAGAAGCGCCACCAAGACCATCACCATCACCATCACCATCACCATCGGTTCCTCTTCATGCTTCTGGATCTCAAAACGTACGGAAATGAATTATACCGAATTGGAGTGTCTGACTCTAGATGTGGTAGCTAACTAAACGGAGGATGAGAATAGAAATTTTGGCGGTTATCAGCCCAAAATTTAAGAACTTAAAATCAAAATGCTCTAAATTGTCGAGTTTAACTCAGTTGAGTAGCACCTATGTTTTTCTCAGTTTTTGGTTAATGCAAGAGGAACTAAATAAGGCTAATTTAGGATTTTATGGTTAACCACTCGGCGTCGTCAACATAATTTCATTTTTGCAGAGACAACGAGAACAAATAGATAGCAGTTTTGACGCCAAGAGACTTGCTTCGGCGAGAAAACGACTTCAGGAGAACTACAAAGAAGCTGAAAATGGTCAATTTTTTTAAAAATTTTCTGTTTGGGTTTATTTTCTAACTAAATATCGTATAATGACTTATGATTTTGTGTTTTTTTGCTGGGGTTTACAGCGAAGAAGCAGAGAACCGTTCAAGTGATGGACATCCATGATATACCTAAGCCCAAGAATGCCTTCTTTGGAAAGAATAGAGGCGGTGGCGGTTCTCAGGGTAGGCACTGGTGATGCATATGTACATGCCAAATGACGTGTTTAAGGCCTGCGGAGAATACCGCATAATCCAAGGCTGGTTGATCAATTTTTCATTTTTTTCCTTCCAAAATAGAAACTTATTTTCTTATAGTATTTATTAACTTAATTAATAACAAAAGAAACAAAGGAAACTTCATGGTAAAGAGTTATTTGGATTAAGCTAGGAGGTGGAAAGTATGGTTCTGAGGACGCCTTAAAGTGAAACCGTTCGAAAAATGTCTCTCACCGAATGAGCACATGATTTCTGAATAGAAATAGTAAATATGTATATATTTTGAGAATAATGTTTTGATCTGCATGCAAAAAAAAAAAAAAAATTGCTAGTTTTATCTTCGCTTTTATAAAGTTAAAATTTTATATTAAATCTGTTTTTATAAAAATTATAATCTTATATAAATTGTACTTGGGAAAAAAATGTGAAAAATGACATTTTATAGACATGTGGTATAAAATATTTTAATATATTTTATATTTTCAAGTTTTTAACTGGGTGATTAAAAAGCTGAAGCCTTGAAAGTATTGAGTGAACAAGTCAAATTAAAATCGAAGCATTTTGCCGGGGTCAAGGTGGGTTGTTGTGGGTCGGGGTTGCAAGGGAAAGGGCGAATTTTTTTTCTTTTGGGGTGGGGGTGGCGGTGGGAGCTGCACCTGAACGTGTCCTAAAAGCTGGGCATTTGAAATTTTGAAGTGAATTGCTTGCTGAGCATCTGAGGTCAATTGCTTTGTAATTTCCCATGCATGTGTAGATCCCATCACATGGTACTCTGCGTTGTGTCGAGGATCAAGTTCAACCCATGTTACTAACTTGATCAGAGTAACGGTTCTTGATTACTTATTTATATTGAAATTTGGTAGTAATTTAAATAATTTTAATTTAAATTTTGGTCCATTTTAGTTTGATTTAATAATTTTATCATATTGAGTTAATTTGTTTATTAAATATATTAAAATAAGTCACTCTGTTTAGCTTATTTAATAATTTTGAGTATTTACATTATAAAATTTTATTGTTAAAAATAATTATTTATCATTTAATTATTATTTATTTTTCAAATAATATTTTAAAATTTTAATATAAATTTTAAAATTAGTTGATGTATCAATTTATTTATTATTCACATTAAATAGATCAATTTATTTACAATTTAAATTAGTATAAATTCAACTCAAATCCAAAATTCAAATTTGAATCAGGGTTTTATTTTGTGTAAAAATTTGTCATTCCTATCCAGGGGGCTGGGGGAAAGATCAGCTAATTGGACATTTTTTTGAACATTGCCATATAAATTTATTAGAAGTTAAATAATAGCTTATTTAAATTATAAATATGAGTTCACAATTTATAAAAAATAAAAACAATTAAAAGAAATGAAGTAAATTAGTCGTTAGATGTTAAATTTCTTCTCTTTCCAGTTTTAGATACATGCCTATTAAGTCAACCAAACAGAAAACAAAGAAGTCTAAAAGAAGGGGGGAAAATGACTAGCCAATAGGGGGAATTGTTTTTGATTTTTTTTTTTCAATTTTTGTTGAATTGAACTGATTTAAAATAGCGTGGTCGCTAAAATGATTTTTTGGTGTTGATTCAAATTAAACAGCACAATCATTAGTAGTTGGGCTGATCATATTAGAATTCTAATTAGAGTTATAAAACACTTCGTGAAAGAATTTATAAACATTAACAAATCGAAAATTCTAATGCACTTGGGAATAAGGAGCGAACGGGGCTTCGGATGACTTGCCAATCAAGTCTTCCACGTTCCATGTAGTCAATTCACCGCCTTGAGAATAAGGGATTTTATTTTAATTTATTTTATTAGTATTTGTTTCTTGATTAGTCCGTGGTTCCATATATACCCAATTTAGACTTAATTACTTGGCACATGCCATGTCATTCGTGGCCTATTTTAGCTCCATATAGTTTATAGTTGTGCCTTTTTTTATTTAATTATATCTTTTTGCTTTAAAACATTATGTTTTAAATATTTATATATTTTAAATTTATGCTCACCTTTTCTTTCCGCAAAGAAAAAGTTACTGTATATTTATAAAATTGTGAAACATAAATGTTATTTAACTAAATTTCAAGGATGATATATTTATCCTCATAGATTGTTGTCTGATGTTATCAAGTTACGTTCATAATTTGATATTCTAAAACCATTACTGTAGACAAATAATTTGTACATATAATCTATTTAATCCTCTGTTTGTGCAGAACAATTAGAATAAGAATTGGTTTTATCCTAAGCTATTTAGTTTCAACAAAGCCATGCTTGTGGGGAGAAATTATGGTGCACCAGTGAATTTTTTTGTTAGATTTCATTCATATTGTATAGTATTATATAGATGAATGAAATTTAATAGTTTAGATTATTGATATACCAGTGTACCATAATCTTCACCATGCTTGTGATATGAGAAACAATAAGGTGGGATTGCATAGGTAATATTTTTCATAATTTTAAAAATATTTGAAGGGAAGGTTATATTTTTCATATTTGGTTTAGAATCAAGCAAAATATTTTTGGGACTGTGAATATTTTTAAAAATTAATTTAGATCAATATCCTTCTAAAATATTTCTCGTATAAAGAAGTGGATATCCTCTGTTTTTATATCATTACAATGATTTAATGAAATAAAATAATTATTTGGTGAAATTTACTATTTCATTTCATCACTACCAATTATCACATAACTTGTTGCCACTATCTGCCATTAATCACCGTTCTTCGCTACTCGCTATTATATACCATTATCTATTATTATTTATTATCATTGGTCAACATCCATTGTCACCTATTGTTATTTACTATTACTTATTATCATCTATCATTATTAACTATCATTCATTCTTTGTGATTTATTATTATCTGCTATTATCCACTGCTATTATCACTAAATACGATTTTCAATTGTTGATAAGGATAATTTTTTTATTTATAATCTAATAATATTTTTACAAATATATAAATTAATTAGAATAAAATATTATAATATTTTTAAAAATTTATTTAATTGAACCAACCATAATAATATGATATTTTCAAAAATTATATTCCTAAAAATTTTATCCTAAAAAAGAAATGATTTTTAAGAATATAATTCTACAAAGTAAGCATAATTTTGATAGAAATCAAGTGCTAAGGTAATAACAAATTGTAAAGAATGATAGTTAACCTTTTACAAGAAGTTTTTGATTAGAAGGTACAAATTTGATTATTCGAATAATCTAATAAAATTCCTAGTAGTGAAAACTTTGCAATGTTACATTAGTAAGCGCAATCTTGATTTTTGAGAATATAATTCTGCGAAGTAAATACAATATTGATAGAAATCAAGTGCTAAAGCAATAATGAATTGTAAAGAATGATGGTTAACATTCTACAAGAAACTTTCACTTGGAAGGTAGAAATTTGATGATTCAAGTAATATAATAAATTTCCTAGTAATGAAAACTTTGTAATATTACATCAATACTAAAAATTTGGTACTATTTTCGTACAAATTTTATCAAGTGATAACTTTGATTTTGGTTGACCAATTTGGGATGGTTCAGTTGAGTTGGACTTTGTTTGTATAAAGAACAAAGAGTCAATTTTATGTGGTGGAGGATAGTCCGCCAAGCACACTTTGATACTTAAGTCAGTAGAGGTATAGACAAAGTAGAGTATGGAGTTATATCTTAATCTTATGAAGGCATACGAAGTCTTTTATAGTATTATTGCCATTAATGAATAGGCTGGAAGTCATAGGCTAGAAGTTTAACAGATTTGAGACCTTGCTCATCATAGCTAGTTTTCAAATATAGTAAAAGGATTTTAACTTATGTTAATGTTTGACAACTGATATTAAGGAGAAATTCTTGCTTGGATTTAAGATGTGAGTTAGTATTAGTTAGATTAGCTAAGATTTAGGCTTGAGTGATGCTTGCTTTTTATGATAAGACATTGTGCACACATAGGTCAAGAAGGCGATGCTTATGTCCGATTGGGTTAAGGTCGATTAGACATATTGATTGTTGTCACTTGCCTTCTTTATTTCAAATATTATGGGGTTGACTTTTTCCATTTATTTCTAGGGATGTAGATTTCGTTTTGAATAAATTCATTTAAAGGTTGCTTAAAGTGAGTTTATGTCTCTTACTTCTATTTCTTTGAAGATATTAGGGTTATTTGGCCAGCAAGGTAATTTATTTTTGTTTCGAATGACTTGAGTAAGATCATTTATGATTCATGTTTTCTATCATAAATGATTGTTTACTCAATATTTGACATGAATGTGATGGTATACTGGGATTTTAATCTTGGCTGTTAAATCTTTTTGATTTCCACCATTTAATTGAAAATGTCATTTTAACTTCTGCACTCTTAGACTACCAAATCCTAATTGTTAGATCATGGTAATTTTTATTTTAGATGCATCTTACCAATTTGATAGGAGATATACATGCCCCCCGTCTTTTCTATCATCTTTATCACTTCAAACTTTTCTCTACAACTGGCATTACAACTTTTAGAGATTACTTGTGATCTTTTCATTGCTCTCATTCATTTCCTCACTTGTGTCCATGATAAGCTTTTAAATATAAAAATTGTTTATAATGTATGTCTATTTAAGTGTGGATTTATTTTTGGTTTCTTTCATGGTTTCAAACTAACTTACTTTTTCTTTTATGTAGGATGTTAGTTAGATGAAGATTTTAATTTTTTGCCTTTTACAATGGACCTGGTCCAATCAGCCCTATCTTGCAAGACTTATCTTGAAAAGGAGAAGGAGAATAGTCATGAGAAAAAAGAGGATAATTTTGCCCATTCTACAAAGGTAACTTCAAAACTTATTTTGGTTGATGAGGTTACTACTAAGCCTCTTGTAGGAGCTTTAATTGTCCAAGCTTTTGAAGTTTCAATTTTGCACGATCAAAATCTATTCCAAATGGTTAAAGAAAAAAGAACTATGGAGTTGAGGTGTCTGCAAAGGTGATGAAAGTTAAGGAAAGGGACATTAGAGATTTTGAAATAGCTTTAATTGACACCTCTTCTTGGGTCAATATCCCTTAGAGTTTATGGTATCAAAATATGGACTCCATTCCTTGGATGAGAAAATAGCTAGTGTCTGATCTTGATTGATGGAAAAATTATGTTTACTTTATTGAGAATGGTGAGAACTAAGCCATTCATTTTGTTGTAGTTGAGATCAATTGGGCTTTGGGCATCATTCTCTTTATTATACTAAAAATGGAAAAGAATAGTAGTGTTTCTCTTTAAAATAACTTGGAGGCTATTAACAAGTATCACTCGAAAATCTTTGGATGCCAAGACTTTGGAGCTTGTTAATTCTAAAAAAAGGGAGCTTCGTTTGGAAGAGAAAAATAAATAATGTATGTAAAGGTTGAACGAATATGAAATTGTTAGTTAAAACATTTTGGAAAAAGGAACAAGAGTAGGAAAATGAGCTAAATGAGAAAAGCAAGGAGATCTAAGCATTCAAGAAACAAATTAAGAAGGCCGAGGAGAGAGTGTTAAATCTTAGGTGGATAGTTATCCCATATTTCATGCAAGCTTTGAAAAAGTTATCTAATAGATCCAACATTTCAACCCTTCAATTGATACCTTTAAAGTTGTCAAGGATTCCTTTCTTGAAAATTTGTTGAAGGAGGGGATGCCCCTTGATTTTGTAATATTTGATAAATTTTGCAAACACTATTTAAATTGCTAATATCATTGGTTAACATTTTTAAATGTTGATTAATTTTCTTGATTTAGTTCTTTGAGGCCTCTAATAGGTTTACATGCTTCATTTTTGTTTGCTTGTCTTTCATTTTTATTATGCTTTCAACACATTGGAGTTGTCTGCTCAGAGTTATATGTTTGAAATTTCATATGAATGTCATTAGAAACTTTAGGATGTTTACTAGAAGTTTATGTGTGAAATTTATTTCAAAACTTTTTGTTTAGGGGTTCACTTGAAAGTGTTCTAGAAATGCTTTTGCATGTAAATTTGTTTAGAACTTTGAAAGTTCACTTGAAACTATGGAGAATTTGCTTAAAACTTATGCATGAAAGCCCGTTTAGAGCATTTGAGGTAGTTTTCTTGAAACTTTCTAGTATGCTAATTCTTTTAAAGCATTCTCATAAGTAAGTTCACTCAGAACTTTTCATTTGGGAGTTCACTTAGAACTATAGTAAGTCTACTTGGTAACTCATGTATAAAGGTTCATTTAGAATGTTTTTTCATAGAATGTAAAGGGAGTTTGCTTAGGTTTTCATGTCAAAGGAGACTACTTAGAATTTGTATTGAGTTTTCAAATACTCAATTTTTTTTTTGTGAAATACTTCTTTATTCATTTAGATGCTTACATAGTATTGCTTTATGTGTATCACATTCCATGTGCGAGGGATAGATATGCATTCTAGTGTTTCTAGCTTGTAAATACTGTTTCCTAGATTTTCTTTAATCCAAAAGAGACTTTCCTAATTTAAAACTAATTTTCCTTCATTTGGATTCTTTGGAGGTCCTTATACTAGTCTAAGTATTAAAGATTCTTTTGCGAAATCTCTTTTTTTGAAATAGGCCATTAGTTTTCTTTTATATCGTTTCACTTGTATTTAAGCTAATTTTTTACCTTTAAAAGTGAATATTAAGTCTTTTTTTTCTTTGTTATTCATTTTTTCATTCTTTATAGTGTTATTTCCTTTTGCTAGTTTTTTTTAGCTTGATCGGAATCATGGCTTTGGAGCCGTATGTTAATTTGAAAGGAGTTTTGCTCATGATAGGTTGTACTATTGTCCTATATAACTAGGAAAAACTAGGTAATTCTTCAAGCCACTTCCTTTTGGCCTTTTCCAATTTTTTTTCAATCTTTCGATTATTATTTTGTTGGCTAGTTTGGCTTGTCTGTTAAACTAAAGACATTCCATTGATGTGAATTTCTGCTTGATTCCTAAACATTAAATATTAAGAAGATAGGTGAGATAAACTTTTAAAGATTTGATAAGTATAGCTTCTAAAAAGATGGTAAGGTTTACCCTTGACTAAAGTTTATGAAAATTTTCATTATGAATTAAGTTTGTTATCGGAGATTAACATTTCTAGTAAGTTGAATTTACATAAAGAAATGTTAGTATTATTTGCAAATGTTTGACCAAATTTAAAGGTTTAAATATTTACTTGCATATGATGGATTTTCAAAAGAATTTTTAGACATTCCTAGCTATCATGGTTACGAGTAGTCTAGCCTCTATCCATTTTGTAAAGTAATCCACCATAATGATTAGGTATTTGGCCTATCTAACAACTATCAAAAGTGGTTCAAGTAAATCAATTCCCCATTTTGTAAATGGCTAAGATATGAAAATTGCTTACATTGGAGTTAACAATTATCTTTTGATTTAGGTAAACTTTTGGCATTTGTTGTAGTTTTGAATGAATTCTTTTGCTTCTTTCTTCATTCTTCATTCTTGACCAATAATATTCTGACCTTATAACTTTTAAGTCTAATGTTATTCTTGCTAGATTACTTCCACCTATGCCCTTGTGTAACTTAGAATATGTAATTAACTTCCTCTTTATGTAGGCATTTTAAGATCAATAGGTGAAAGTTTTGCTTATATAATTAGTTATTCTCTAAGAAAAAGTAGGTAGCCTATCTTTGAACTTTCTAAGCTTTTACTTTATCGATGGAAGCTTCTTGATCCTTCAGATATACTTGTATAGTGTTCATCTAAGAGTACGAGTGGTCTATTATAGGGATTTTTTTAATATACTTGGAGTATCGATCAATTCTTGAATAATTAATCAATTATTCATCACTACCTTTGCACTTGCCAATTTGATCAAAGCATTTGCTCTTTCATTCTCTGCTCGAGGAATTTTATTTAGCTTGTATTGAAACTTGTTTAAAAGTGATATTATCTTTTCTATATATTTGATTACCATCAAATTTTTCACTTCATATTCCTTTTAGAGTTAGGCTATTACTAAGTGTGAATTACTAAATATTTGGATCTATTCGATATTTAATTTAGTGGCTAGTTTCAATTTAGTAAGAAAGGTTTCATATTCTGCTTAATTGTTTATTATTTTGAATTTGAACCTAATTGAATATTTAAGCCGGACTCCATTTCCTTCTAAAATTATGCTTGCACCGTTGCTATTTTTGTTTGAAGATCCATCTATATACATTAGCCATTTAGTCATTTGTTGTAGTTGCATTCGTTCTTCCTTGGTCATTTCAGTAATGAAATCTATTAGGACTTGTGCCTTGATTGATCTCTTAGGCTTATAAATTAAGTTGTATTTTGAGAGTTCAATGTTGGGTTTATGGAGAACTTGTCGAATTGACATGTCTATTCGAACAATTATTTAGTGACTTTAGTTTTAATTTTTTAGATGTGCACAATGACATATGTATTACTTTTGCAATCTTTTGGTATCTCACTTTGGCCCTATGTAAAACTTTGCTTGTGAAGTAAATAAGTTTTTTAGCATCATCTTCTTCCTTTACTAATACTGAATTGATCACAATTTCTAACATAGATAAGTATAGGTAAAGTGTATCTCCTTATTCTAGTTGACATAATATTAGTAGAATGGCTAGGTACTCTTTTAACTTGCAAATAGCTTCTTTATATTTGGAATTCCATATGAACTTTTGGGAGTATTTTAGCAAGGAATAAAATGGGAAGCATTTGTCTTCTGATCTAAACAGGAATATAAAAAAAGTTGTTAACCAATCGTTCAAAGCTTGGATTTCCTTAATGCTACTTAAGCTTTTCATTTTAATGATTGCTTGGCATTTAAAATGGTTAACCTTGATCTCATGTTCTATGAGCGTGAATCTTCAAAATTTTTCTTCTTCCACCCTAAACACACATTTCTTTTGATAAGCTATATTTTATATTTCTTATGTACTTTAAATGCCTCTGTAATATTTTTCTAATGTTATTATTCACTAATTGACTTAATAATCATGTCATCTAGATAAACTTCCATGTCTCTATTTATTTAATCAGCAAAAATTTTGTTCATCGTATGATGGGGTTTCCATATTTTTTAGTCCAAATAGCATTACCTTGTGACAAAACATGTCTTGATATGTTATGAAGGCTATCTTTGTTTTTATCTCTCAAATGCATTTTCATCTAGTTATATCTTGAAAAAGAGTATATAAAGATCAAGATTTTAAATTTTAAAGAATTTTTCACAAGCAATTTATGTTAAGCAAAGATTATGAGTCCTTTAGATAGACTTTATTGAGATTTGTATACTTTACACATATTTTCCATATACTATTTACTTTTTTCCACCAAAACCATATTTTAAGTAAGATGGAGTGGGGAACTTCCAATCTTGCCTTTAGCAACTTGGTAATTTTTTCTTTTTTTTACTAAGGCTTCTCCTTTAGAGCTTAGATTTCTTTTCCTTTATTGGATTAGTTTTAAACTTGGATCAAGAAATAATTTATTGCAAGCTATCTCGATGGTAATGCCTAGCATACTAACCGAGGAACAAGCAAAGACTTCACTGTTGTCTCTTAGTATTTATTTTTTAGTACTTGTGTTAGGGTTTGTTTAGCTTCGCCCTTCAAGTTTGCTCCTATTTTTAAGGTATTTCGTTTGTCTCCTTTAAAAAATTATATTTCTTCTAACTCAGATGTAAGTTCAGGGTAATTTAGATCCTCTAATTGGATGTTTAACAAAGTTGAGTCTACCACTTGGCACTTTGTTGTAATTTTTTAAGGTCTTAGTCTATCTTGCTAAACCTTTTTTCCCTTCAGGATGATAATATAACATTGATGTGCTACTTTTTGGTGTCTTCTCACTTGCCTTATCCTAGTTGGAGTGTTAAATTTCATTAATAGATGAGAAATGGATAAAATAGCATCCATTTTATTTAAGAAAGGTTTACCTAGAATCACTTTATACATAGTGTTTGGTGCCAAGATGACTAAGAAGTCTACATTAATCATCTTTGTATTAATTTCAAAGCCAAAAATGACTCTTAACTTAATAGTTCCTTTTACCTGTACTTGGTTTCCAATGAATCTAATATGCATTCCTTCATACAATTTGTACATGCTTCTCGTAAGACCTATATTTTTTTTTGCTATTTCAAAATAGAAGATATTAGCTAAGCTTCCTTGATTAACTAGCATATGCTTTTTTAAAAAGTTATGAACTAAAATGGTGATTACTATAGTATCATTATGATCTTAGTCGATTTCTCTAAAATCTTCCTTTGTAAAGGTAATGGATTTTAACTCTTTTTTTTTTTTATTTCATTTGCCTAATTGTAAAGACTTATCTAGCATGTCTTTTCTTGGAATGGTTTGAATATCCTTCTCTTATGAAATTTTCAAAATCATCTTAATTACTTGCACTTTTAGGTCTTTCGGCCAATATTATTCTTTTCTTCTTTCTCTCCCTTGCCCTGTAGACTTGCTATCTTTTTCATATTCATCATCTAACTTGTACTTTTTATATTTAGAAAAGTAATCCTAGTAGATTAGATACTCGATCTCATCCTTTAGAGTAAAGCATTTACCAATGTCATGGCCATAATTTTTATGAAATTTGTAAAATTTATCCAATCGGTAGGAGAGTGCTTTCTATCTTTCAGTATTGGAAATTTCATTAACTCAATCACTCTGATATTATGGTCTATTTTACTTAGTAACATATTTAGGGGTTAACTGGCCTTGTAGTGTTAGTCTGTTTCATTTTTTTGTCTCATTCTATTCCTTAATCTAATTGGGGATTCCAATCAAATTTTATTTGTCCACTTTAGTTCTACCACTTGTTCATATCTTGTTCCTTTGCATTGATAAATTTTTTCTTTCTAAACAATAATTTCTTTGAAGTATAATCGGAGCATTTTACTAGGGAAAGAGTAAGGTGCCTTGATTGTAACTTGGCAGTCAACTAATGAACGACTACTCTTTGTTTAAGATCTTTCATTTCAAGAGCTAAGGTGTTGAAACAAATAAAGCACTCTCGAAGAGTTTCACATTGTCCTTATTAAAGATTTACTAAGGTTATGAAGGTCTTTTTTGGTGGTTTATTAGTCACAAAATGAATTTGAAAAATTTTAGATAATTATTTAAAAATGGCAATGGAATGACTTGGTAGGGATGTGAACCATCTGAGACTTGTTTTGCTTAAGGTTATTGAAGATGCTTGACATATAATAGCTTCAGGGGCATTTAAGAGAAGCATAAATGTTTGAAAGGCTACTTAATGTTCCACTAAGTCTAAGGTACCATCTTATACTTTTAGATGTGTTAAGTAATTTGAAGTGGTATGGCTATGATTTTAACTGTAAATAGGTGATCACTTCCTTTTATGATTGTTATATTGTGAGAATGTCTATTTTGTGAATGGTTTTGGCTGATGGAAAGGAAGAATGGATCATATTCTTCATGTTTTAGGTGTTACTCCCTTGATATTCTAATATGCTAGGTGTGCATCTATGGAAGGGGAAATAGTGGAGTTGAAAGGAACATTAGTGGGGATAGTGTTAGTATTAGTGGTGGTAAAGTTAACTTTGATGTCAAGGCAATGTGCATATTTAATGTCGAATGTAAATTATGATAGAGTGAATGTTATGGTGCAATAGTCATTGGGTTGATCATAATTATAGGCATGAGTAATGGTATTTGTAAAGGAATTAATGGTGGCAAAAGTGGAGGGAGTGGTGGAGGCAATACTGGATCTAGTGTGGTCAAAGAGACAAATTGAAATTAAATACCAATTGTAGTCCTAATAGGTGATGTCAATGTGGTTCTCGAAAGCATTTATCTTTACTTTTAAATGAACAACTTGCTTTATAAAAACACTCTACTCTATTTCCATGGTACGATAATGGTTTCATTTACCTAAGAAAATGGAACGATTATCAATTGTTGGTTATTGTTGGGATAGTAAAGAAATGGGATCTTGACAATAAGATCGATTTGATGTTATCTTAATGCAAAAGTGAAAGCAGGTAGAGCATATATTATGAGACATGATGGCTGGGAAAGTTATGAACATTGCTAAATAATAATTTCAATTTTAATTAACTGGTTTGAGACAATTTGGTTAACCCTAACTTTGTTTAAACAAAGAACAAAAGGTTAAGTGTATGCACCAAAGGATGGTTCACTGAGCACACTCTGATGCTTTAATTAATAAAGATATAAATAAAGTAGAATATGGAGTTGTACCTTAGTTTAATGAAGGCATACTTGAAGTCCTTTTATAAGATTATTGGCATTCATGGATAGGCTAGAAGTTTAGTGGATTTGGGGCCTTATTCATCATGGTTGGTCTTCAGACATGGCAGAAGGATTTTAACTCATGTTAATGTTTAATAATTAGTGTTAAGGAGAAATCCTTACTTGACTTTAAAGTATGAGTTAGCATTAGTTGGATTGGTTAAGATTTAAACTTAAGTAATGCTTGCTTATTGTGATAAGGCATTGTGCTCACATAGGTCAACGTGGCAATTTTTTTGTCTAATTAGGTTAAGGCTAGTTAGACATATTGGTCATTATCACTAAGTTTATTATTTTTTTCAATTCAGCAATCAAATTTTCTTAAAAATAATTTATTTCTTACCTAAAAAATGATTTTGGGCAACATTTGTATAGAAGTAATACTGAGTTTTCAGTAGTAATATAGAATTAGAAATTTTTTTATGATAGGCTTAGGCTTTGTTTGGTATAACTAATTAATAAATTAATTAATAGCTAATTTTCTTACCTTATAACTAATAAATTAACTAATAACTAATTTTCTTAAAAATTTTCTTAATTTTTTTCAATTCAACAATCAAATTTTCTTAAAATAATTGATTTTCTTACCTAGAAAATGATTTTTGGGCAATATTTATAGTAATATTAAATTTTCAGTAGTAATATAGAATTACAAAATTTTTCATGGTAGGCCTAGGTTTTGTTTGACACAACTAGTTAATAAATTAATTAATAACTAATAAGTTAACAAATAATTAAAAACTTATAGTTTATAATTGATAAGATAATTAATTGTATTAGAAGTATTTGGTAAGACTAGCAACTAAACTAGCTAAAAAATGTAAAATGACGTGAAAAGATGTATTAATATAATTAGATATATTAATTAAATTAATTCATATTTATTTTGAAATCAAATTATATTAATGTAATCAAAATATTCAAAATAAAAATTATATTACCTATAATTTAATTAATTATATGTATAACATTACATTTTTTATTTATATATTATTCAAACAATAATAGAAGATTTACATACTTATTTTTTATTTATATTAAATTAATAAAGATATATCAAATATTTATTAACATAATTAAAATATATGTTATCATTTAATTAAAATAAGATTGGAAAATTTGAATTTTTTTAAAAAATTATTAACTCATAAGTTATAAATTATTTTGTAAAACTTATTAAATTACAGCTTGAGTTTTGACTCTATTTGACATAATTAGCTAATAAGTTATTTGATAATTAATAGTTATAATAAGTTAACTAATTGTATTAGAGGTGTTTGATAAAATTAATTATTGAATTAGTTGACAAATATAAAATAATATAAATTTGCACACTTTTATTTATATTAAATTAATAAAGATATGTTAAATATTTATTTATATAATTAGAATACAAATTATCACTTAATTAAAAGAAAATGGGTAAATTTGAAATTTTTTTAAAAAGTTATTAGTTTATAACTTATAAACTACGTTGGGATGCTTATTAAATAAGAATTTATAAGTTATCAATTTGTAGTACACCAAACACTTTTAAAAGTTAACTTATATCTTGTTAAGTTGAGTTATTTTATTTTTTGCGTCAAACACACACTATAAATTATCAGCTTCTAATACATCAAACATTCCTAAAAGTTAGCTTAAGTCAATAAATTATAGAAAATTAATAAATTATAAATTAATTTATTTATTGCTTCAAATAAACACCTAATCTAGCAATTAGATTATAGTAAAATTTGTGTGATGTAATGCAATTAAATACATACTATTAATTATATCGAAAGGAGTTTAAGTGCATTTAACATAGTTATTCACATAAAAATTTTCACTTAAAGAGAGTAGTTTTAAAATGGAAAAAAAGATGGGGAGCAATTTAATCAATGTAATTTCTAAGAAAATATCTGAAATCCGAAAAAACAACATAATATAGGACTAAGAAAAATAATATGCAAAACTAGAAACAATGCAAAATAAAAATATGTAACATAAAAGCTACTAATTATTAATTAAAAGCCTAAAATGATCGGATGGATTGGTCTTATTCTGTCAGTCTTTAACAAAAATGTTTATGTTTGTACGTGGCTCTCTGCATTAGAAACTTTGAATTCATAAGATGGGTGGCAAAATCAGTTTCAAAGTCGAGACCATGTTTGAAGAAGGCCCCGTGGCTGCCTATTTCCCTGCAAAGTGCTCTGCGACGAAACTTTAGTACCCTCAAATATCATTTTTCTTCGTACCGTGGCATGTAATTAGACACTGCTAGCTTGATTCAACATTCTTCGATACATTTATGCTTCACCACACATTGGCGGCCGTCATCAACCGAATCATGCAATTCTAATTCATGACATTATGCTTACAAATATCAACTTTTTGGAAAATTGTGCAAACTAATTAGAGCAAATGATGATATTTTGAATAGTTGGACTACCAAATGAAATGGATTCTTCAGAATTTTGAAAATGTAAAGAGTATCGCTGGAAAGTGTTCGATAAATTGATTGAGCGAGACTGCATGGAGACAAAGTATTCTATTTGAACACAGCTATGACAATATTTATTGACCTTTTTTCCCCACTAAAAGGAACTAATTGGATATTACATGTATCATCACGAACAAAAACTCAAAAATTCAGCAAATATCGATTTGTTTGACATTCCACCAAGACATCAGATAGAATTGGAACAATCCACCGACGAGAATGTATATGCATCGTTGGTGAGCAACATCCAATAATCGCATTTGACATTGTAATTTCAAATTTTGCTTCTTTTACCATTTTAATTCAGTATCCAAGTTGTTGGATCAATTCATTATTACTAGGTTGCAAACCTTGAGCTTCATGACTCTTGTAATTGTATCTTGATATTTGTGGAATGCATTATTACTAATGCGGTGATATTGTTTACCACGAACCGATGTCACAATATTGATAGACATAGAGTCAAGGGTGTAAATAGCTTTATGTTGGATAAAATGAAATAGAATAGAATAATCATTTTATTTGGTACAATTAAAATAAAATGATCATTCCATTATATAATTATGTTTGATATATGAAATATTATGAGAAAAAGAATGAAAAAATATGTGCTAATAATACCTTTAAAGATAAAAAGAAAGTATAAATTTGAAATCATACTTATATAAAGGATGATATTGTTATTTTTTTATTTATTTATAACTGAATATATATATGTTGTTCATGTATATTAAACAATAAAATAATATATGTGAAATAAAAAATATAAGATATGATGAATAATAAAAATACTATATTTTAAATTCAATTATTAAAATTATAAATAACACAAAATCTTAGATAGTAAAAGTATAAAAAAAGTTAATTTGCCAGAATTTTTATATTAAATAATTTCCATAAAAAATACCAAAAATACTTTATTGTAAAATTTATTATTAAAAATATAATTACTAAAATACTTGAATGAAATATATCTAAAATACCATTTTATTATTTATCAATAAAGAGTAATATTTAAATATATAAAAAAATAAGAGAGATAGAAGCATCAAAAAATTATTCCTGAAATGATAAAATAACCATTACATCACTTTTATTATAGAATAAAAATTTCATCAATGAAATGATCATAGAAATGGATATTTTCATTCCGAGACAAATAAACTCTTTTCATTTCATTAAACAAGAACATTATTCAACTGATAAGCAAATTTATCAACACAGTCCCCCTTAAACTTCCTTAATTCTAATGCTAGAGCAATCCACACAAGACTTCTGGTCAGCAAAATAAAGTTGTTCAGGTTCAATGTTTAATGGGTTTTAATTTCGTCACCTCTTGGAACTTTGCCTCCCTATCATTCTTAGAATTGACACTATGGCATAAAAAACATTTTCCAAGACCCATTCTTGAAATTAATATTTTGTCATAAAAATTATAATTGTAAAAATATAAAAATTCTAATTCTCTAGTTTTTATTTATATCAAATAATTTTTTTTAAATAAATATCTTATTTTAAATTTTACTGTCATTCCTTGATAAATGAGATTCCCATTCCATTCAGTTTATTGGGTCATGTTTCCTCTGTACCAACATTGTGGGTTTTTTATGGGCTCCTTCCTCCATAGGAGCGTGTTACAAACTGTGATCATGTCATAATCAAGACCTTAGCTAAGCTCTTACACCTGTCTACACATTACCAAGGTTAATAAATTCGAATATCATCCTTGCAGCAGTAATACTCGTCGGTCAATTTTGCATTTTCATCTTATCCGAAATTTGTACAAGCTATCAAGTACGCCGTAAATAAGCTTTGCCTTCTTCTCTAAGCCAGGGTTACCAACAGACGAATAGCTCTTTCGATATATTTTCTTCTTTCTGGAGTTCCCCATCACATTTTTTAATTGAGTTATACTTGAACCATCACTCTGGCCCTTTGCTCGTTCCGGCTGATTTCGTGGTGCTATCTCCTCTGTCCTTGCTGTCATACCATGAACCCAGAATTTGCAATAAGGAACCATCTTCCTCATCACTCTGGGGCTCTCCTTGCATTTCTGGTTTGTTCAGACAATAGTTATCTCCTTCAGATTCAAAATCACCATTTGACAAGTGAGGGTTCATATTCAGACGGGACTTCAGTCTTGATTTTGCATCACGCCGGTTGGAATTATTAACACAAATAGGACCTAGTTCTTCCCATAGAGAGTCCATGCTATCATCATTTTTGACAGAATCAGAGAACTTACCATCTGAGTTGGACACTGGAAGACTGCTATTGGTTCCTCGAGGACTGACAATAGAATTTTCAAGTCCAGAAGCACTTGGGGCACAATCAGAAGGCATAATGTGACCATTATAAACTCTCACTCCAGGCATAAGCCTCAATAAGGATGCCAAGTTTTGATAACCAAGCTTCTGGATATCAAGGGGATAGCCACAACTTGCATAGAATTGTTCCCGGAAACAACCCATATTAAATCCCTCTGGGTGTTCCCTCAATATCTCATTCACGAGTTCCAGACAATCCGCTAAAATATTGTCTCTAGACCTCTTAGTTTCTTTACTTCGTCCCAATAACCGGTTCTTTCCAACTGGTTGAGTAAGCCTAAAAGGTAACCTTTTAGAGTGGCCCTCCTCAATCCATTTTTTCTCAGATATTAACAAATCCACCAGTTGAAGGAGATGGGTGTAGCTGAGAGATCTAATAACCAGAGGACCCTCCTTTTGCAAATTACGTGCCATATCCTTCCTAAGCAAAACAATATATAGCAGAATACAACTGAGTTACATTTGAACAAATAGCCATAAAATGACTATCATAAAAATGAGGGCGATAAATCACACAATTATCAAGAGTGATTTGTTACATATCTTTCATTTGATTTGCTAGGAAAAACTTAGATAATAAATAAGAAATGAAGAACAAGAGCAGATGGCCAACATTCAGTTGATAATAATGACTAGGAAAATATTTACAATAGCTCACTCTAACCTGCTTCTTGATCGGAAGACAAGAAGTGATCCTCTGAGTGTGAAAACAATAGATTCCATGTCACTCCAAAAGGAACTATGAAAAAATAACGTGGGCTTCTCAGAATGCATAACTGTCTGGTTTAGTTCGGTTAACTTGGGCTTTCCAGAATGACCAACTGTCCCATTCTGGTGAGCATCCAAGTCATCAGATTTACCACCACTTTCCCTGAATGACCACCATCTTGTAATCCAACCCAAGAAAGATGGCTCCTTGGTAGAACCACTACAGGTTTCAGTACCCTCACTAAGTTTTTTCTCAACAACAGTTTCATCAATAGTTTGTTTCCCCTTTTTCTCCACAACTTTGTGCTTTTCAGATCTATCAACGGAAACACCATTATTTTCCACTTTTGGGAAGCTATGCTCAGCAGAGTGATTTGCTGAAATAGTAGAATTGTGATTTAAATTCTTAGAGCCAATAATTCCATTACCAAACAATTTCCTCCACATCTTTCTTAAGAAACCTACCTTAGTTTTGGCCATTTCTTCCTCTACGGGTGGTGATTGATTTTGCTGATTCAATTTATTCAGATTCACAACCTCCTCACTGAGTGGACAGGAATGCTGCATTTTGTTTTGGGGCTCAACTACTTGTGTTTCAGAGCATGAAGGAAACAATAATTTATCATCCTCAGATTGTCCATCAGATTTATTTTGAAAAGAGAGCTTTGATTGTACCCCACCTGCGCATCTAGCCACCTTTTTCAGCTCACGAGAGAAGCCCATTGACGTTGTCCTGTCTGCCTTGGTAGCCACCCTTTTTGGATTTTTTCCCACCCTTAGTTCATGAGATGGGGCCATTGATGGTGTCCCATCAACAATTCTTGTGCTGTTTTTCTCCTCACCATTTAGCTTTGAAGTTGAGCCATGGTTGCACTCATCATTATCATCAACAAATGTTGTTGATGGTACAACACTTCTCCCAAGGGATTTACAGTATTTTTGTGTGGTGCTCCGTACAACAAACTTACCATCAGGTCTAGGCTGACAACGTACAATTCGTGGCATTGATAAAAGAAAGCGGGAGAATTTTCTATATCCATAGTAGTTTTTGCCAATGGCCACATGATGCTTTCTCAACTCTTGATGAAAATCTGTAATGGAGAACCCTTTTGGATGCGCATTCAGTATATGCCAAATCTTCTTCACAACTGTTTTTGGAACAGGACGTAACTTTATATCTGGTATAGATTTAGAACTCCCTACACTTTGTAAATACGTAAACTGATCAACAGATGAGAATGGATCTTCAGGAGGCCCCCTATAGTGTCCATACCAAGAAGAAGAGGGACCATCAGGGGGATGGTTTAAATATTTTCCTGTAAGGGTTTTTCCTTCAAGCAATGAACTCCACTGCCACATTATAGTTGCCGCGCTGCACAGAACATTAGAGGCAAAATCTGGTCTTGCAAGCAAGACATTATAGTTATTCATTCTTAACCGGTGCAAAACACTGGCAAAGTCTCTATCTCCAGAAATCAGAAACAGATGTGCAGGTGGAGGATTGTTGGAAACCCAATACAGAAGATCAAGAAGAAGAGATCTATCAGCACTATTTTTTCTGCCTGTACCCAAAAGAAATATCAGAATTCAGTAAAGTTTTTAAGCTACATAGCTAAATACACTGTACATGCCATGTAAATTATTCAGGATGGATTCGGCAATTTCATATTCACCTCAAACATGATGTGTTTACAGTATCACCACCAGAACAACGAGAATCAGGCACTACAACCCAAAAAAAAAAAAAATGACATCTGGAATGTGCAAACAGCAGAGGTTATCTAACTGGAATGCACAAGAGAACCACATTTCGCATCTTACTCCGTCACCAACAAAAGCATTGAGGAGGACTAAATTTGCCCAATTACTTAGACAATCCAAACTTTTCTTCAGCCACCAGTTGGCACTAGATCCCAAAAGAAAAGGTTTTGATTCATGCAACATCAGAAAAAACGATACAAATTGTTAGCAAAAACATTAAATACACTCAATGCTAGTCCCAGAACTGCTAATTTATTCAGATCCATTAAGTAACTTAATCCAAGCTGTTACAAATGAAACATGCCGCCAGTGTAAAATATTATAAAAGTTTGGACCTGATCTGAACATTTTTATTGCCAATTATGGATAAAAGATACGCTGAAAAGAAACTATCTAAGAAACTAAATGTCAATTGAAAGGAATTGTTCATACTTATTTTTTGAAAGGAGCAGAAAGGGTTAAAACAAGTGACAAAATGCACAAGAAGACATGCTTGATACTCAATTTGACTTGTAGTCATAATTTCACAGGATTTGAAACAAAAAATTCAGCTTCAAGTGACAAGAATACACTGACCGTTACTTATAATTTCAGACTGATGAAGTGAACAACAAACCAGAAGAGAAAAATACGGGAAGAAAGCCTTTGTTGATGCCCAAGGTTTGACGCATGGTCGTATGATAGTTCTTATTTGATCAAATCCAGTATATCTTCAGTACATGACAAAATAGACAATGCATAACCTTAAACCCTAAACCCTAACCTAAACCACATACACCAGAAAAAAAGGGAAAATTTTCATTAACTTTTTTTTTTTTTCATTGTGCTAACAATAAACGGGACAAACCATTTGGGACGTGGGTGAGATTAATCCCAGTCGAAGACAAGCCCTCCTGGTTCACCCTTGACAGCTGCAAAACATCACCAAAGGCCGTAATTTGAACAGGACCCAATATTCCATGGACCCTGACAGCATTAGTTATAGACTGCGCGACTTTGAAAACGTTAATGCCAGCAGGTAAACTACAATTCTCAAAGTCCCACCACACTGAAACCCTCACATTTCGGGACTCCTCGTCATGGCGTCTCGAGGAGGAACAAAAATGAGATGGGTAATTAATCGAAGTTGGAGAGTCAGAGATATGAAGAAAAAACCGACGAGGGGCTGAGGAAGAAGAAGAGGGTAAGAAGATTAAATTTTTTGGGAAGAGAAGTCTCATTGTTGCTGTAATCGGAGTAAGTAGCTGTCTCGGTCCCAAAATTTGAATTTGGAATTGCGAAGTGCAAACGAGAAATGAGTCCCGTCATTTCATGGAGGTGTGTGACTGTGAGCCAATGATAGGGATTGAGGTGCAAAGAAACGCCGGTGTCCGTGAGGATTTTCCTAAAACCTTTCCTCGGCCGAAGCCCCCACAACCACGTACGGCGTCGATCCGCCGGTCAGGTCCGGATTAGTCATGTTTGGGCTCAGCAGGCCTTATCGGATGCATAGGCCCATTATGTGTTTCGTTGTTGTTGGGCTAAACCTACTTAAGGCCTAAAGAGAGAACAAGATATCATAGCCCAACACAAATAGACTACTGGACTTTACTTTAAAAGGCCCATTTTGTATTTCCCTGGAGTAAGCTGGTTTGGCCCTGAATTTGGCAGTTTTTGTTTTGGGATCGGGTCGGGTGTAATGAGCGCGGGCGACTTCTTTCCAGAGAAAATACGAAGCAAACTAAACAGTTATACATGACCAAGGCTGAGAATAATGAAATGGGGCGGCACTGGAGAAAAAGGAAGGTTGAAAAAGAAATAATGAAAGCCAAAAGAAAATGTAGGATCTTTGCAGTCAATTACTTGGTTAAATAATAAAAAGGAAGGTTTGATTAATAGGAGAGTATATGTCTTTGGCAAAAAAATTTTATGGAGTGAAGATTCTGGACATGGACCACAACAGTGTTGCGAAAACTGCATGCCTATCTCCATCATCTTCCTCTGGTCAAGGTCAACAGATACACAAAAGGAAAAGGGCTTCTTTAAATTTTTGACAGATATATTCCAAAGCCGATGAGCCTAATCTTTTAAATGTGGGACCTAGCATGGCCTGTAATTTAATCTCTCTTTGTTAGTTCATCGGTCATTACTACAAAATCTCGACCAACAGCACTGGTTATGTGCAATTCTACAGAGAACGACTTCGGCTTCCCAAAATGCGCAGGTGTTTGGAAAAGTAATTTCAAGCGGGTGATTTATTTTGGATAAGAATTTCAAATACTCGTTATCAAAATTCTTGTTTGGCTAAACACCCATAGCATTTATAAATTGCCCTGAAAAGTTGAGTGGGTAATTTTAAATTTCAGAATTCAGTGCTTCAAATTCCATTCAAATGGAATAACATACTCTTTGGTTTGAGAGGAATCACATTTTCGTCTCATGTGAAGATCAGGCCGAGACCTACTTTTGCTTTCCGGTGTTCCATATATTTATATACATAAATATAATGACTGATGTAATATACTCGATATAGTAACTGGTATAATATACTTGATTTTATGATGCAACTTATTTTTATGTTGATAAAAATTGTATCTTAAACAATTTGATTATTAATTAATTTTCATAGCATGTATTTTTATAATTAAAAAATCAATTGAAATATATTTCAAATTAGTTAATTATTGAAATAATAGGAAAATTAAATTATTTTAATACAATAAGTAATAAGTCATTTATTTTATGTAATATAAATTATAAAATTTGCTATATTAATATTTATTTTTAACTCTTTGTTGGTTTGTTAAAAGTGCTGAAGAATGTATTGATATAACTATACGTGTTATCCAAATAAAATATTCTTTAAATGAATGGAATTAAAATGAAAGCAATTAAAATCTATGCATTTCAATCACCCCTAAAATTCAGTTACCCCTTTTCATTTCACCTAAACCCATTTAACCTTCATCCTTCTTTCTTCCTTCATATCTTTTGTACCCTGGAGGTTCCAAACCCGGGGTGACCTGACACCTCCTAGGCCATTAGATGAGGTTACCATAAATTTTGATAATCTCATCCAATGGCCTAGGATGTGCCATGTCACCCCGGGTTTTGGAACTCTCGGGACACCGTAGAATTCTCCTCTTCTTCTTAATCAAAACAAAAAGGAATCAATCTTAATAAAAATTTCTATTCAATCAAGGAAAGATCATCTAGCCCTCTATTATTACTAATCTCTTCTTCATTCTTCCTTTAAGTTTAGTGGAATTTAAGTAATTTAGATGAAAAAAGGGTTTTGAATCCTAATTTGAATCTTTGGGATTTTAGATAATTAGGACTAAACAAACTTTAAATCTATCTTTTTATTGTCTCCTCCATATTAGATGAGTGAACATTTTACTATGTCTTACTTATTTTTAAAAGACTTGAATATGTTGAATTTGGTTTTTATTTGATATTAAATTAAATGATTTGAGGTAAATTGCTAGATATTGATGTTTGACATAGAATAAAAGTGGAATTTAGTAGTTATAATATTATTTTTGTATGAAGTAATGCTTGGGTTGAGTTATAATACATGTATAATAGAATTGGAGGGAGTTCTTTCATATATGAATAGTAAATTTCTAGAAAAACATAAAAATTTCATGTATAAATCAATATTTTAAAATTGATTCATTGGATTCAATATGCACAAAATGTACTTAAGAATCGATTCATCCCTTCCAGAATCAAAATCGTGGGGTTTAAATTGATTCAGCATGTGGCAAAGAGCAATTACCCCAGTATTGAATTGATTTAACGCTTCCAAAATTGGAAAATTTTACTTAAAATCAATTCATTACTTATAAAAAGTTATTGGAGGCCTTAAATCAATTGCCTTTTCTAAATTTTATGTTTTGCTTTTAGAATCAAATGTAATTGATCATTTTAATTTATGCTTATATATGAAATGAATTGTGATTATAACAATGGGAATTTTTGTCCTTCCTAGACATATGAATAGCAATTTTACATTAAAATTTTGTGGAAATGTGATTATAACTAAATAAATGATATCAATTATGTATTTAAGGCCATGCAAAAAAGGCATATTGGTGTTGACATGTACTATTTTGTTATGATTCATTTTAATTTATGTTGATTAAGTTAACTTGTGTTAATATTTATAAATGTTGAGATAAGGGTGGATTAATATTACTTGAGAATGGAACACTAGATTCAGTAAACATTTGTGAAGCGATAAGATAAACCCTAAAGAGATAAGGTTGAGTTTGTGAAGGAAAAAGGATGATTAGGAATCATAAAGAAATTTACTTGCTTTCTTTTTTATCTGTTATATTATTAAGTTGATGTTGATGCATTAAATGAGATAAGATATTTGTTCTTACTGTGCATATAGGGATGATATGATTATTAATGAGACTTGTTATGAATTGTGTAAAAATTAGGATGTGTACAAAAAAAGGTAAATATGGTTAGTAAGATATAAATTGTTTTTATGATTTCCTTGTTTTATAATGCTTATATAGTAAGTCTCTAACTTACCTTTTCATATGTTTAAATATGCAGATACTCAAGTTGGTATGCTTCCTCTACTACCATAACAAAGATAAATTTTTCAAGAGCTCTTTTTAGCAGGATCAAGGGCAGTAGTTAGATATTTTATTTATAAATATATTTTAGGCCTTAGATAATAGGAGTAGATATATTAAGGATAAATTCTTTTGTTTTACCATATTAAGTTAAGTTAGCTTATATTTGACCATATTAAGAATTATAAGCAAGTTTAACTTTCTTTATTTGATGAAAACTGATTTGATGAACATTTTTATTATTAAATCATTAAAAAAATCTTATTGCTAGTAGCATATCTTTTAACACATGTGCTTAAAAATTAAGTAAGGTTAGAAAAGACTAGTAGAACCTAATAGGAAAAGTTCCATATTAATTATGAGTAAGGATAGGTTATGATATATTATAAATCTTATTATATAAAATAAACATGACAATAACATTTTTTATTATTCAATTCTAAAAAATTACTATTTTTAAAAATATTAGCTAGATTCCCAATAATGTTTTTGACAAATCGAAAACATTAACTAATTTTGGTCCATATGCCACAATTAAGTTTTAGGACTTATTTTCAAATTTAATTAATTGTAAATTTGACAATGTTGATAACATGTCTTATCATGTTTTTTTCTTAATGAAGGAATGTTTAAATCACTTAATGCATATATACAAGCATTAGAGATTGAATTCTAAATATAATGAAAGGTATAAAATCTTTAAAGGATATCAAATGCCACTTAAATCAAAAGTTCTTGACATTTAATCTAGGATTTTTATGTGAATGATATATGTAAATTAATTTAAAAAAATATTTGCATATTACAATCATAACACATGTTTTTGAATAAATAACACCATTAACTTCTTCAATGTAGTAGGCATGTTAGGTACTTACACTTTACTTTGAATTAATAAACATGTGATTATATATGTCATGGTTAGAGCTAACAATTGTTATCTATATCCATTCAAATTATAATCCATCTATGTTAACTTTAGAGTTAATATAAATGAGTCATTATTAACCTTATTAAATAAGGATCATATTGATTCAATCCATATATAATTATTTATTCATTTATATTTATAAAAGGTAAGTTCATGTAATATTCAAACTAATATTACAAAATTTCTTTATAGTTTAATGTAAATTTAATTATTTACAAATTTATTGTTACACCCTTTAAAAAATTAGGATATAGTTTATTTTTTTAGTATTATTTGTGTGAACCAATAACTATTTAATTATTATAGATATATTTAGAATGAGGATTTATTTAAAGAAAATAAAATTTTATGATGTTACTATGAAAAATAAAATTTAATATGAGTTAGAGTCCAATTAGAATTTAATAGAGATGTATAGAGGAAATTTAGAAATCAAATTTCCCATTTTGCTCTTAAACCTTTACCAAATTACAAAAATTCCATTTTTAAATAATAAAACCCTATCACCCTTATTTCTCCTATTTCCTTAGCCAAGTTCATTACCCCTTCCTCCTCTTATCTTTTCAATTTCTTTGCTAGATTTCAAGTTATTTCATCAAGAACTAAGTAGTTATATGTAAGAAGTCATCAATAATTCCTCATCAATAAGGTAACCTTTTATAATTATCAAGTTGTAGTTAGTAAACTCTTAATTAAGGATTCAACTTAATTCTTCCCACTTTAATGTTATTTAAGGAAAACTATTTACATTTTCAACTCCTTTTCATCTCTTCTAAATTTTAGTTAAGAAAATAATCTACTTAACTATCTTAATTTGTATGATTGCAAGTTCTAATTTGTAAGTAAGGAAAATTAAGGAATTTGATGATTATAGTTTGAAAACTTGTTGATGGTATGAAATTAGTGTTGTGATGAGTCTAAGCATGTGTAAGGATGTTAGGTTACAATGAAATCCCAAATTTAGAAGTGTAAATGTTGATTTATATGGTAAAAATGACTATTTATTTAGTAAAATTTGGTGGAAAGTTGGAAAATTGAGCTTATATTTGAGTATAGTAATTAAATATGGTCTTAGAAATCACTTCTAACAAGCTATATTTGACTATGATAATCAAATATCTTAATATGGTCTTGTCTTTGGATGCTTACAACTAAATATGATAATCGATTATAACTATACCCTAAGTCCTATAATTGACTCTTATATTAAGTATCATAAAATTATTCACCTTGGACTAAGACTATTCAAGTATTATAATTAATTGTGAACTCCAATTTCATTTCTAGAGTCCTATAATTGATTATAATAGTCGATTATCATACCTTTGTGCCATTTTTGATAATTATGCTAAATTCATGTGATAATAGTAGTTGTATAGCTTATGTATTATTGCATTTAACTTTTAGATGAACTCTTGATACCATAATGATGAAGTTATGAGATGATGATGAGTTATATATATATATATATATATATATATATATATATATATATAGAGAGAGAGAGAGAGAGAGAGAGAGAGAGAGGGGGGGGATACATAGACACACATACATATACACTTGAATTATTATGACTTTACAATTGGAATCTTGGAAGGGGACATGTTTATGTAATAATATGCAAATATGGGTGATGAAATGTGATGATGATATGAAATAATGCAGGATTTGGGAAAATGTTTATAAAAGGATAAAGTTTATCTTTGAGGAACAAAGATGAGTTTGTGAAAGGAAAAGGTTGACTAAGAGATATAAGATGATTTCACTACTTTCTTTTATTTGTCTTTAGGCTTATATAATATCTTTTGATATGGTTATGATTATAAGTATTGTATAGAACATGAAACAATGTGGCTGAGAATGACTGCTGGAATATTCAATTGGAAAGATATATGATTATCTAGATATTTGTTAAGTAGATTATTTACTAATTAAGTTGTTAGTTCACTCTATTTAGTTGTTTTCCTTTTTTAGATGTGCTTGTTTGAAGCTCCTTCACTCTTATCAATAGCTTAGGATTGAAAATTTCTTTGATATTTTGTGTTAGACAACAATAGTCAAATGTAGCCTATAATTAGAAATGGTTAGGCTTGTAGTGATAAATTTGTGATATTATAAATACTTTTGAAAATGCTTTGACAATGTTTATAAAATTAATGATTTCATCCTTGAAATTATAAGATGTTAGTAAAAGAGTAAAATATTTTTTGAAGTATATAAAATTATAATTTTATCCTTCAATAATGATTCATATAGACAATTCTATATAGATAATTTTGTCTCTAAATCACTATATAGAGAGGGATGAAATTGTCTGTGTGAATTATTTTTTAAGAATGAAATTGTAATTTTATATAATTTAAGGATAATTTTATTAGTACTTCATAATTTCAGGGATAAAATAATATATTTAATTTTAAATATTTTGCTTGTATTTATGTGATGATGTCAAGTTTAGAAACCATTCAAGTTAGTAAAAATTAGAAAACGAGTTTCACATTAATTACAACTAAATCGGACATAACATTTATTCATCTTAAATAAAGTATCTTGATATTCTTATATATGTGATGATATTATTTTGTATTTAAAAGAAGTAAAGTAATATGTAATCACTCATAATAATCTAACTTTAATATTATATAAGAATTAAATTTAAAAATAAATTTATAGATAGTAATTTTACAAAAAAACCATAAAAAAATAATTTTAAATATTGTTGTCAATGACCCATACACTTTATTATTTTAAATGTTTTTATTTTATTATATTGTCAATTTTGGATTAGATCAATTTTACTTGATACACATTTAATGTTAAAATATCAGGTTAGCTACATTTAATATAAAAATAATTTAAAGAAATATAATATTAAGAAAATGATTATTTATATAACCAAATTAAAAAAAAAATTAAAAGGAACGTCAAAATATAGTCTAAAAGTTATAGTTGCATAAATTTGTTTTAAAATTGTGACAATAAATATAATATATTAACAAAAAATAATATAAAAAATAATAATAATATATGAAATAATAACAATTAAACAAATAAGTATTGAGTGAAAGTAATCATATTTTCAAAGTTCACAAGTCATTCATGACTTACTTAATATTCTTTATTGAATCATTAATGTATAAATGGATGAATAATCATCTCCCCACTTTTAATGCAACAAAAATACTATATGTACAAAAAAATTTAAATTGAATTTTGAATATTTTATATTTATTAAATTAAATTAAATTTTATAAATTTATTTTATCATTTTGTATTTAATAAATTCACATTCGGAATCTCATTTTTGCTACATATACTATTATTATTTAATACGATATATATTCATCCTAATTTTGGCACTTCTGGTCATGGCATCCATGTAAAGCGCAAGCAAGCAAGCAGTTGAAGTTCCTATTCTCGCTGGCCAACCACATCACATCACAGCTACCTGAGCTTAAAGGTCGCATTATTCTTATCAAATATAATTATGCCCCCCTGACTCACATGACTGCAATATTAATATTAAAATGATCACTGGGGAACCTGGAATTTAATTCTTGCTCTTCATGGTGAGATTTCGGTCGAAAAGGAATCCTGTCTGTTGATTTGAGTGATTTTCATTCTCGCATCAGAACCAGAGCTTGAAATGATTTTCTTTTCTCATCAATTTTCAAGTATTTTGACAATACATGAGAATAAGGAGGCCTTCAAATACAGAAGCATCAATTCACACACAAACATACAAGTGATTAAATAAATTCATGGGCAAGAAATTAAAAAAAATAAAAGACGTGGATGAATTTCATAAAAATAATAAAATAAGAAAATTTATATTTTATTGCTAGTTTTGTATGCATATATATGGCAGAGAAGGTAAAGACTCTGCCAACACAGTAGTCAGCTTTTGTAGTGACGTTACTCTTTTAGCCACCACCTCTCATAAGGCAAACGAGTTTATTTAATTTGCGGCAAAGAGATCCTACACAACACATTGCGGAAAAAAGATACTAGTTTTTAGCATTAAAACATTACTTTTCTGGGAAGAAAGGCCGAAAGATATGATGCTTCAAATTAAAATTAAGAGTGCGTAGAGAATAGATGCAACACTCAGGCACTCGCAACTTTCAAATCCAACTCTCCTCGTTTCTCATGCTTCCATTTTCTCCTTTTCAGCCTTATAAATTTTTCCGTTGGTGGCACTCTAAAGCAGTGAGCTAATTCCATAAGTTTTTTTTAGCTGTCAACGTCAATGGCTTCTAAGAAGCCATATTTGGCAGTGTTTCTACTACAAATCATATATTCAGGCATGGTATTGTTGTTGAAGGCCGTACTCAATGACGGTATGAACGGCAGTGTCTTCATCTTCTATAGACAATTAGTTGGAACTGTTGTACTTGTCCCTCTGGCCTTCATATATGAAAGGTAATCAATAATTCAATTGATCTCTTCTTCTTTCTCTTCCTCTCGTCCCATTTTGCATAATTATATAGTTGAAATACTGTTTTGGTTATAATTGTTCCAGAAAAAGTGCTGTGCCTCTCTCATTTGTGACCTTCTGCAAGATATTTATGCTTGCATTTCTGGGGTAAGTTTTCTAAATATTTGTGATATCATAGTTTATTGTGGACAGATTAGGAGATTCAATAGAAGCCATTTTTGTTTTAACTTATAATTCATTAATTTTTATCAAAAAGGCAACCATACTTAGAACTTAACCATTTTGCATTTCAGGATTACTCTGTGTCTGAATATTTATGCACTGGCCCTTGTTTATACATCCGCGACGTTGGGTGCAGCAATTCTTAACTCCCTCCCAGTTTCAACATTCTTATTTGCTGCACTGCTTAGGTAAACAATGTAAACTTACCCTTTTGGTTTCTAATTAAATTCCAAAGACCAAGAGTTCACAAATAAAGTGGGTGAGTGGTACGTTTTTAATGCATGCAGAATGGAGAAGGTGACAATAAGGACAAAGGCAGGAATAGCAAAGATAGGAGGGCTTGTAGTGTGCATGGCTGGTGTAGCGACCCTTGCTTTTTACAAGGGACGCCAATTAAGGCCTCTGCATCATTTGCTTTATGGATACCATCACTATCAATCCCGTCAGGATCATTTTTGCTCTTCCGAGAAATGGATTTTGGGTTCTTCACTTTTGATCTGTACCATTATCATTTGGGGTTTTTGGCTTGTACTTCAGGTACTGTGCACACTAATGAAATAACTGCTAGAGATCTCTTGATTCTGATAACTTTACACTCACTGTTGCTGACTTGACTCTGAAAACAGGCTCGGCTTCTTAAAAGCTACCCTTCAAAACTAACTTTGACCACCGTTCAGTGCCTTTCAAGCGCAATTCAGTCATTTGGTATTGCTATTGCTTCTGAAAGAGATTTCCGGCAGTGGAAGTTGGGTTGGAACACGAGACTCGTTGCAGTCATTTACTGTGTAAGCATCGAAAACAACATTATCATCATCAATACTTTGCATGGTGCTTTGCTTAGATAGTGGAAAGACTAGTAGCTGAATTCTAGAAACATCTACTCATGCAGCTTATGCAATGGACCATCTCTCGCATTTATGTGAGTCCAATTGACTAAAACCAGTATAAATACATGGACCCTTTTTATGAGAGAAATTTACATAAAATAGAAAAACCTTCTATTATAAATTAAATAAATACATTTTGTAATTTTCTCTGGGCAAAGTGTAAATAAATTTGTTGAGATCTCTATATGAATTAAAGCAAGCAATGTGTTACACGAAACAGGGGACGCTGGTGACAGCGTTATCATATTGGATGCAAGCGTGGGTGATACAAAAGAAAGGGCCAGTTTTCCCAGCCATGTGGAATCCAGTAAACCTTATTATAACAATTATTGGCTCCATAGCTCTGTTGGGTGAGGCCGTCAGATTAGGCAGGTAAGTAGTTGTAATAGCTTGATTTGAAACATTATCCTAGTACCTTCACTTTTAAATCTATGTCCGTGCTTTGTTTGTTTCAGCGTTCTTGGTGGAATTCTGTTGGTTCTGAGTCTATACTGTGTTTTATGGGCAAAAATCCAGGAAGAACGATCCGCTCATCAACCTTCTTTACCCGTTCAAGCCCATCAAAAAGGGTGCGCAGAGTTGAAACAATCAGAGCCTTGCACTAGTGAACCAGCATTACTAGTCTAATTTTTCTTTTTCCCTCTTTTTATCTCTTTTGATTCCGGTCAAGACATGTCCAAGCTAACTCAAAAAAGTTACTTTCACATAGTATTCTTATCTTATATATTTTTCATGTCTGTCTTTCTTTTAATAAATTACTATAACAATAATTGATCTAAAGATCACACATGTGAATGGGAATATATAATTTAATGTAGAAATGGTGCATGTATCAATAAAAAGAATTTTGACGTTGATTTGATGGAAAACACGAAAAAAGTAATATCTGATTGCCTCTAAAAATTGATAACCAGACCGGGTCACATGCGGTTAGTTTGAATGAATTTAGATTGATTATATGTTCTTTATTATTTTATAGGGGTTATGAATCGGCTCATAAAATGAGAAAAATGCAGTTCATCTTTTAGTGTTCAAATAAATCGAGTCGTTTGAGGGACTAATGCAATACTAAATCTGTTATATACTATGGAGCAGGTTTGTTTAGCAGTTTATGAATAATCTTAAATATTCCTATGATTAGAAGTTAGAAAATTTTTAAGGTATGTTGTTGGTAAGGTTTGTTATTTTAATAAATTGTATCGTGGTGCCGCTTCTTGAATTTCTTTTCAAAAAGGTGTTAACGCTGATCTTTATTTTAAAGAAGTGTCAGTTTTATGAATTATTAATACTATATTTTTAAAATATCCTTTTTTTAATTATGAGGATGCGATTGTAAATTAAAAATTTTAGAAGGGCATAATTCCGTAATTAGTTAACCAATTTTTACATATAACCATTCATGTTCATTCATCTTCTCATGATTTTTCCATAGAAAATAAGAAAATTTAAGTTCGATGAAATTTATCAGGCTAGAAATGTATAGATTGAACTCAAAATTTTGAATGACCATAATTTTGTTTTTGATTGTCCATTTTGGATATTTTTTTTTAATTCCATGTAACTTTTTGAGATCTGCGTGCTTACAGAATGCCAAAGGTGTTTTGCTTATTTTGGCCGGTGCAAAATGCCTTTTTCAATAACTTTTCTTAAGTTTTCTTAATTTTTTTTATTTTTTTTAACTTTGATCTCATTTTTGTTAATTCAAATTTATTCGAATTTCATATTAAACTTTTATTCCCTAACTCTTTTGATGTCTAGTAGTACCATAACAATTTTCTTAACAAATAAAATTATTAAAGAACAATATATTACTGTTTATAGACTAAATAATAACATATTATTATTTCGTTCTAAAATAGTAACACTAACTAAAAAATTTAAATAAATGAATAAATTAAGTATAATAAATAATCAAATTATTAAATAATAACATATTATTATTTATTTTCTAGACAGTAATATGTTACTATTTTATTCTATAATAGTAACACTAATAAAATTTTTTAAATAAATGGATAGATCAAGTCTAATTAATAACCAAACTGTTAAAGAAAAGGATGTTACTGTTTTATTTTAAAATAGTAACATCAATCACAAATTTAAATAAATGAATAAATTAAGTTTAATTAGCAATTAAATTATTAAATAATGGCATATTACTATATGTTCTCCAGAAAATATATACAGTAACATATTACTATTTTATTCCAAAATAGTAATATTAATAAATTTTTTTAAATAAATAGATAAATCAAATCTAATTAACAATTAAACTGTTAAAGAAGAGGATGTTACTATTTCATTTTAAAACAGTAACACAAACTAAAAATTTTAAATAAATAGATAAATCAAATCTAATTAATAACTAAATTGTCAAATAACATCATGTTACTATTTGTTCTCAAGATAGTAATATGTTATTATTTCGTTTCAAAATAGTAACACTAACTAAAAATTCTAAATAAATAGATAAATCAAGTTTAAATAATTCATCCACGATTATTATTATTTTTAAAATAAATAAAAGAAAGAAATCATTCTATAATTTTATGTAAGATTCTATGCCTCTAGGTTTTCATTTATTTTTATTTTGATCTTAACTAAAAATTTATTTTAATTCCAAAAAAATTGAATTTTTATTAATTTTATTTATAATTAAAATATTATATTAATTGAATTTTTATAAAGTTAAAAATTCTCCAATTTTAATTTTTATAAGTTTTTAGTCTTCTATTTTTTATTTATATAAAATTAAAAATTATCCAATTTTAATATTTGGTAAAAGAGGTTTCTATTTTTGTACTTTTGATATTATTGAAATATGTTATAAATATGTCGTTTTGTTTTTTAGATATCGTAATAAATTTTCATACGCGGGTGGACTTAAATAAAAGAATGTAGGCTTGGGATACTTCACTGTAATAAATTGTAACAAAAATAGCAGCCTGATTTTTTTCCATTTTCAAATTTATCTATCTAAAATGGTTTAATAAGAATGTCAGTAACTTGTTTCTTTATCTTTCAATAAATTAGCTTCAGCTTTTCTTTATTCGCTAACTTCCTTGAAAGTGAAATCCAGTTTCTATATACTTGCTCTCTTTCATTAGCAAGCTAAGTTTATAGTTGATTAATTGTCCAAACAAGTCTTCATTACTTCTTCGATCTTCATATTGAGCTTCACATACAAGAAAACAATGCAATAATAATTGTTTCTTTGAACTTCATGAAAATAAAGCGTTGCAAAATTGAAGAATATAACTACTAGTACTTTTTTTATCATCTTAGTTATCACATTAATTGTTATCTTTTTCTCTTAGAACAAGTATCATTAGTAAATAACAATGAAGAGTATGTTAAAATTTATGTTTTTAATGTCTGATTTAGAAGGTGCATTGTAAACAAATAATTCAAAATTAACTTGAGAATAATTTTAATTAAAATGGTTAGTTTACTAAGAGTCAGTTACATAATTGGTTGGTTAGTTAATCAAGTGCCAGAGCATTATAAAAGGAGCGCTCTTTTATTATGTGATATATTTTGGTGTGTTGTTTAAAGTAATTATGCAAAAGAGAGCAGTGAGAGTTTTACATGAGAGATGAGGATGAATGATTACTAGATTTAATGATCCATATGTATCTATGTGATTAAGTGTGCGATGGAAAAAATCTAGTACAGTATTCTTCTTCTTTTTTATTCCTCTTGAGTGTATTGAATGTTCATCATTTCTAACAAGTAAAGGATGAAGAATGCCTTGTGTAATTTACCCTCTATTTTGTCAACTCTAACGATCTTGGGGAGAGAGGAATGGAAACTTCTGTTGATGTTTGCTCATTTCAAGCGTAGTTGCCTTGAATGATTAGTATGCACGGAAGGAAATTGTTCTTATCTTGTAGTTACTTTTGCTAAACAGGAATGGTTTAAGTTTCCCACTCCACGAAATCATTTTGCACCCATTACCAATGCAGGGGAGGGCCCTTTTGTAGATAATATTGAATTGAATAAGGAGGCTTTGGTTAGTGGGCGTCTTTGATTCCGATGCTTAATTGGATTATTTCCCCTTTTAAATCACGCGCGTTCTTCTGGTCATTGAAGTCACGAATTCGTCCATTTTGATTGATGCTAACCGCTGAAAAACCAACTCGATTATTGGAGTTTCTCTGTTCTTTCCTGGTACTTTGACTCTTAGAAAACGGAAGCAAAGCGAGAAAGAGCAGTTAGGGATTTAATGATTTATAAATCAACATAAGAAAATCAAATTCCCTAGAAGAAGGGTGAAAGTGAGGGGACATCTGTATCTAGAATGAATATTCATGCATCATGTGTTCCATATGCTATTTTTATCTAATCATGTTATATGGATTAAAAATAATATTCGAAATTAATTTTTGATTATAAATTAAAGGATGTTAATCAATATAAATAATAAAATAAATTTATAAAATTTAATTTAATTAATGTAAGAAATTTAAAATTCCTTTTTGGTGCATACAATTTTTTTTTTGTCACTCTCTCTACAACACAAATGCCATATCAAAATGCATTTCGGAGTTTGTTTTAGCCATGCGTTTTGCTACTTTCCAAAGCATCACGAAGAATATTGGGAGTTGCATTAAAGCGGGAAATTTTAGTTAAACAAATATTCAAAACGTACGTAATAAAAATATAAATCTCACATGTTTAACTTAAAATATGTTATATGTATAATTTTAAAATATGATGTGTAATCATCAAAATAGGTTATATTTTCAATTAATATATACCTTTTGTACTTGTTTTTGAAAAAAAAAATTAGGCAAGCAACCCTTATCCTTTTTCTTACGGATGAAATGAATCCTATTCCTATAAGGTATTTAATTTGAAAAGTTTAAAGAAAATAATTTCTTTTATTTTAAAGAAAGATTTTATTTTTTTATTATTATAATTTTATATATTAATTTTTTAATTATTAATATAAATAATATATCACTTTTTTATTAATGTATATGTAAATAGTTATTTTTTGATAAAACAAACGAAATTTAAATATGCTAATAATTTTTTTTGATAGTAACGCAACCTTAAATTTTTATTTGAGATTTGAAAATATTATTTCACCATGCATGTGATTATAAGCTTCCCTTTAACTCCGACCTCGCAGGTCACGTGGATTTTTTTCATTTTTCTTTTTCTTGAAAAGAAAGATAGAAACGAGAGAGCCAACAAAGTAAGTGTGATGGGTCTACATACGAACGTAGTAGAATTTGCATGCAACTGAAAAACAAAGCCATCTGATCCATATGGTGTTATAAAGATCAGTGATCTGCTGCATTTTAATTTATTTAGATTGCACATCGCATGGCATTCATATATCTATAAATCGTTTACAAGTGTGCCCCATGCATCTGCATGGAAAACAACTAAGCATCAACGAGGGATCGCAATCTCTTTGCTTTTACGTCCAAAACTACATATATCTTTCTGATATTGCGAAAAGGACGATATATAAAGCACCCATTTTAGACCCGTTAGTGATTGGAAGACGCATTGCCACGGCCACCGCCCATTTCTACTCTGATTAATTGCATCACTTTATAGTGAGGGTGGTTCATCATAGAGTATTTTTTATATTAAAATGTTATTATATTGTATACATGTTAGTAAAGGGATTACTCGTTATTTATGTTTCTACTTAAAAAAATAATATTTAGAATTAAAATAATAAAAAATAAAATTATATCTAATATTTAATAAATAATATATCTTTTATCCTAATATTTTACAGAAAGCGTGTTCATCGAAATAAACGGAATTGATTAATCTCTATCTTGTTGATATTCCATTGGGTTTCTGGCGGAAACGATATAATCAACCTACTCTTTTTCTTCTTCTTTTGTCTCGTCGTGTGAACTCCAGTTTTTATGATGCATGTGCATTAATAGATATTAAGAGTACCTCTTACACGCACATACGCAAACGTTCACTTTAAACTTTTTGTAAAAATAGGTAAACACGTAAAAAATATCCTGAACATATAAAATCATGTTTAAAACAAATTTCATGTGTTTAAGGTTAATATATTATGTCACAATATTAGATGGTATTAAATATTAAATTCTAAATGCTTTTTGTTTTAAGAGTACAATTCATGCTAATGTTCCATGTTTTAAATGTTGGGAAAAACTTGTAATTTAATTTTCCCGGTATCATATCATATAGCAAGACGTGATTAACATCAAATTTTCTTTTAAGAAGAGGGTAAAATAAAATTATAAATATCTTTAATAATTTCTTATTGGTGAATTCCCAACTTAACACATTCAATCATCTTGAATGCATCTATAAAACACAGTAAAAAAATCGATGATAGAATTACACTCCCTTTATAAAAATACATTGAACATTCTTTCTTTAAGAGAAACCCTTTATGCACTCTAAATGAGGCAAACGTAGCCTCATATATCTCTAGAGATAGAAGACTCCTTAAATTAATTAACTAATTAGTTAGATTGAATCATGTATCCTATCTATTATAGAATTTAGAATTTATGTCCAATTAACCCATATTAAACACAAATGCTATGCTAAACCCACTATATTATAGTCACTTTATTTTGAGTATAAAACAATATTAACATTAATAATTATTTGTAAATTAATGTGAGATTTACAAATAAAATTTTTAACAGTAAAAAGATGCTCAATTATTTAAGATACTATTTACCTTTTAAAATATTTGTACTTTCTAATGAGATTTCTAGTGCTATATTAGTATTAAAAGCTTAATGCTACTTACAATTTTTGTCATGTATATTATTTTTTTATAAAAATTAATTATAAGTTGCATCTGAATGTATTTTAGAAAATAAAAATCCAATTTAATACTAAGAATAAAAAAACTAATACATGTAACAGAAATTATATGAAAATAATATTGAATTTTTAGTAGTAATATAACATTATAAATTTTTTTGTGCTTTCTATCTCACAGTGATATTGCTAATGTACATTCAACGCATCTGAGTTCTGTAAAACTCATACATGCACAACAAAATAATTTATCAAGAATAAGAGAGAGGAGTCTTTCACGGTGCAATTATTACTTGCGGTCGATCCTTACAAGTTCGATCAATTTTGATAAAGAGATAGCCTTCGCGGAGTCTATAAATTGGTGAAGATGTATACAAAAAAAGGGGCCAGTGCCTTAGTGGGGGGTATTATAAAGCGTTTCACCCTCGCAAGAAAGAGAATGAAAACCCACAAGAATTATAAATTTGTTAATGTATTAATCTAATTAGGTCGTGGTAGGTAGTGACTTCCAAAACCGTGTCTTGGGGATGGAAACGTAACTTATAGCAGATACTGTCAATAGAAATTTGCTGACAAATAAAGTAATCATACGATATCAATTAAGAAAGCACTTTCTGGGTTATTTCATGCAGAAGAATCTAATTAATATGTTCCACAGCCAGTGCTGAGAAACTTTTTCTTTGGATGGGACAATATCAATTGCGGGGATAGACTTGTTTATCCTGCCAAGTAACTAGTTTGGAGCTTTTTGTAATGATCAAAGCATGATTTTACAAAAAGCTCCTTCAATGATTAACGTTTACATGAATACTTAGTCACTTCCAATTAAGAACTCTTATTTGCCTAGTGTCATCTCAAGCAAAGTGGCAAGTAATATGGGTTAGCTTAATTAGACTGCTTAATTATAGATAAAAATTGGTTAATGGATCTGACAACAGTACAGTTTAATTATTAGTGCAAACTCTAAGCAGCAATCACACACACACACACACACACATATATATATATATATAAAGAAATAAAAATGGAAAGCATGCAAAAGATAAAGCATAACCTCGTTGCCCAAACAAATAATTATTAATATTGATAAAGTATTGTCTAGCCAAAGCAGATCCTATTCCTTTACATTGTTAAGAGCACAGAGAACATTTTAAAGCGTCAGTGCGTGTTTAGTATATATGCATGTCCAAGAATTATAATTCAAGTCAATGCATGTATAGCTGATCGTATCTTCCACTTATAGCATGCCTGATTATTATGTTTTTAAAGTTATTCGATATAATATTTATGCCCTTGATTAGAATTTCCATGACATCACAAGTAATCTTAATTTTTTTTTCTCCCAAATCGATCATGTATAACTTACTTAAACAGCAAGAACTTGAATAGTTATGTTTTTAAACCTTCTTATATGATTATTTGTAATTTAGTTGTATGACGATGGATCAACTTATTACATTGTTTGTGAACAATCCAAAATTAACTTTACATTGGCTGGGGTTCCGTAGGTGCCAGTCATAGTTCTTTCTAGCTCCTACCTTTAATTTGCTTTTAATTAATATATATTAATTCAACAATAATTTGCTCCCCATCTCATGCATTGTAGCAGTGTCTGTTCCTTTTGCCTTCTTGTTCAATTGATAGACCGATGAAAATATACACGTGATGAAAAGAAAATAAAAAATGTGACATTTGGAGATATTAATAAAATTAGAGAAAGAAATTGCATAATTAAGGTGAGGGAGAGGCTCCGTCATCACGTATACGAGAGGGTATTGCGTTGTGCGAGTGGTCCATAAAGATAAAGCAGCTTATCATCTTGACCACCCACGTCAGAAGACTGTCCTAGTTGATCATTCTCTTGATTGCCCATAAAAGGCGGAACTCGTGTGTTTATATATTTGGAGGCTCAACCCGGCAAACTTACAGATATTCGGAAACTAAGAACAAGATGAAAGGTTTTATCAAGAAGCCGTATCTATTTGTGATTGTTACTCAAGCCATATATGCAGGCATGTTTTTGCTCTCCAAAGCCGCTTTTGACCATGGAATGAACAATTTCATCTTCATCTTCTATAGACAGGCTGCTGCCACCATTTTCCTTACCCCTTTTGCTTTCTTCTTCGAATGGTAACTTCTCTTTCTTTTGATGGATACCATACATATGCGCCTCTTTCTCCATTCTTCTGTTTCTGGACTAACTAATTAATATGGTCTGCTCGTATTGCTGCAGGAAAACTGCACCTCCCTTGCCATTTGTGACTTTCTGCAAGATTTTCTTTCTTTCACTTTTTGGGTATGTCAGTCAAATTTCGATGGATCAATTTCTTTCAAAAATAACTGAGTAAGATCGTATTTGTACCAGACTTGATATTATTCAATGTTATAGTAACTGTAAACATTTCAAGCGGCTAGTGTTATTGCAGGGTAGCAACCAGAGATTGTAGCTTTTCATTAATCATATTCCTGATACATCCTAACTAATTTAAGTCCTTTCAGGATCACTTTGAGCTTGGACATTTATGGTGTTGCTCTTATTTACACCTCTGCAACCTTGGCTGCTGCTACTATAAACTGCCTCCCAGTCATTACATTTTTCTTGGCGCTCTTGCTCAGGTTATTCTTAATTCTCCATTTTAGAACAAAGTCAGTCTCATTCTCCCTTCCTAGCTGACCTAAAGATTTGATACTTAAAGCACGGCATCAAACATTAATCACAAACTCAATCATTTGTTCGGATCGCCGGTTTCTTTTGTTATAAACATGACTATTATGTTAAGAAGTATATTTATCATGATATGTTGATTCTATGGTGTTGGTTAATAATTTAATCTTCCAGTAATTTCACAGTGGGGACAATTCCAAGTGTAGCTGCGGATGATGTTCCGAGTACTGATTTATATGTAGTAAAGAAGAAATTGAAGAATGGGGAGGACCGATATTCGATTTCACTTAAGTAAGGATTTTTAACCGATCAGGTTAGAGGAAGGACTAGTGAATGGAGCCAGGCAAGAAATCTGATAGCCTCATTTTCAAAATACCTTCACATGCGGGGTGGGGCTTAATCGTTGATTTCTGAAAAGACAAACTACCGCTCTTATTCTTTTCCTCATTAAACATTTAAAACCGCTCTTATTCTTATCCTCGGCTTTTGCAAAAGTTCCCTTTTCTGTAATGTTGAGTAATAGTGGGATAATAATTCACTGAATATATATATAATTTAAAATTTAAATCTCGAATGTAATAAATAATAAAATTACTACTAAAATACTTGGCCAACTAGCTAGATTACCGAATTTATCAGTGGAAGCTTATTCCTCGCACCGTTCAAGTTCGACCATATGAAGTACGGAAATGGTCCACGTGGTCCGAGTAAAACAAAGCCTAGTTTCGTGCTTGGCACTCTTGTGTGGCTTTCTTTGTGGGGACTAGTCGGTAAGCACTTTAGTTAAAAGAGAAACGCATCATGTGATTATAAGTCTCCATGCAATAGTAGTAGTCCTCACAAGTTGGCGCCTTCTAATTAAGCTAGCGCAAGCTGCTTGCTGACTACCTCCCATGTATAATTTTTTTATCCAATCTAAATGCTTTGTCCCATATCAGACGCCCGTGGAAATGTGGGAAACCTTGTCTGAACCAAACTGATGAGCCAATTTTTAATATTTATATGTTGTGACATGTACATGAGAAGTTGCGAAAAGATTGAGAAGTGTAAATAAAACCATTTGATGTGCTTGGATGCATACGAGGAGTATCGACGTTAATCAAGACATGATCTATCTGTTTCAGGCTTGAAGAGTTGAAAGTGAAGACGAGCGCTGGGATTGCAAAGTTGGTGGGGATAGCGGCATGCTTAGCAGGCGCAGCAACCCTTGCCTTTTTCAAAGGCCCACATTTTCAACTATTGAACCATCATCACCTTTTGGGGTTCCATGTAAGCCCAGCGCATCATATTCCATCTGCAGGTACATGGATCAAGGGTTGCTTCCTCATGCTCCTTTCCAACACCTTTTGGGGCTTGTGGCTTGTCGTACAGGTTCTAATTGTTTCTCTCTTCCTTTTTTTTTCTCATATCAACTCCTAATTCTTAATTATACTCATGTGCATGTGTTTCCTTCGAATCAGGCTTTCGTCATAAAAGGTTACCCTTCAAAGCTGCTTCTTACAACTCTTCAGTGTTTCTTGAGTTCGCTTCAGTCGTTCGCCATAGCCTTTGGCGTGGAAAGGGACATAGAACAATGGAAGCTGGGTTGGAATGTCAGACTTCTTGCCGTAGCATACTGTGTAATCCTCTCAACCTTCATTTTATTCCAACGGCTGATAATCTATAAATTAGTACCGACTGATTACGCTCAATTTGGGCTCCATGCATGGTACAGGGAATCATGGTGACGGGAGTGACATTCTACCTACAAGCATGGGTTATAGAGAAGAAAGGCCCTGTGTTCCTAGCCATGTCCACTCCACTGGCTCTGATCATCACTGTCTTCTCCTCTGCAATTTTCTTGGGGGAGGTTTTAAGTTTGGGAAGGTAATATCATATATATCAGCTAATAAGTTTGTAAATTGTTTAATTTTTTATGTGCAGATACTAACTAAATTGCTTAAACTTGATGCTGCAGCATTGTGGGTGGGTTCATATTGGTTTTAGGACTGTATAGTGTGCTATGGGGAAAGAGGAGGGAGCATCTGGTGAAGAACACCCTAGACTTAGAGCAGGCATCGCACAAGAACAGCCAATTAGTCACAACAAGTACGTAGTGGGCTTCATTTGGAATCGTCATCAACGTAAAATTTTCCAACAATGTAAACTGTTTTAGTTTAAGTATAAAGGGAGATGTAGAACGCAACCAGTTGTAGCTCGAAAATTGCTAATTCCATGGTGAGTCCATCTCGAGTGGAGTATGATTTCTTTCTAGAATAAATAGAGTATGCTGGGGGTTGTAATGGGGCTCACACATTGGATTTCGAAGGCCCTTGTTTTAGATTATAAATTTAATATCAAATAATGTGTGAACTGGTATAAATTTTGTTACTTAGTTTAACTATCATTGAATAAATATCTAGTTCTTTACAATTAATCATAGTAATATGTTCATTCAACAAGGGGACGAAACATGGCTATGTCAATGAGACCGACATCATTATGACAAAGATAAATATATAATTTAAAAAAAAAATTGTGAGATACGATATGATATGAAGCCTCCTGATCAATGACTGCAGAACAAATTGGGATAGTGCAGTGATGCTCACCAATTAGAGGGACCGTCTAGCACACTTCAATATTAAGTTAGCGAGAGACTTTTGGCGTCATGAAAGGGTAATGGTTTAGCCCCATGATAACGGAAGGACCTATTTATTGTGTCTCCATGGCACTTTGAATTGCATGGTCAGGATCCGGGCCTTCTTGATTTTTGCACTTGTTAACTGGCACTAGTCGTGTACCGATCCTGTCCAATCAACGGGTGACACGAGGAATAATTTAAAGTAATTGGTATATTACTAGAGATTATTGCATATTCCAAGCAATACTATTAAGTTATAATAATATGTATCTTTAATATCAGAGATAATAAAAAAAATTAATCATAAAATTTATAAAATTCATATACATTAAAAATTATATTTTTTAATATATATTAATAATTATAATTAATTTAGAATAATAACACATATTATATCAGATGCAAGAATTTCCTTCATCATTGTTGTTCCTTATTCGCAACTTGAAGCCAACGTTCAGATATACACCATCAAATTAAATCTCAGAAAAAAAAATAAACGACCTTAAATATATTATTAATAATAATTTATGTCATTGATACAGCTTATGTGATATCATTTGACAACTTAAAAGGTAAAGTTGAGGGAAAAACTTCATCTAGACGGCCACTAATAAAGTAATACTGAACTGCATTATGGGGAAAAAAGAAGAAGAAAAAACTAGTTACTTTTCCTAGTTTAAAAAGGTTGATATTAATTCATCTTCCATTCAGATATAATTTCACACTACACTTATCAACTTGAGAAATAATGAGTTGGCAGGGATACGGAACTGCTGTAAGACGTTCATGTCCCTACACAAACAAAAAACAGCTATATACATCGGCGGAAGGACCTAAGTAAACCTAACAACCCGTGATCATATTCAACATTAATAAAACACCCAGAAATCGAACAAAAATCGATTCTCCAAACATTGAAAATTAAAAAAAAAAAAAAAAAAAGGTGACTTCGCTGAAAAGCTTGGATTCCACACGATTTTCATCAACCGATGAATTCAATGAATCTCAGTGCTTCACGTCAGCCTTGGATGCCGAGTCTATAGTTTGGTTTTTATCTTGTGCTGCGTCAGCTGTTTCCACAACCTCAATTATCTTATCCGTGGCAACCTCAGCAGCTGTGGTCTCTGAATCTTCAGCTTCTACGGACTTCTCTTCGGACTCCTCAGCAGGCTTTTCCGTCACCTTGTCTGGTAGGTCGCTGCTTCCGGATGCCTTTGCTATTGCTTCTTTAGCTGTCTCAGCAGCTTTCTTTTCAGCTTTCCATCGTTTGACTGCCTCATTGCTTTGTGTTTCCACTGTTGATTTCTCCTCCACCTCTAAAGTTTCTTGTTTCACTGCCTCATCGCTTCTTATTTCCTCTAGAGACTTCTTTATTTCAGCTTCTGCTTCTGCCTCCTCCTTCTCCTCCACCCGGCTCTTCTCGTCTGCCGTTAAGATCTTCTTATCCTCATCCTAAAAGGGGAAAAAAATGAAAAGCTTCACGTGAGTTATTCATAAAAAAGCTAAACCTTGTCATTTGACTAACAATGCTGATATATTTCTGAATTTCTCTTGCTGCCGTGGAATGAAAATTCCAACAGTAGTTGTCATCTAAATTGTGATAGAAATGCAGCATTACATGGCAACAAGTAATCTATATTCTGGGTGTTCCAAGTCTGATCTTACAATTAATCAACCTCGCATGCTAATTTACTTCCTCGTTCCCATTCAGTGAAAGTAACTCTACATCTAGGAGAATATTTCCATTAACTGAAATTAAATATACATGTTATAATTGGATTATATAAGAATCTCTACTGCATAAATAATACTTCAGTGAATCCGTAGAAGTTGTAAAGAAATTCCACAAAGTTACAACCAAAGTAAATAAAGAAAATTGAATTCCAACCACCATATAGGATCAAGACATGTGGGGGCCTCCATCCCAACTTCATTAGTTTCCACTTATGATCAGTTTGGTGGGTGTTGTCATGTCTGAGACGCTAACAGTGAATCTACCTCAATCGATTAAGCAAAGTTGAATTAAATTATCCGCATTTCCATCCAAGTAGAAGGAACGAAACAAGTATTTTCTACAGATCGATCAAAAATGCACATTTGAGTTGCCGACAGGGACAGCGGATCGGAATAATTGGTAGGGGCCAGTTGCCACAACATGAATGAATTAGAAAATTCGAAAGGTTCCTTTAAGTATGTGCCCTCAGTACTAATCAATGCGCATGATTGAGGTATCACTATTCTGCTAATCATGCCATAAAAATCGGGAGAACTGTTGACCTGTTTTTGTTCCGTGGGAAAAGAAAGAAAAAAAAGGTCACAACAAGAGCAGTAGAATAACCAAAGTATGGTCTACAGATGTTGAGATCATAGACTTATAGGTACCCTTTATTGGGATTTGGAACGAGACCCTGGGAAGAGTATCATGACAAATTATTAAATAATTTATCAGGACATATTTTTAATCTCATTCATGAGAAGTGATTATCAATTTTATTATTTATTTATTAATTTTACGAAATTTGCCCACATTATAATTTTTAAATCTTACGATATTAAAATTACAAAATCAATAAATAACCTTTGTTCGTGGGGAGAAATTATGATACAATAACCAAAAACTCATCGTTGTCTCTTCGGAGTTGAATCCTCTAAAAGTTTTTGTATTGTGACAAAAAAAAACCAAAAGGAATAGGTTGGTAATCCTCCAATCTTAGAGAATTTAAAACGACAGAGTAAAAGAAAGTTTACGTTAATGACCAAAGCCAGACCAGATCATAAATTTTTTCCAGATGTAAAACTTTATTTTTTCACTCATGATGACTCACGAAGTACTAATTGTTTGCGGAAATATAGGTAAAAACCTGTTTGTGTTTGAACAAGCTGCTGAGAGAGCGGCGTCTGTTTGCTTGGTCGTCGTCAGCGTCGACAATCTCCTGGTCCAGAACAAGCGGTTTATTAATCACCTTGGGTTCTGCCGCCACCGGCTTCTCGGCTTGAGTCTGGGCAGCGGCGTCGGAGGCGTCTTCGTTGATGGGTTCTGGCGCCTTCTTGCCCTCCGCATCCTTGGACACTTTGGGCTTAGTCGCACAACCTCCCATTTTAAGGCTGTACTTTCCCTCTCCTTCTTTGAAAGCAAGAAAAAGGTGAGAGAAGGACTGCGTAGTAAGAGAAGAAGGTGGGAGGATCAATGGAGACCGGCAAGATCACAGGGGATTAAAAAACGACACTTGTTGTATAGTTCAGGAGGGCGAAGAAAACAGAGGAGATGCTATTTCTTTATTGATTAATTCTTCTAGGGCTTTGAGAGCCTCGGCCTCCTTTCTCCTCTGAGTGCGTGCGTTGGATACAGAGAGACAGAAGCCTACTCAAACAATTTTCTTCTTTTATCTTTTTTCCTATATGTGATAAAAACATGATAAATAGTAGTAACTAAGCATTTTAGAGCAGGAAAATGAGCACACATGAGCTAGCATCGCTGATTATTTATTTATTTATTTATCTCTACAAATTACAATGGATTGAAAAGGGGAAAAAAAAAGGACAGCATAAAGCTTATTGATGATTGGAAGGATTAGTGGGGAATCCAGGTTGGACGCACACACATCACGACAGGCAATTAGTGAAATGATGGTATTAGCAAATGAATTCTATTCGTTAATTACATAGTTGCTATCTTATATTGTGGATTTTTTGTATCAGCACAGGACTCCATTACTATTATTATTATTATTATTATTATTATTATTATTATTATTATTATTATATGAAATGACAAGTAATTTAGAAATTAGGCATACTTTCGGTCTTGGATGTGAAGATGAGAAAGAAAATTACCATAAGAACTTTTTGTTTTGGTTTGCTTCACAATATTTGATTTATTTGAAAACTAGAAACTGATTTTGAATAAGCGGCTTTTGGTTACTAGAACGATATTTGCAGACATGAATAAAAATGCAAAATGGAGAGGACAAAAACGACGGCAGTAGTGACTGATAATAATATAATTGTGGGTTCCAGCTGGCTGTCATCGAATGAAGGATGGATTCATAACATATTGCGAAACAATAAAACGGAATTCATAGACATGAATCTTAGCATATTTTTTTCCATTTTGGGGTTAAGGGATCGTAGTATCCTTTTAATAAAATTATTGTACCGTTAAATTTTCAGAAATGAGAAAAATTATAAGCAGAGGATTTCAAAGAAAAGCCAAAAAGAGAAATACTTGTTACATTTTTTGAGACGGGCCTAAATGATTACTCTCTTTTAATAGATAATAAGATTCATAAAACTATGGATTTGGCCTATAAATTGTAAAAGGAGAAGGAATATAGAAAAATAAGAATAATATTATTCAATCAAAAGTTAGGTAGTGTCATCAAGTTGGAGTAAGCTAATGTGGTGTATCAAACTAACAATCCAAGCCCAGCCCAAGTTATGACATGCTTATAATTACATTGAATTGTCCATCATTATTCAGCTTGTCTTCAATCGCAAAACTAAACATTTGGATCTCTCGCTGACTAACATAAAAAATTAGGGTGTTGATTAGGAGATTTGCAATTTGAGAGGACTTCAATCATACAAGATGGCAAAAACACCTCCAAGCGTACTTTAATATCTAAATTAGTAAAGAGAGGAAGAGAAAATAGAATAAGAAGGTATTACCTAGTTTAGAGTTACGAGGGATATTTATTTATATAGTATGATTATGGTACAAAAGAGTGTTAATGAGAATTGAATGTCTATACAAATAGAGGTGCTTATGTCTATGCATAAAAAAAGATGCAATCATGTCCTATCAACTAGGTTTGAAAGTTTGTTTAGAATATTATTGTCAAGTGCTCTCTTTTCCATCATGTCACTTCTAAGAGAATGTTTTGATGCCTATGAAATATGGAAACAAGAAATTCAAATTTGGAGATCTGAAAAGGTCTTTATTGGTCAAGTTAGTATGTGTCATAAGAAAGAAGCATCAAGCACAAAGTTCTAAGTGAGGGTGGATGTCAATATTAAGATTCTCATTCAAAAAGTCATACCTCTATTCAAAAGTATAATGAGGTAATATCTTAACTAATATGATAATAAATAACTTGGACTATAGTTACATACATTAAAAGAGATTAGTTCAGTTCACACGACTCAAGGGATAACTAGCAAGTTGTTGTCAAATTAAGTTGGGTTACTTATTCTTGAGCGATTTTGTTGATTAGCAAATCTTGACTTATTAGGACCATTTTGTAAAACATGTGAATAAGTATTGTAAATTAGCTAATAATTTATGTTTAAAGAAATATACCTAAATTTCCTTAAACAATCTATTTGTGACCATTATAGTTTCATGATTTGTTTGAGTTTGATTTAAGGTTAAGGAAGTTGCTTGAGTAGAGAAACATCAAAAGGATCGAGTTTTGAGCTTGAGATAACCAAAAGGTTGGGTCTTAATATCAAGGGATCAAGTTTTGGGCTTGAGATACTACAAGAAAAAAGTTGATTTACAATAGAATTTTTCATCATAAAATTGATAAGTTTTTGTCATAAACATAGTTTAAGACAAAATTTATGATTAAAAAAGTTTGTAATAAAATTGTTTATTACTGCTACTTTGTGATGAAATTTTTTGTCCCAAAAAATTAAAAAATCTATCATTTTATCAAAAGTTAGGATGGGAAATTCCATTGCAATTTTTTTAACTATTTTTTAAAAATTTTGGAATAAAAATTTCATTGCAAATTATGTAAATTCCATCATAAAAAAAATTATTTGGAAAATTAAGGACAAAATTTTCATCAAAAATCTGCAATTTCACAATTTTTTTAGGTTGTTTACAATTGAATTTCTACCACAAAATGTGAAAATTCCATCACAAATATGCAATTTCATAATTTTTTTGGATCGTTTAAGACAGAGTTCTTGTCACAAAAATGAAAAAAAAAGTCATAAATCTTTATAATTCTTTTTTTGCAATTTTAGCTCTTTTTGTACATGATTTTCTAATTTTATTATAATTTATACTAATTTTACCACAACCTATATTGAATGGAAAAACATTCACTAAAATAGCAAATACATCAAAATACACTATCACTTACAAATGAAGTTAACATAACATAAGGTCAAGTAACACTATACACAACATAGAAGATAATAGTATGTAATTTGAAATGGTAATAAATATAGAGAAAATTAACCTTAAACATCCCAAGGGTCATTATCATTTTTATCTTTTTCATCATTTGCTTCCTCCTCGCTAGTAGTAGCATTTTTTGTATTGATGCTTTTTCGATGCATGTTTTTTGTGTTTTTTTTTTCTCCTTTTAAAGCTAGTTGTACACCATATTCAAGAGTTTGGATTGCTTTTCAAGTTTTTTGTCTAAAGATGACACTTGTTGCTATAGTTATTGATATTGCTTAAGTAGCACAAATTTAGATATGGTAGATGTTTGTGAAAAAGAAGAAGATTCAAGAGATGCTCTAATAACCCTAACCTGTATAGTCTTCTATTTTTTTTTATTCTTTCTACTAATAACTTGTGGAAGAAGAGCATATTCATATAACATAGGCTGAGAACCTTTTGTAAGATCCCTGTCTGTCACGACTCAAATTTTCAAGTTGAAAATCATGACCGGCATGAATATATCATAATCCTATGATATATCCACAAGTCTTTTTTAAATTTTATCTTATTTTTAATCAGATACAATAATACTAATAAATTAATATATATAAAGATCAATTATATTTACAAATCAAAATAAAAGTATTGTTTCATAACTCATACAAACATCAAATAGCATTCCACTACAAAATGAGTATTTTAAATACTCAGTAAACTTATCTATATTCCGATTTCTAAAATGATCTTGTAAAGAATCTACCATTTTTCTCATGAATATTTAACTAATAACAATTATCTATCAACATAATCTAACTTTATCAATTTAACTAAATTCAAACCTAACATACTTCTAATGTTTATTATACTAGTGGGAATGGTGGGAAAGTATAAGTTCCACCTAGTATCTCCCATTCCAACCTTATCCCTTATGTCCCAGCCTTCCCTCCATTTTAGCTTTATCTCACTCTTTAATATAATGGCACTAGACCAAAACTCTCCTACACAAATAAAATTTGCCTTCTTTATAGGACCACCCTTTTGAAGGGTCAAGGTATGGTTAATATACCTCCCGCCAAAATTTTCTTATAACTCAAATATAATAATAACCTATAATTTCAAATAAATTCACAATTTCCTATGCATAAGTATATTTTATAAAATAAGTATATATACAATTTCAATCATAAATCATTTATTTATCACATTTAACAATTAAATTAGCAATTATATTGCTAATTCTTTTATTTACAACACCACTAATAATATTAAATGAAAATTCTAAAACTACAATCCTCAATTCATAATTTTCATCATTTTTCTAAATAAAATTTAAGTCTAATTGGAATTATTTAAATTTAACACAATTATTATAAATTATTGCATAAAATTAAAAATTAGGTAAACAGAACTCACTTCAATTCTCTTAAGTATACCTCCAAATTCATAACTATTTTTCTCTTTCTCTCTCTTTTTCTTTCTTTTTTCTCCTTCTTCTTTCTTCTTCCTCTCTCCCTTTCTTCTGCCACTTTCTCTTCTTCTTCTGGCCGTAAGGCCATTTCCCCCCTCCCTTATATTTATAGTGCATGAATGTTACTAAAATATTTTTTTATTTTATTTATTATTATTTTTTAAAAAATATCATTTTTATTTTTCAATTTTGCCTTTTATCTTTTCAAGAATTTACATTCTTGTCCCTATAAATAGTTTTTTAATTTTGTTCTTTCACTTTGTAAAAATTTACACATTTGCCATTATAATACTTTTCCAATTTTATCTTTTTCCTTTATGAAAAATTCTGAATGTGTCCAAATATTTTTTAAAAAAATTATTTAATTAATAAATTAAAATATTTAGCTATTACACTATCTACAGTTTGTTAGGATTTTTTCCCTTTAAGCTTTATGACCTTCTACTATAATTAAAAAAATATTAAATAACTGTAAGGAATAGGATTTGAATAGTGGTTAAGCATTAAAAAAAAAGCCATCTATAACTTACATATATTGAAAAAAACCTTTAATCAATAAAAGCATTGCTTCTCTTTTTATTATAAGTGCATTTGAAAATATCAAGTAAGGTTAGATCCTTCCTAATTTCTACTTTTTATAATATTTATATACATAGTTATAATTATAATTAAAAAGGTTATTAAAATTCAAAGTGCATGAGTATAAATTAAAACTAATAAATTAACCTCATTATCTTATGCTCAGTAATAGATTTAAAATTTTCAGTATGCAATGTGCCACTATTCTCTAATATGCAATTCTTTTTTGCTTGTTTTGCTTTCTTTTTCCAATCTGGGTGGTTCCATGTCTTGACCATTTCATCTTAACTTGTTTAATGGATGAATCTTGATGTTTGATTAATATTTTATCTTGTTCATTGCATCATTTGATGAAATTAAGTTGATGTTGGTATTTTGAAATTCATTTTCATGCAATCTTTATATTATGAAAGGCATTTGTGCCTTTTTTACAAATTTATTTCAAAATTAAATTAAATATGCATGTATATATATATATATATATATATAGTTGTGTAAATGTCAATATACAAGTACAAAAATACAACATATTCCTCACTCATCATACTAAGTGTCTACAATATTGCAATCTTTCATATCTTTCCATGTGCAATGAAGACTAGTAAACAAAGATTGAAACACATGAGAAATGTATCTAGGAAGATCCTTAACTAGATAAAATCTATTTAATGAAAATGAAATATAAATCTTAATGTTATCTTAAACTTAAAAATTAAGCAATCAAATATTTAATTATACTTATGCTTTTCCATCTGGATAAATACTTTTTCCATCATTAGGATCAATCTTTCTTGGTAAGTAGGGATTATATAGCCCAAGGGTAGACAAGTTAACCTGAGTCAAAAGAGGATGCAAGGGTGCAAATTTAAATGCAAGTAAAGGCGGAGTATAAAAATGATACATCTACTAATGAGATTAAAATTGATGTTGAGTCTAAGATTGGCATTGATACTAGTATTAAAGCTAAGATTGGTATAACATTTGAAATTGATATTTTAATGGTGGCCTAAACTGATATAAAGCTACTAATGGTAAAAGAGATGCACTAAGAACACATAAGTGAACCCATAAAAATGAAGATAATGTTGGAGCATGGGCCATAAATGAAATAGCATCACTTACAGTAGCCTTAGCCTTATCCTTATTGCAACCATGACCATAGCCATAATGACCACGACCTTTACTTATTGACAATTGCAAGTTATCATGAAAGCATGTTAAATTCAATTCTATAATTAAATTATGCATGTAAGAAAATATATAAAAGATACATATTATGCAAAAAATAAATAAATATATTACTATCATAATCTTTTATATAATTAGAAGGAGTGCTATCATTTTCAGTTTTAGTGTTATCATGTGATTCTTCTTCTTATTCTTCTTGACTACTATATTCATCATCTCTAATTTCTTCATTTATCAAGTTCTTATTTGTTTCTTCATAATAACCATGATTATCTCATAAATTGCTAACTGGACCATCTTCTACCTTAACAAACATTAATAACATTATTTTATTATTTTGATAAGGATTTATTTTTCCATTTTTTCTTGTTCATTTTTAAAAGTATTGATAGTGCTCAACTGTAGTTTCATTTATAATAAGCTAATCAAACTTTTCACATTACTTATTAGGATATGTAGTAGACTTAAATTGTTTGTTAGATAAAGATGAAAGGATTCTACTTGTTATATCTTTTACTAGCTTGATCTTTAACAATTTCATAGTGAAGGTGAATTTTAGTGCTTAATTTTGGTGTTAGGTCATACTAATGACTTTTAAAGATTAACAATTATTTTATCAAAAGTCCTGATATTTTACTTGCAACATTTCCTCAAGATAATCATAGTACTCATTTTTCATTCAGCCTCTTTCATCTCTTCTTATGTAAATACCATTATGGTCATATTTCTTCATTTGACTATACGTTCTTATAAACTTTGCTACAATTTTTATAATTTTCAATGAAAAACCTTGTTAGAATTTAAAAATATTCGATCAAAAATTGTAATTTCTATCAAGTTTCTAATAAAAAATTGTTAAGAAAATACTTATAAAAAATTTATTTTCAACAAAAAAATCCATTAGAAAATACTAACCATATAGATATTAATTTAATAAATAGCTTTAGTATATTAATTATTTATATATTTTTATTTAATAAGTTTATTGAGAGGAGAAATAAATTATATGCAATGTAAAATTTGTCTAAAATGAATTAATATTAACCATTAAATTTTATTGAGATTAATGATGAAGATGTAATGTAAGTTATTTAGATTTACACTTTTATTAACAAACTCCTCTAGTGATACTTAATATTATTTTAGAAATTTTACTTCCTTTTATATATAGGATTCGGACCTAAAATTTTATGTATATATATTAAATAAATTACTACTCCTACTAATATAAAAAACAAAACCCCTCTTCTGTAATCAAATATATAGCCAAATCAATAAATACTAATATAATTGGTAAGAGTAAATGTAGAATCGAATCACAAAAAAATACTAAGTATGAACACTTCTAAAATAGAATTTTTTTTTTCAAAAAATAGGCTGTCATTTTTTGGTAGGAAATGAAAGCATAAGAATTTGACATATGTTCAAGGTAAAATAACTTTAATAATAATAATAATAATAATAATAATAATAATAATAATAATAATTTTTTATTTATGTGTTTAAGTTATAAATAATATTAGTTAATATAAATAAAAAACAAAAACATGCAATGTAATAAATAAAAAATATTATGTAAGTTGTGAACTAATAATTAAGAGTTAAAATATGTAGTATCTTAATTCAATTAATTAGAATATCTAACTTATTGAAATGAATGACACTTTTACCATTATTCAAAAAAAATGAAAAAGGAAAAAAGTAATGCTTGAGCAATAAAGTAACATAAAAGTTGAAAATGGAATAAAAATAAATATGAAAACAAGTATATGAAAGAAAAAAATGCATGAGATGTAAAATAATATGACAATTAAAAATAATATAAATTTAAAAAAATAACAAATGCATGAAATGAGAAAAATAAAATTTGTGAACTAATGGATGTGCATCAAGAGTTAAGGTAGAGATCTAAAAAAATTACAAAAGAGTAGCAAAATGTAATAAAAAAGGATAATTATAGAAAATATATTATTAGAAAGAGAAAATTAAGGAATTTTAGAGGAAAATTTTTCATGTAAAATTGATTTGTACATAAAAAAATTTCTATTATGAGTAGGATAATAGAGTCCAAAAAATTTTTAAAATGATAGCAAAATGAAAAAACAAAAAGTATTATTGTAAAGAGAAAAATGGCAAATTTGGAAGGAAAAAATCTCATAAAAAATTAGCATGATCAAATGGAAAAATAATAATTCCAAAATAATCTCTTATTATAAATAGAATAATAGATAATACATAATAAATGATAGAATAGACAATAAATAAGGAGTGAGATTTTAAATAAATAAAGAATTTTAAATTTATTTTTATTAAAAATATAATATATATATATATAATTAACTAACAAATGTACAATAAAATGATTTATAAAATGGCAACAAAAAATAATGTAAAAGCAAATTATAATAAGGACATAATTGAAAAAAAGAAAAGATAATTTTGGGGGAAAATTTATTGAGAGATTGATATTTGAAAAGGAAAAGAGTAAATGGCCAAGAAAGCTTTTATTGTTAGTAAGATGATTAATAACTGATAATTAATAAATAGATAGATTTAAAAAATATATATAAAATATCATCTTTAATCTTAAAATTATTAAATTTTATATTCATTAATTTTAGAAATTTATAAATCAAATTCTTAAACTATAAAACAATAAGGTAATCACCGCTATATTGCACAAATAAACACTTATTTTAATAATGTAATATTATAATTATATATTAATCATTTATAAAGAGGATTAGATGAAAATTTGATTAAAATATAACTAACAATTTTAAAAAAAATTCATCTCTCTATTAATTTTATTCAATATTTAATTAAGTAATTGATTTTAAATTCAAATATTATATTAATTAGATATCATTTTTTATGTAATTATTATCATTAATATTAATATTTAATAACATAATTTAGGATAAGAATAAATTTTTTTAATGATAATATATTTTTATTTACCATGTTATAACATAAAATAAAATTTCAAAAGTAGTAATTTTATGTTAAAGATAAATATTTATTTTAATAATATAATATCATAATCATATATTAATTATTTATAAAGAGGATTAGATGAAAAATTAATTGATATATAGCTAACAACTCTAAGAAAAAAGTTATTTCTCTTGTTTTAAGATATTTGAAAGAGAATGTATCTAATTAAATAAAAATTAAAAAAATTAAAAGGAGAAAAAAAGTCATCTCTCTACTCATTTTGCTTAACATTTAAGTTGATAATTATTTTTAAATTTATTTTATCAAAAATAAAATTTTAAATTCAAACATCACATTAATTAGATACTATTTTTTAAAATAATTATTATCATCAATATTAATATTTAATAACATAATATGTGATAAGAATATATTTTTTGTAATAGCAATATATTTTTATTCATCATGTTAAAGTATAAAATAAATTTTTAAAAATAATAATTTTATATTACAAATAACTCATTAAAATTTACAAATTATGACATACGTGTTAACTAAAATTTAATATTTTTATATCAAATATTTTATATTTTTAAATTCAAATAGAGGAGAAAAATAAATTTTGATTAGAAAATACTAATAACATATTTATATTTAGTATCTTTTAAAACCTGTATTATAATAATATTCATTTCCTAGAATATAGTTACAAATATAAAATAGTAAATAAATAAAAAGTATGTGATAGGTAACTAATCGTAAAATAAAAATTGATCTTTCCTTTTATCAAAGTTTAGGAAAAATATATTAAAGTCACAAAGGAGAAAAAAAAGGTGAGACAAATAATATAATTATTTAAGAACATAATAAAAAAAGAAATGATTAATTAGAAGTTATAATTACCATAGTAAAAATTTACTAAAGCAAGATAAATTATATAGGTATTTAATAACAAATATCGTTCAATACTAAATTTAAGCTTTCTTTAATAGGTGCAAGTAAGATTTTTTATTTATTTAAGGAAACAAATGGGTGATTTTATCAAATAAAGTTAAAAAGAAAGCGCATAATAGATAAAAGTTTGTAAATTTTAAATTAGATATAAAATGAGATAAAGATAAGGATAAAAAAAATTTCTAACTAAATTAAATGAAAATAAAAATAAAAAATTTTCAAATAAAATTAAATAAAGATAGAGATAAAATGACTTTCAAATTTTAAAATAAAAAATGTTACATTTATTAATCCTAATATTTTCATATAAATCTAAGGTAATAAAAAATGATCTGTTCATATATACTATCAATTACAAATTTATAAATTTTATAACTGATAATCTATACATTCATATAATAGTTTCTCTCCTTCCATATTTTCCTCCAAAATTATGTTCTTCTTGTTAAACAAGGTAAAATATCAAAAAATTTACCTAATAAAATAAATATATAAAAAATGTATGCTTTTATAATTTTATATAAGCACATATTTTTTATATATCAAGAGTCTATTAAACTAATAAGAATCAATTAAACTATAATTTTTTCTTGAAAATCTAAAATCCAATTAAATAAGGTACTTATAACAAAAAAAGACAATTAAATTACAATAACAATAGTATAAAAAAGAAGTAACAAAAAATATAGAAAGAAATTTACATAATAGGAATTTTGGATTGAGCAACTACAAAAAGAAGAAAATAGTAAGAGATATTAAGGATAAAGATGAAAACTTTTATTCCAAATAAAATAATGGCTTTGAAGTGACTAACGGTAAAATATAAATATAATCTAAGAAGATTTTTATGAAAAACGAAATAATGAGGTAGTTGTGAATTCTAATAATAGATAAAAATTCAAATTCAAATTTTTATTAGGAATTAATTTAATATTGAAAGGATAAATAAAATGAGTATTCAATGATTTTTTATATTTATTATTTATTTTTGGTGACTAATAAATGTAAAAAAAAATTATTTCATAATTTATTTTTCAAGTGGATAAGAAATGATAAATTGACTTTTCATTAAAAAATGACAAATTGACATGTGATAAATCATAAAAATGACATTTATCATAATAAAAAGTAAAAAATATTATAGTTAATATATAATATAAAGATAATATAGCAGTAAACTAAAAAAAAATTTACATATGAATTCAATTTTAAAATAAAAACAAATGAAAATGCTTAGAAGTAAAGTGTAAAATAGGAAATTGGCAAACAATATCCAAAATTAAATACAAAATGAAAAAATTAAGGAAAAAAGAAAGACAGTATTTTAAATTTCTCAACAGAGTATATTAAAGAAAACTAACTAACAAAAGCTAAAAATTAAAAAAATTATGACTAAATAGATAGATATATTAGAAAATATCATGAATCAAGCAAAATTATTGAGAAATTAAATCATATTATTAGAAGACTTCAACCATCCACCTTCTGGTCTAAGAGAAAACTAAAAAAATAACATTTTTCAATTAAAAATTTCAAGTGGGTCAAAAGCCCACGTCATTTATTGAGAAATTAATAAAATAAAAATAAAAAAACCTAGTCTACGTCTAACAGGTTGCTTGAGTTACACAATAATGTAATGCGCAAATTACAAAAGCAAAAGCACATGCCAATAACAATGTAGATACTATGAGAATGAATGAAATTACAAATCTACTTACCTAAAAAGCACTTCTAGCGAGAGAAACCCTTCATGTCATCTTAATTTTTATAAAAACACTATAAAAGATTAGTCACAAAGCATGGAAAAAGTTTCTTGAATAGTGATGGGATGGCAACAATTTTGGGTTGAGTGGTACTACTTTGCTAGAACTCTATCTCTTCTTTTATGCAATACAATGAAATGAGGAAGAGAAACCTAATGATTCTTAAAAGTGATTTCATGATAGAACTAAAATGGAAAGTTTGTCGTAATACAAAAATGCATTGTTTCATTGGACATTTTGCAACCTATTTTTATTTTTCTATAAAATTTTTATTTTTTAAATTTCTAAACTATTTCACAAGAAAATAAATTAATAAATATATAAATTAAATTAATAATAAAATTTTTAGATATTTTAAATTAAAAAATTAATTTTTAAAAAATATTTCTTATTATTTTGGAAAAATCAAATAAATAAAAATAAAAATATATTAAAAAATTTTAATTAATGAAATTTTTTTAAAAAAATATTTTTAAATCCCTCAAAATTTTATAATTTTACAAACTCTTACATAACATCATAAAAAATTAAAAGTTAAAATTTATAATATAGTTTTTAATTTTTTTAAATTCCCTTATAATTTTAAAAAATATGAATAATTAAAAATAATAAATAAATAGAAGTTAATAATGTATTTTTATTTTTAATTAATTAAATTTATTTTTAAAAAATTATATCTTCCAAAATTCCTTATAATTTCTAAAAAAAGATATAAAAATAAAATTTTAAAATGTTTTACATAATTTTTAATTTTTTAAATGAATGAAATCAATATAAAAAATAAATTTTTTTTAAATTTCAATGTAATAGAAAAAAAATTTAAATTTTTTTATTTTGGGATGAAATTAGGATGGATGATAAAATACAATAGAACTATGGTCCTGATTTAGTTGCAAATGAATAAAAATAATTCAAAATTTTAATTTTGAGATGGAATTAAGATGAAACAAATACTACAATGAAAATTTCATCCCAAGTCCATTGCAAATTTCAAAAAAATTTTAACAATTGGTACTTATAAAAATTTTGTAGTAATTTCATTTTAAATTAAGATGAAAATTTTTTTCATCCCAAAATTTTGTTGCGAAAGCCCTATTTTCTTATAGGAAGATAACTAAAGGAATTGTTCGATGTTGGAGAATTAAGCCCCAAGCTTAAGGTTACAAGCTCATGGACTCATTTAGCTAAGTCTAAGTCTTAAATTATTATTTTTTATATAACTTTGTTGATTTTAACTAGATCGGTAAGTCATCGCCAAGAGATTCTGCATATTCTGATGGTAAGGTTGGTGATCATTCAAAAGAAGCATAAACTAATGTGTACTTAAGAGTAAGGAATAATAACTATTATTTTTTTTCCTCAAGTTGGCCAGTTAATCATCACCAACAAATTAATCATGTATAGTGAATATATGAAGTTATGTATGGTAATGTACCTACTAAGCATGCATCAATGCTAAAGTTAGTAACCATGCAAGAAAGACATATATTGGTGTACATTAAAAAGTGAGACAAGTGAGGGATGATATCTATTAAGTTATCTTTTACCCTTTTTCTATATTAGATATCTTGTACCATTTTTTGTGTCAATTGACATATATGCTGATTAGCTTATATGGCAACTAATGTTTATTAGTTTTGTCAGCTTGTACTAATATTTCTTTTTTAAGCCAATTTTCTAAGAAACTTTACATAGTAAACAAAAATAGTTATGTGTAATGGGGATGTATTCGTTGAAAATGCTTTGATGCCAAAGTTAGTAATTAATGGTATATCTTGATTGGTGAATGTAAAGGCACATGATGATGCATCTTATTTTATTGCCTTCATAAATGATTTCTTTGGGTATAGTGTTGCTTTTCTACTAGCACATTGCTATGAAGTTTTGAATTTTTTTTAAATGCTTTGTAGAGAAGGTTGAGAATTGGAAAGAAATGAGTACTAAGGCTCTTAAAATCAATTGAGAGCAAGAGCACTTATCTTATCAATTCAAAAAAATTTATGAAAAGAAAGTGATATATAAGCAAATAACAATACTTAGTACACTATAACAAAATAATGTTGCAAAGAGGAAAAAATCATACTTTGTTTGCCACGGTTAAGTTAGGTTTATGATGACATTGATAAACCTAAAAAGTTTCTAGGGGCATATTATGCTAACTACGAAATATGTCTTAAAATATGTACCTTCAAAATCAAACTTCACCACTTCATATGATTTATGGAATGGTACAAAGCCTAGTTCAGAAGGCTTGCGCTTAAGGGGGTTAACAAGTTTTGTTCATAATACTTCTTATAATTTTAAGAAGTTGGTCCTAGAGCTGACAAGCATGTTTCAATATTCTATACACTCTAATGAATATATTTTAGTGAATATTCTGAGAGTAAACTAATGGAAATTGAATCTTGAGATATGGATTTTCAAGAAGATAAATCTCTTGGTATAGATGAAGTTAGGAAAGGTCTCAAGTTTTATGAGTTAAAGAAATTTAAAAATATTAAGACTCACTCTTATAAAATGGATTTAAATTTACAAAATTATAAGATTCTCAATGATAATGGGAGAATTCCTGAGACTATTAATAATAATGAGAGTATTTTATTAAAATCATTTTCAAATTCATAAATACAATGAAGTTTGTATGGAAAAAATTATTACAAACACTTCAAAATAGAAGGTGAGTCCTAATGAGCTTTTTTTCTACAAAGAAATGTCTAATTCGATTGCTTCGAATAAGTGGCTTGGTACTACAAAAGAGAAAATATGCTCCACGATGGATGGGATAAAAAAACTATAAAAAGATCTTATTAATCTTATCTCTAATGGTGAGACTTGCATCTTGCTTTGTCTTGGCAACTAATGGACATTTAACTTTGAAATTATTCCAAATGAACGTGAAGGTAACTTTTTCTCATGGGAGAGTTATATGGAAAAGTCCATAAGGATCGGCCCTTTCGTTTTAACGTTAAAGGATAAGAACACTAAATATGATGCTTGAAATAATTTATTTATGGACTCAAGCAATTAATTTGCAACTAATTTGTTTTTCGGTTCATAATTGTGCGAAAGAATCAACTCGTCTTGAACAGCACAATTTTCGGGCCACATAATGAAGCCTGAGATCTAGAACGAAGGCCGACAGCCGATACATTTTAGGCCCGTTTCTGTGGCCTAAGGGCCCAGCTACGATGGGCAGATTGGACTGGAGACGACTGAAGTTACTCATAGCCACTGTTTTTAGGATGTTGTAAACGACATCGTCGTCTGGTCAAAGGTTGCCCAAATCCCATTCCCAGGTAGTAGGAACGAAGAACAGACAAGCGTTCAATCTGAGATAACGCTTTCGATCACCCTTCAACAATATGCAAATATCCCTATGGAGAAACGTATTATCATTGAAGACTCGGATCATCCCACCGACAGCGGCATCAACCCATTTCTCTGCTTTTCATTCCACTCCGTGTTCGTGCGATAAATGGAAGAAGAAATGGAACTCTGTAAGTTTTCAACTCTTTTCCTAGGTTTCCTAGCCAAAGCTGATATTTTTCTTTTAGGCTTTGTATTTTGGGTTCTGATTTTAAATGGGGACTGGCTTTATGCATTGAGACCGGTTGGTCTTGATCTCGGCATTCATATTGATGGCATGCATATGGCACATGCCTGAGATTCAATGTTCTTAGCACAAAGTGCAGCCTAAGAAGGATTAATGTTGGGAAAAATCATAGAAGTGTAGGTGGGCTGGCATATCTAATGTATTAAAATGTAATAATTGGGGCACTTCTAACCTTGTTTGACACATACAGTTTGAAGTGTTAAATCTGTTATATAATCGTGTTGATTTGCTATGTCTTCCTTTTTATCTTAAAGGTTGGCTGTTTATCATATTTTTCAATACCATTTCAAAAGTGCTTCTCCCTTAACCCGCCCCCACCCCCCCCCCCCCTTTTTTTATCCCTGGATGCGGGATTCAATTCTGCACCCCCTGGTCTAGTCATCTATCTAGGATTCAATTTTATAAACCCTTAACTCTATGCATTCTCCGAGGGAGGAAGTTTGACAACTTAAATGTTTCTGCAGGATGTAAGAAGAACTCAACAACCATCGAAGGTGCACTTTTTGCCACATAATTCTAGGAATTCTCATGAGTATTAAGTTTGTTATCGTACACTAGGAACTAGTATGTGTCCACAATCTGCTTAGTTAGTTACTTAGTTTGCCTTTGTTCTCTAGAAGCCATTATAATTTATAATCCAAACGTTAAATATTTAGCGTGTTACGGGTTCTAAGACGGCAACAAATATACTCAATTATGTATGCTATTCCATATTTGTTGGCCTTCGGTCTGTTTGTTTTCTTGCTTTTTTATTTTTTTATTAATTTTTATTGGTTTAAGTGTTCAAGATTTATCTGAAGCTACCGAAGTGCCAATATCTTTCAGAATTATATCAAATATGTGACACGTCAAAGGCGTGCAGATGCAAAGAAAGCCCTGAAAGATCTTCTTTACAGGAATGGGTCCTCTAAATTTTCATTTCAGGTACATTTTGGGATATTATATTTTGTTCACCTTATCTTTTATTGTTTACTGTAATAGTATCATCTGGGTGTATGTATTTTGTGAAATTTTGCCTATAATGGCTTGATTTAATTAAAGGTGAAATTGCAAGAGTAATGGATTGTCAGAACAGGAAAGAACTGCTATTTGAGAAAACACTTTTTAGTCAGATGCATTTTTTCCTGCTGAATCAGTTAATGTAACCCATAAATAACCAAATGGCTTATAGGTTAAAAAATAAGGGAAGAAAGGGAGAAATTAGTAGCCATTGCTTAGGTATGCCTCTAATATCTGCTTCATGCATTGACTGTGAAACTTATTAATTGTTCATTGCTTAATTTCCAATTACAATGGTGGTCTCTGATATTTGTGAGTTTGTTATGCTCTCATTTTTACACATTTGAATAATGTCAGTGCTCCAACCTATACCTTTCTGTGTGTTCATATTTGTATTTACTAGAAATGCAATCTGTCAAATTTATACCTTTGTAATTTTGCACATTATTTAGGATAAAGAAACGAGATGGAAACTGGAAGGAGACAGCAGTTGGGGTGTGGACAAAGATGATGATTCCAAAAGTCATTACAATAAAGGTCAACACAAGTCTCGTTGGCGGCCTGGAAAGTCCCAAAAGAAAACAAAGCGTTAGTTCCTTTTGTGTTCTTAATATTTTCGCCCTTTTCTATTGTTTGTGCATTAACTATCAATGTGCATTATGTGTTCAGGCAAAATCAGAAGAGAAAGTTTTTCTGAGGAGTTTGATGATCATCCTGAAACAATCTTCCATGCAACATTTGGCAACAGATGGTATACCTGGTCCTTTGGCAATTGGCAAGGGTCATCCTTCAATGATTCAACATCTGGATTTGAATGGAGAGAGGATCCAAACTGGACAAAGAGTAGAACTCGAAAGTGGGAACGTGAAAGTGATATAGAATCCGATGATGAATCATGTTATGTAGGGTCATGTCCTGATAGAACCACTCTTGGTCTGCCTCCAACAGGTCCTTTGAAGATTGAAGATGTTAAGAATGCGTAAGTTGTCCTGCACTTCTGTCCATTGGGAGTTTGGCACAACATCTTGCAACACACTAGCAGGACACAATAAGTATGCTCCATGCAAATTACTGATATCTCTCTGTTTGCCATTGTAGTTTTCGGTTATCAGCTTTAAAGTGGCATCCTGATAAGCACCAAGGCCCTTCACAGGTGAGTTTAATTGTTTTCCTGCATGAATTATCTACGTCTTAGAGGAAGCAATGTTGTAAGTTCACCCATTCAGGTTTCGAAGTGCTACTCTCTAGCAAGTTTTAACCATAGGGAGCCATCATAATATTACATCTATTGGCCAACGTAATTATGGGTTATTAACCTATTATATTATATTGTCAATCAATGTTATTTATTTAATGACTTTCTCATAAGTGGACGAGATTATTGTGGATATGCATTATGAAACCATTTAAAAAATGTCTTCAGCAAAACAAAAAAGGAAAAAAAAAAAGTAAAAACCCATGATATTTTAATTCTTCTTGCCCTCTTGTTTTTTCTCTTGGTTTATAGGTACTGTTGATCTGATTTTGGGAGTCTACTTTTGCATTATTGCAGGCCATGGCTGAGGAAAAGTTTAAACTATGTGTAAATGCATACAAGTCATTATGCAGTGCTTTGTCCCCAGCTTAGCTGGCGCTTCCTGCTTTCGAAGGAAAGAGCCTTGAGTCGAATATGACTTCTCTTTATGAGAGCTGGCCAAAGCCAAATGTGTATTATGAAATTTAATCATTTTGTTAGGTTGTATTTTATTGGCAAATTAAAATCAAATCAAATTCTTAACATTAAAGTGGGGCTAATTGTAACAAACTTGGGCGTCTAAGAGAAATAAAGGGGTCATTCTATGAATTTGTATTGTGGTAAAATCATAAGAAATTCTTTGTTGGATGACATGGAATCGAATAAGTAAATTTCATGTAAAAAAGTACTTTTTTATTTTGTTTAGGGTGCATTTTATATTGTCCTTTAGAAATTAGGAATTTAGGAACTCAGGCTATGCGGTAAAAGATAATTTGTTCACTATCAAAAGCTATCAGTATTTGTGTTATATGAATATTGATCCAAATAATTTGTGGAATTACATATTTTTGTCAAATGAACAATCCGATAGGCTAACAAGGTGTCCAATCAATTTTAAACTTGGTTAAGTCAGTAATAATAGTTGGTTATCCCAAAGCCTTCTTTTTTTTTTTGGGTGAAAGAGAACCTTTGAAAACGAACGAAACAAAATCCTAATAAGGAAACAAGCAAATAAGGGCCAACGAAAAAAAAATGCAACATAGGGGCATTGTCTTGGAGCTAAATAACTAACTTTGGCTTTAAGGTCTCAATCCAATCCAAAACAAAGTAGTAGGTGTGGTGTTGATCATGGGATTGTAGGGTGGTTAGATTATCAACTTCTATATAGATCTTGTGTCCTAGGTGACAGCGCTTGTTTAGTAGATTGGGGGTTAAATCTAGTAACCCAAATTGTTAGTAGTGGTCTCCATGTTAGTGAACCTGATCTTATATTGGCCTTTGTAGTAACGTTTAATTCCACTCAAAGCTGGGATAAATGCAGGGCCAATTTCTTCATGATTAAAAGCAATGTTGATTGCACTTACAAGCATCATGACTCTCACAAGAACAGTCAAAACAACGTTCACACATTGTTAATTCCTCTATTTTGGCTTGAGAGCTTTTAAATCTAGACTTAGTTTGCTAAATTAGGATTCTAGTCTTCATTCCAAACCATAGAAAATGGATATTAAACATGTCCTATCACTAAATAACTAGTTAAGAAAAGAGCACATGTAATATCAAGAAAAATGATGTATCTACACATTCATTTATAATCTAGACGTGACAAAATTTAAATATGCATGATCAAAATCTTAATTTTCATCATTATAAAAAATGATTGGGATTAGGAAAAATATCTTCTTATTAATATCATCCATCACTACTTAAACTTTGTCCAACTTTATAGTGTGCCTAACAAGTTGGTAATGAAAAGCTAATATGATACTATAAATACTTACCTGCAAAGTACTTTTTAACAGATTTTCTTTCCTTCTAGTCATAAAAATAGTTATAAAGGAGAAAGAGAATATTACTCTTAGAAAAAATTTGAAATACTTACAACACACCAATGACAAACCAGATAAAGTATAAACATACAAGGAAAAAATATAAAGGAGAAAATGTTGCTATCCAAGCCATTCTGTTGGTGCTTTCTTGAGACAAACATTAAAAATGTAAGAGAAAAAACTGAAGTCGATGTGCGGTAGGATAAAACCAGTTTGGTTATTACAAGTTCGAATTGTGAGGAGAGGTTTTCACAATAAAATGGTTTGAATTCAATTTTGAATAGTGGCATTGAATTTTCTTAAACTAAGCCTCTTGATAGATAAGCAATTTTACTTAATTTAGTTTCAATGATCCCACTGATTTTTTATTTGTCCTTACATATTTCGGTGTCTTTACAACTTGAGACTTGTAAATATTAGTATATATTCCATCCACTTAGAAGCTTCCCTGACTAAAAGACTTTAAAATTGACATATTTGCTACATTACTTAATGTGTGATCGAAGTTTTATAATAATGAAAAATCATTCAAGGTAGAGCTTGGGTAAAAAGCACTTAAGGCAAAGTTTTCTCAGGTTGGTAAATGTTTTCCTTATGGAGTGAGGTTCAGTAATTCATCCACATTGGAGGGTACTAAAACTACATGTTTCTATGCTGTATGTTCAAGAATAACATGATCTATGCCCTTTACTACTAATATAAAAATCAAATAGGTTCTATTTTGAAAGCATTTTAACTTGACATTTATTGTATGCCCTTAGGTAATTAATGATGGTTACTAGGTTACATATGCTGGTTTAAAATTGCAGTAAACATAAAACCATACATTCAAATTAAATTATTTTTGGCCTTGCAGCTTCTTAGTCTATTTTACTCCTAATATTGAATTGAATAGAAAATAGATATTTCAATTAGAATGAAATACCATTAATTGAAAATTTGATATTTTTTTTATGATGTCTATATTTATATGCAATCAAAGTTAGGTTTGTTTTCTATAGGTTTGATGCCTAGTTATCTTTAAAAGCTCTACACTAAAGTTCCATAAAAGTTCACTTTTTACTTTCCTTAGTTAGTGCACATGATGATACTAATCTAATCAAGCTTGGAATATGCTTTTGTTTGAAGATTTTCAATAGCTACAATTCAAAAAAATTACTAAGCTAGATTAACTCAAGCTGTGTGACGAAAGGTCATGGATTTAACAAAGTGGGAATAGTTTGCCTTTATGTAGTGTTATTTCTACAATCATGATTTAGTTAAACAAAGTTTAGGTAGTGATAAATGACATATTTAGAGTTTATTTCACCTTCAATATTGATATAATCGAACCAAACCGAATAGGCGCCTAAGATCGGATAATTAAGGGAAAAAATATAGTAGTATATATTTCCTGCACACATTGGAAGCCTATACTCCCTAACAATGAGATAGGGTGTGCAAGCTAGCTTCATGTGTCCCTTTTATATGTTAACCCCAAGTGGATTGTGAATAACACAATAGAGATAAATAGATCAATGTTAGGAAGAGAGTGATATTATCCATCATCAGCTACTAGTTTGGCAAGTCATCCATGTTCATGTGCTATTTGAGAGGTGTTAACTGATTCCAGGTGACTATGGAATTAATTAAGAATCTTGAAAATCAAGATATTTAATGAAAGCGCTGCTAAATGATAGCCATTAGCCCAAAGTTAAAAGCAGATATAAATCTAAATGAATTTTCAACTTTAAATATAGCCAAAATGGCAACTTCCCTTGGTACCATATATATGTACATTAATCAAGATAAAGCAGCAACTACAAGCTTTCATCAAGACTAAACATTAGGATGAAGTAACTAACCATTATAAGTCATGCGGCAAAGAGATAGTACTAAACTTTCTTCAAGACTTAATATTTTCTTGGCCTTTCTTTTTCTAAGGTATGAAATCAAAATAACAAATGGATAACTCAAAATGAAATATCCTTAAAACCTTGGGGTTTTATGAACCTAGAAGCTAAGAACTCATAATAGCCAAGGAACTAATTCTAACATTTGACTCATAAGCTTAATTTTTTAGGATAAGCAAATTATTTTACAAACAGAGGATAGTTGTAAATCATACATGCTATGAAATGTAAAACCTCATAAAATGTCAAGTTAGTACTGTTTTTAGCATTATAGTGTCATTGTGGAATGTCCTTAGACTTAATGTACCATATTAGATAGCTTTGAAAGACTACAACACTTAAAAAGTGGTGAAATATTATTTATGCAAAATTATTAATTCGTTCTATTTCTTATGTTTGTTAAACTTACTTATGTTGTTAAAATTTCTGTCATACACTTCCTAACTCTTTGTGTTGTTAACATTCTTTATAGGTAGGCTATGGATATTGATTATATGAAACCATATAACATAGATGACCATGTCCTATTTTAAGGGTAATTACATGATAAGTCAGATAGCAATAAGAGCAAAAGGAAGAAAGATAAGAATGGCAACTCTAACAAAGATGAGGAGAATGAAAAAACTCATCTAACTAGTAGTGATATAATGCAATTAGAGTTCGATGCACATGAAGTAACTTTGGAATGGTACATGAAGTATGTGAAGTGTGTTAGCTTTAGTGTAAGAAAAGATGATTTTGGGTACAATAGTAAAGATGACATGCTGTGGTGTCAATTTGTTTGTTCAAGAGAAGGTACTAGAGCAAAGAAACATTTAAATAGGATTGACAGGGTACGAAAGTCCAGGCCAGTGACAAAAACAAATTGCCAAGCTTCTCTTTAAGTGAAGCTTGACAAGAAAACAAGTAAATGGAAATGTTGAAGGTATGTCTGGATGTCTACTTGATCGCATGCCATCGATTATTGAATGAGGTAAATGTTACGCAAATAGATTTTATGTGGTCATTAGGCGTGAAAACTTCCCATATTATGGGATATATGTACGAGCAATGAAAAGGCCCTACAAGTGTTAGTTTTTGCATGAAGGACTTGTGCAATTACCTGGACAAGCAAAAATAATTGCCAATAACTGATGGTGATGCCATTGCTACACTTAACTACCTAGAAGTAAAGACTAATAATGATCCTATAATGTTTGTGAAATTTACAACCGACAAAGATAGTTGACTAAAAAATTTATTTTGGTATGATGGGATCAGTCGGTTAGATTACGAGATTTTTAATGATATCCTAACATTTAACATTACATACAAGAGAAATAAATACAACAAACCATTGGTGATATTTTCTGGAGTGAACCACCATAATATGACAATTGTGTTTATGTGTACTTTACTTATGGATGAAATAATTGATACTTATAAGTGGGTGCTAAAGACTCTATTGCAAGCCATAGGATAGAAAGAAGGTAGATGCCATTATAATAAATAGAAACAAGATTATGAGAAAGGCTATAGAGAAAATGCTCCCTGGATCCACATATAAGTTGTGTGCATGACACTTGCATAAGAATACGAAAATAAACATAAAGCAAGAAGGCTTCTTAGAGAAGTTTAAAAATCCTATATATGCCAACTTGAGGACAAACTAATAGAAGAACAAATAAGAGAAATTGGTGACAAAATATGATATTTGTGACTATAAGTGGGTGGATAAAATGTACAAGAGACATCAAATGTAGGCTAGTGCATGGTTAAAGGGAAAATTCTTTACGGGGATATAAATGACTTCAATGTACGAAGGTATAAATTTATTTATAAAGAACTATGTGAAGGCTAAAGATAACCTAATCGAGTTTCTACACTACTTTGATCATGCTTTGTCTCATTACTATAACAATGAGTTGAATGCAGATTTCACATCATCATATGATGACCCGACCTTGACCTCCCCATTACATAGTATTAAGAGCAATGTTATGATAATATATATAAGAGAGATATTCAAGAGGTTGGAAGTTTAGTTAAATGATATGGTTACTTTGATTAGTACACCTCGTGATATCAGGAATACAATAATCACTTATGAGGTGAGTGATTGTCATCACAATGGTAAGTGCACTACGATAGAAATGCAAAGATTTTTAAGTACTCATGTTCCTATTATAAGTCCCATAGGATATAGTGCTCCCATATCATTTTTGTAATGAAACATAAGCATCTTCAATTACTATCAACAAGCTTGGTTTGTGATAAGTGGACAAGGAGTGTAAATTCATTAACTTGGCTCCAAGTTAGAGCAATAGTGATGTGGGGAATGGTTAATTCGATTATAATATGCAACTTTGGTGACCAACATAAATTAGATGTGCTATTTTACTTCCTAAAATGCTAAATTATTTATAGAGACAAAGGAAAACATTTTAACATTAATAGTAAAGTTCAAGGGCCAACAAAAACTTAGATTAATGGGCCCTTAATCTTAAAATCTTAACTTGGAAGTTGTTGTAAAAGACCTTACAAAGGTGAAGATTAAATAGATTATAAAAAAATATGTATGCGGAAGAAGTACACAAAATGCAGGCTTATAGGTCACAATATCCATAAATGTCCTTTGCTTATAGGTAATTTAAGTTATGAAGAATACGGTACACCATTTGATTCCGAAGAAGAAGATATAATAGTGGATAGAACAACAAACAAGGTACAATTCAAAACTTTTTGTTGATATAGTTAGACTTAGTTTATTCATAAATTAACTTTTATATGCCATATAAGTACAATACAAAATATTTTTATGCTTTTATGTTATGCTATCATTAGATTTTGAGAATCCATTCCATAAAATAAGATTTTTACCTAAGTTTATATAAAATTAGGAACTAACATATGAGTACTCGTTTTGGTTTATTCAAATATGAAAGGGCACGGTCATGTTTTGTGGATATACTATAAACTTGTGGCTAAAATTCAGCACAACTTTATCTTTATGCAACTTGTATTTCCAATACAATAATCAAACAATTGTCCATCCCTATATATAAATTGGTTTAATTGATGGCACTTTTTAAAATTAGGTTTGAGTAGCAATAAGGGAGATAGTTTCATAGTTTTTTCGATTGTTTTATTATTCCAGCATCTAAGTTGAATTTGTATTATTTTTGTCATTTAATGTATTAGAGTTGCTCTTCATTTGTATTCAATGAATGATAGATGTGGATTACTCTTTTCAGTTGTTTTGTTCTCTAATGTCCAAATCAAATTTATGTTGCTTTACTCATCTGATGATATCTTTTACGAACCACTTAGGTCTCTTCAATTTGTAATTTTTTAGGTCATTTTATGCATTATATATATTTGTAACCTTGACATACACCTATGCATCTTAATGTTAGTTAATAGGACATTATTCTTCCTATGTTATCTTGTGATAATTAGCTATTTTCTATATGTATATATCTCTTGTAGTGGAAATTGCAATGGCTTTTAAGTCCCAAAAGAACCATTGCACATAAATTAAATTGAAAAACACATAAAATTAAACTCGCACCAGCTGAAATGAACGAAGATGACAATTAGATCAACCTTCAGCCCCCCAATGCATATCCCTTACACCTTAGTGTCTTAATGCATAGAGACTTGTAGGTTTATTCTTCTAAACTTTCAGAAATTTGTATGTAATTTTTTATTTTTTTGCTATATATTTGACTTATTAAAACTAAATATTCTCTTTTTTGTTTGTTGTAGAGTTTGAAATATTGGAAAAATTGTAAATCAGACCCCAATTATATAAAATCATGGCACAATAAAGGTGCTAAAATATTTCTAGCAAAAAAGAATAAGAAAAGTGCATGTGAATAGTAAGTGATCATTATTCGTTCCTTTGTCTTTTACATGCACACACACATGCTTGAGAGTGTGAATAGTTTTATTTTCTTAACTAAAATTTGGGAATATTTTCTACAAGATTTATCCCTGGACATGCTTGACATCAATTCTGCATACTATGATCCCAAGGTGCATCCCATGCATGCAAATCGTTTTTCAAATATAAATCTAACTGAAGAATTCTATTAAGTAATTTCCATTTACCACTATAAGACATAGATAAATTCTACTATTAATTAAGCGTAAAGAATTTTATTATGATTATATCCATTTTCATGATACAGGGTGATAACCCATATAGAAATTGTGGTTAAGCAATGGAATTTAAGGAACTGACCATCCACATAGGAGTAAACATTTAAGAAAGGGCAAGATGTTCAAATGCAGGTAGCTCCTGCTTAAGCTGACTTGATCTTTTGTAATTTTAAAGTTATAGAAAAGACATTGAAATCTCAAACAAAGGATACCATTATGAATAAGTATGGCATTGCTACTATTGAAGATAAACTTCCATGAAAACCTCTATTAGGTCAAAATTCAGACACAAGTTAAGTAAGTTCATGTTGGTAGCATTTTAAAGGGATATATGAGATTTGCATTTAAAGTTGTTATTATCCTGTTTGGCATGACTTTTCATTTTTCAGTTGCATGTAACATGTGCTTCCAATGGCTTAGCATGATCTTTCTATAGCCCTTTATAATGTAGACTAATGTTGATGGTATATGATCTATCATTCACAGGATTAATAGATCTAAAGGTGGATGGCTAATACTATAGCATGATATGAAAGAAGAACCTATTATTTATTTTAATGGGAAGCCATTCATTCTTTATAAAGTTGAAAGGGCATTCAAAAATATGCTAAGATACACTATACAAGCTAATTCTATCCGTATCTTTTGAGTATCTTCCTTCAAAAAGACTACAATATTTTGTGTCAAGTCACAAGTATTCCTTATCTTGGATGCTGACATTGAGATTATATGTATAATTCTTATTTGATATGTGGTTTCCTCTTATTTTTTATGGTGACACATGTTTGAAAGTCATTTTAATCTATGCATGCATTTGATTGTAAGCAACATTGATAATTGGCTCTAATAAGATTTGGATCCTAAAGCAGCAACCATACGCACAAGATAGTAAAATAATAGTTGGATTGTACTCTTGTGATTACCATAATAAATTCTTGAGGATAGAATTTGGTAATCTTCCTTAATCTCTTTTATGTTAATCGTTGAAGCTCACAAACCAATTATTTGTGCATGGCTTAGGCCTTAAACTAAAAGAATATTCGTTCTTAATATTTTGCTAAACAACTTGACCTTCATCATGATGGAGAGGATTATTAATGAGACCAATTAGGATAAGGGCTTAACATTATAATTTTTCAATTGCAAGTTTTCAATTGTTAAACCATTTAGCGGTTTATACTGCATGCAATAGAATAAACAAACAAGAGAAGTTTTAGTTCTGTGAATATGCCTGCATAAGTGAAAACAGGCAAATTTTATTGTATATGTGCATTTTAATTCTTTCACTTCAAAGTGTTTTAACAACATATCCCATTTTTCTACAAGCCTGTATTATTATAAGCATGTAACTAGTTCCTTTCATATATAGATTTGGTGAAGGAAAGAAATACGATTGTCACCTTGTTACTGCATCAAGCATTACTGCTAGTAGTATTGATAGTATATATATTGTGCATGTGTGGGAAGCAACACTAACTAGGCTATTGGTAGAGTTTGAGAATATAAAGCTTTCAAGCTTGACAGTACTGTCTCACTCTTTAGGCATGGCAAACATCACAATCACTGATAATTATGGTTTGAAATTAATGATATGATTTATGAAAATGGGTGGTTCAATAGCATTATCATGTTCTTGTATTAATAGACCTAAGCAATGTGACATTCATTGCTAATAAGTATCCTTTTTATCTAGTTTACACAAGGCTTTGAGAATGGATTTTATAATATCCATTCACTTTTGAATATTGTCTTACTCTTACTTATAAATTCTTGAGTTTTCTTGTGTAAATAAGAGATTAGTTTTACTACAAATAGGCCCTTTTGCTTGTCATTCATGACATGTTTTTCTTTTTCTCTAGATTGAGAAGTTAAATATGCTGACAAAGAAGTGGGAAGGAAATGCATGGTGGATGAAAAAAGTGTAGCTCAAAATATATACTATGTGAATACACTGATAGTTGTGTGCCTTATTTTACTCATGGGTTATGTCCAATATGCTATAAGCATATGGGCCATTTCATTCTTTCTTTAACAAGACTTTTAGCTTGATTCACAATTTATCATTACCAATCACAATACTACTATTTCAATAGTTTATCAAACATTTTAGAGAAGTTGAATATGGTTTGAATCCTATTGCATTCTAGCGCGTTAAGGAGGAAGGATTGACAAAGTTGCAATATGAGAAAAATAAGGGCGAGATCAAGTGCTACTGGACATTGCACCTTTTTTTTCCAGAATGTAATAAGAGATTTAGCAAACATTTATTGCACTAGAATGGAAACATGTAAAGCAAAATTATATGCATCAATATTGTAATGTAGGTTTCAAATAATGGTCTTATAAGCGGAAATATTAAACAATAGAGACCAATTACCATAACTGTATCCATTTGTGAACAAGTTTGTTAAGATATTCCTGTTTTATTAAATCGAGGATTAATTTTTATATTGCAAGAGTTAATGAAAATTATTTCTATAGACTTAACATGTAGCATTTTTGTGCTAATTTTCAAACTATTACCTTATATATGTACATATTTATTTTTAGCTATGGATGAAAATTATAACTCAATCCACCTAGTAAGAAAGTGCAAGATGTATTAGATAGAGGGCCATATGAAGAACTTTACCTACTTTAAATACTAACTTGTCACTGCTGTATTGAAAGGCATCTAACATGAAAACTCACTTAACTGTATCTTCATTTATGGTACTTTTGATATGCTATAAGAATTGTTAACTAATTCATTTTCAAGGTTTTCATTTATTTCCTAACTTGTTCTTTTGATTAGTTGAAATAAGCATCAAGTGGTGAACTTGAACCTGATAACTGGGTTAATAGTTATTAACTATATTAATGTCTAACTATAATTAATATGACCAAAGTTATCAATAAGAGATAGATATTATAATTGAGCAATGTTCATCTATTAAAATTGCACTTTGCTCTACATTGGAGCCACTTGTTAAGTAACATGAGTACTTTGTTTAACAATAGAAGCTGCCCTTCATCATTTATATACATATAATTTGGTTGTTGAATAAGGACACAACATGCATTTACAAATTACCCCTTTGAAAGCAACGGGAAAACCTACCAAAAGGTATGATGTCCAATCAAAAGAAATATTATCAACTAACTATCTTACATTAGTGAAGGCCTAGCCTATGCAATTAAGCAACAACCTGTACAATTGACCATTCTCTCCTACTTAGTTAAAAATGTTAATTGTTTCACTTCAAATTATATGAAGGTTGTTTCTCCACCTCCTCCATGAATCTTCTAACAAAGGAGATAATGTCCAGGTGCTTTGTGTTGTATAGATGACAAATAAGATCAATCAGCAGCCTCATGCAAACATGGTTATCAACTGGTTGTAGTTACAAGGAAGCAAGAATTTAACAGGTCAAGTAATTGTCAATTGGATAAATGAAACCAAATATCAAAAGTGATTGATTTACATACACCCAAATTGTAGGTCATCTAATGCTTTGATAGCTATATCCATCTACATATCTGCACCCTACAATCAACCCTACCATCATCAAAGCTCTGTTTATAGATTAGTTTTCAAACATATGGTGGATTAGATTGTAAGGAGGCAAAGATCATATCCATTTTTTTATTCAAGTATGTTATTTGAATATATAATAGGATAGGATGAGAGATGAGAAATATGATAATTAGCCTTTTTGTAAAATGTCTTGCATTCCAACATCTCCTCCACAAAGAGATTGATCCTGCATATCTCCCTTTCTCGAATCCTTCTCCTAGATTTATAGGGCAAAGAATCTAGATAAATCAGTTCACTACGTACCAAGTCAACCACCAAGAGATATCAATGCCAAGCATCGAAGTCAAATATTGGTATAAAAACCTATCATTTCATAAGAAACATTAATATAGATTGAAAACAAGTGTAAGCCAAAAAAGTTAATGTGGACTAGCATATGGATTCAAATTCTAACCTTCAACAGGGAATTAATATGTCCCATAAATAAAGCTCTATAGTAACCTCCAATTATAGCTAGGTTTTATCCCATTTTAAAGTATATTATTGCACATGATATTCCACTATTAACTACATGAATGACCTCATAACCTTAATAGTAGTAATTCTTGTCAGACTTAATGCAAAGAATGTTTACTGATTGACTATATTAACCTCAGTTATTTAAGATGTTTTGTGAAACTATAGCTATTGTAATTTGCATTTTGCACCTCATGATGCATGGAGACATTAGAAAGTAATTAGGAGTTAAACATCATTTGGCATCTAACCATAGGACATAATAAACATAAAAGTTGAAAATACTTTAACAACTTTCCCTATAACATTGAATAGCATAAAATTCTACTTTTAAACTAAGAAGGCAACACTAGCATGCAACGTACAGTGTAGCATATTCCATTAAAGAAAGACTTATTAAAAAGGCAGGTGGAACTACCATTACAATACTTCACCAAAAATTGATTGTTACTCATCAATCATCCTTAGTGCAACTATCATTATGATATCACCATTGAATCAGCCACCAAGGACAATGTATGGTAAAACTCTCTCTAGTGACTCAAGACCATAAGTGATCCACAAGTACCTTATTATTTGCACAATATAAATAGAGCATTCTGTTAATGTTTGCTTACTTCATGCAATGTCATCTTATTGAATATAAGATATGTGCATATGATTATCACCTTAGGAATAGTTAATTTTGCTCTATTGACAAGGTGTAAGCCATAACTGCAATCTCCTCATCAGTATTCCTTTCATTAGGTTGTATGCAACAGGTATCCATTGTTCATACCTAAAAAGTACAATGATATTAATTCATTAACAATATATTAAGTTGACATAATGATATGTGCAAATTCATGCTCAATAATTCATTAAGTTTATAGTGATTAAAGTCGAGTAAGTGTGAACTAATAAGGTAGATAAATGCACACCAAATGAAGCAAAGTTTAGGACTTTACTTAAACATAACAAAGCATAAGCTTGCATGTTCTTTCAATTGCTGGAATACTTGACATACTAAATTTAGCAACCTTGTCACATGTAAGTTATTTTTTACATATGGCCTTTTCTATTGTTTTCTTTTTTCAAACTCAACTGTCATTGTGAGGAATAATTATAGCACGTTACTTACATAACACACGAATGTATTGTTAAATTTAGTCGTTGATGTACTATTGCATGGTATTGTAAATTTGATTTACAAATGCCATCCAATATGCAATTAGATATGATTATACATTACTGTATTATTACACTAACATTATTTCATAATCTCTCCCTCAATTACCATAAGTTACAACATGTAATCGGATACCCTTTTATCCTACATGACCAAAAGACATGCCTTATGCCAGAATGTTTTCAATTATCATATAGAAGTTTAAGATAGCAACATTAACAAAAATTTAAAGGTATCACTGCCAATTATTTGCATGATTAAATAACACATGAATTTATTGGATTGTTATTTGAATACTACTTCCCGTCAGATTAAGAAACAAAGACATAATCCCTAGGTTTGGTAATAACTAGATATTATAATAAGTATTGTATTTCTACACTACATCATAGTTAAAGTATAATAAGGAGTGTCAACTGACTCACTGATGGTATTTTGAGGAGATGGCCCTTCAAGTTATAACCACCCTTCTTTACCTTACTTTTTTATGAAAAGCACCTCATTTAGCCTAACTTATCCTAATTGTTGCTAACTGCATAAAATAAGAGAAGAAAATAATATTTGAAAAAAAAAAGAGGTGTTCTTGTCACAATTTCAATAATGTAATTTTTAACAGCGTTGGTAACATAACATACATTAACTAGAGTTTCGCTAACTGTTGCTTGACGTTTGCGACCTTGTCTAGCCAACTTTCTATCACTAAATATATCTATAAGTAGATTTCTAATCATGTAGTCCTCCTTCTCTTTTCCAACCTGATTGGATCTTTATACTCTATTAGGAGTTTTGGCAACATTATTTTCTTCTAGTTTTCATGTGTTGTTGATGCTAATAGTAAGTGTCATAAATAGCTCCTCAATTTATGCCTACAGTCTTATTTCCATGTTAGTTACTTTGGCCATTAGTTGGTTAGGAAAGACATTGATCCTCTCCTTAAGGAACTCCACACCTGCTTCTAGGTTTATGATATTCACTTTAATAACTTATCAAAAAGTAATATATTAGTCTTGACATGTTTAATCGTAATAAAAAAAGTAAATGCAACAAAACTTATCTTATCTGATAACGGCTCGCCATTCTAAGTGCTAGTGGATGATTCCTTTGCATTAACACCATTTTCTTGAGGTTAAAGTTAAAATAAGAATAGTACATATAAATTTGGAGTTATTAAAGAATGGCAATGAACACATACAAAAAGCAAGCAAATGTAAATTAATGCAAGTGACACAACACACTTTGACTATTTACCTAGTTCCAACTAACAAAGGCATGACATTAAAGAGGTTGTGTAATCATTTGGACTGAATTTGACAGGAGGAACTAAGTGTCCTATAAATAGATGATAAATGGACAGTAAATGAGACCATGATGATAGCCATGGAATTACCATTTATTTTTACCATGTAAAGAAGATGCCTCGCCTTAATGAAATGTTTATTATGCATGAATAGTTAGGCCTCGCATTTGACTTATTTTTGTGGCCATAATAGTTAAAGTGCAATCTTCCATCAAAAGCTCAATGTTAATAACCAATCTTATCTCGCTAACATCGTCACTAATGACTAGAGAAGGACATTGGACACTCATATGTTTGGTTTCGTTTGTTACATTAGGAAAATAGCATATTGCAAAAATGTAGGAATGACTGCTTCCACAGTACATATATGCAAGATGTCCATTCATCCAATGATAGTAAAATGCCTTTATTTATCCATCCAATGGTCTATAAAAGTAACTCATCCTAGTTAAACGCCCGGTTCGTAATGCACACTCTCACCTTAAACGTTTGTATGACAATCGTAGGCAACATTACCACCTATTATAATCAATTTAATGTTGCAGTATGAATTGATCACATTGCACAAAACATGAAAGATGAAACCATGAATAGCTAAATTGTAGAGACCAATCCTCCATCTAAAGGAGAGTGCAACTTGGGTGTTTAAGGGTATTGCAAAGCATAATGGAGTTAGGACTGCTGGTGGCTTGTCCTTTTAGATACAAAGCAAATTAGGAAATGGTGTGCTTTGGTTGACAATTGGTGGGACAAAGAACAAGTCAGCTAACATTACAACTATAGTTAATTGGTACACTGGGAAAACATAATATAACCCTTGTCAGCCCTATAGATATAACATGCAAAACATTTCCACAACAACAAGAGAAGATTATAAAAGAAAGAAAAATAAATAAATAAAGTGATTAAATATGTAAAATTAAAAAATTTTCTTCTTAACACTATGATTAGAAAACATGTTGCTCTATGGAGCTTATGATTAATTATAATTGTTATTTATGACTAATTAGTAGAATTTTTTAAATTAGAATCAAACATCTTCAAACATGTAATGGTCAATTACTTAATGTATGATCGTTAATTAAGGATTCTAATCATTACACTAAATACGCACATTACATGGTTGCAATTAGAATGCATGTAGGATGTTTCTTACACATTATAAAATTTGTTACTTTTTTCCACAAGGAATAGCAAATTCTATTTTAATAATACTATCATGGGTGATATTTTTGTTCTAATTCTTAAAAGGTATAAATTCTATATTAGTTTCTTAATTTTAAGCTTTGGATTAAGTTCATAGTATATAACAAATAATCAATTTAATTTTAATTGTATTGAAAAATTATATCAATTGTAAGGGGATAATATAAAACAAAAGTTGAATATTACTAGAACTTTCAAGTAAGACCATGAATTTACTGTTAACAAAAAAAAAGCATAAAGAGTAAGTTAAAACTTTAATGTAAAAAGATAAATTAATTATGTAATTCAGTCCTCTATTAAAAATATTGTAATTGAAATTACATCTATCTCTATTCAACATATATATGAAAAATATTGATTAAATATATGAGACATGAAACAAGCTAACTACATCATTAAACCTTTCATCACAAAGGAGCTATTTTGCCCACGAATCTTATTTTTCTGTGTAGTGCACTACAAGTCCATTCTAATTTTGCCTCGATCATATTTCCCAAGCCATACTATGTGCACAATAGAATTCTGATTTTTGTTTGATGAATTGCTTTCTTGACAAGGTGAGCATATAGTAACTCTCTTAGACACTAGAAAACACAAGGAGACAACCATCCTCTAAAACTGCAATGCAAAGAAAGATCATTGGGGGATAAGGACAAAAAAAAATAAAATCAACTTTAAGATTGTATAATATGTAGCTAGGTTAACTAGACAACCATAACCTAGCCAAAAATAGCAAGCTTATTACACAGAAGGTTGTATGAAAATCACATATGATATTCGCACCACGAACCAAAAGTGCTTTCATAGTTGTATCTTTAACTCACTAGGCATTTACCAAGGACTCCATTCACCAAAGAACCAAGCTTGGCCTTGTTCCTAATGTCATCCAAGCTAATAGGACTTCAAAAAAAAGGATGGAATTCCTAATAAATGTTAAACAAGCCAAAGAGCACTTTCCTAGTTAATGCTCACGTTTTACCCAAGCCAATATTGTTATACTAGACGACAAAACCTATGCCTTTATATAGACAGAATGAGAGATGCATGGTTGGAGGGCAGTAATGACATTGAAATATTGCTCACCAAATCCTGTAACTTATGTGATAAATATTGACTTCCCGATTAGCTTATATGTTAATTCGAATAATAAACTATCACCAATTATTACCAAGTAAGTTTAGTAAGATAGTTCAGTAAAATTATAAAAATTAATATAATTAGAACAAATAATGGCCTTAAACTAATTGAGGAAATTGTATAACTAATGGAAGTCATTCAAGCCCAAGACCCTCCTGTATAATGTGACTTTAAATAACTGTTCCCATATTTCAAGTTCAAGGTGTGGATTCAAACCTATCTTCCTTTCTATAGGTGACCATAGGTGCATGCCATAGCCTAAAGCAAGATGTGCATGAGGTCTAGTCTCTGCCATAAGATGTTCATAATGAGTGCACCTGAAGTTAGAAAAAATCTTGTTGTATAGTTAACAAAATACATTGAAAATGAAGTGTCAAGAACATTAGGATCCTAATGGAATAATAATGGAATATCCTAGCCTGCATTAGTACTATAATGGAAGTTATGTATGGGGTCTATAATATATATTAAACATACATGCATATGAACATATCAATGGGATAGCTCAATTAGAGATTCAATCAGAGATGATGTGTTCATAATGACAACATATTTAGGCATACTTGACACTGTGATGGAAATGTCAACATAAGCAATTAGCCTCTTTAGAACATACCTTGTAGTTTATGCAAAACCACTTATAGCATATCTACAAAAAAATTATTAGTTAAAATAATATTTCCTAAGCAGGTAAACAAACACAAAATAGAAAATTTTGCACTACAAAATTGGTAGGAAAAAGCAGTTTAAACAATAAAAAAATTGACTCCCAATACAAATAAAAAAGGACTTCAAAGTTTCTTCTATCTTCAATTGAATTTGAACACAATGAAAAACACTTCCCAATTGAAAAGTAAGGTAATAGCTATAATTCATGCATTTGTTGGTATAAAAAATCTTCCTACAATGTAATAAATTAAAGAGTCACCTTAATCCCTTAAGTTCTTTATTTATATTAAAAAGTATAAGTTGGGCGAAGAAAACCTACAAATAATTAAAAACTTGTCAAATTTAGCAATTTAAAATGAAACATTCACCCTTAGTCACTCAATCTTTCATAGCTTACCATATATCTGCATACAATGAGTGCATGTAAGAGTTAAAATTACCAAGCCATAGCCAATAACTTTAGTTTAAAGACTAATGCCAGACAAAAATATATTAAGTAAGTATAAAAGCTCATTATCTACTAACTTATCAAAGAAACATTTAGAAATTACAGAATCATTTAAGCATATACATCAATTGTTTCAATAAAATGTTCATTCACCTTATTATCACTTCTCTCCCTTGGACCAAGATCACTCCCGCTAGATTCTCTTCCTAATTTAAGTCAATTACTGTGAGTTTGAAGCATTCATCAAGGGCTTAGATGCATCCCCATTTTTAGGTCATCTCTATCTGCAATTATTTCTAAAAATCAAAAAGAAGAAAGGAAAAAAGAAATATAAAGAAAGTTAGAAAATTAAACAAAAGAAAAAATCATGCTCGGTTGACACACACCTGGTTGAAACAAAAATATAAAGAAATCTAATCTTACTCATTATAGGTTTCAACATTCAATTTTTTAGTACTAGAAGGTTGAACAATAAGTTTATGTATATTAAATAATGCAAGGTCTCATAATAGAAATGAAATGAAATGGGAATGAAATAAAATCAAAGAGGAGCAAGGAAAAAATTCATGCTTCCCTCCAACTTTTGTAGTAATAGGTGACTGAAGGATGGGAATGAGAAAAGACAAGCAAAATATCGTACTTTTGGTCTCAGGGGGAATCAAGAGTTCAAAACGAGGGAAAAGTTATTTTCGTATAAAATTTGATTTGAAGCAAAATCTAAAGGAAGCTAATTCAGGAAAAGGAAAGGAAAATTTTATGCGATAATGTTTATATTTTCTAAAAATGATGTAATTAAAAGTAAATACTTTCATCTTACATGGATAATATATTATTTGATTACATTATTAATGAATCATTAATATATTATGATGGTAATTACCTTGGCCATTAATTGGTCAGGAACAGCACTAATTTTCTCATTAATGAGTTCTATGGCTACTTCCAAGTTTATGATCTTGGCCCTAATAATCTGTTAAAACATATTATGTCAGTACTAACTTGTCTAAACACAATAAAAAGAGTCAATCCATTGAAGCTTACCTTATTTGATAAGGGTCCACCATTTCATACACCATAGATGGTTCCTTTTGCATTAACATTATCTTCTTAAGGTTAAAGTTTAGACAAGAGTAGTATAGATAAGTGAAGGATCACTTAAGAATGGCAATGAAGACATATAATATGCAGGTAAGTCTAAATGGATGCAATGACATAATAGAATCAGATTTTTGCTCTAACTGAGGAAGAATTGATGTTTGATGCAAGGTAATCATTAGGAATAAATTTTATGGAAAAAGTATCCTACATGTTGTTGACAACTTGGCCATCAAATATGCCCACGATGATAGCTATATAAATATACAGTATTTTCACATGTATAGGAATATATCTAACCTTGATGAAATATCTATTATATATGGGTTTGAGGCCCTAAATTTGCCTTCCTTATTGTGGCCATAGTGGTTAAAGTGCAATCTCCCATCAGAAGCTTAATGTTAATAATCAATCTTGTTTTCTCAACATCGTCACCAATGCCCGAAGAAGAAGGATGATGGTTACCTATGTTTACGATTTCGTCTTCTAAATGGTTGAAAATATTATGTTCTGCATAAATATGGGGATAAATAGTATCATAGTGCAAATACATAATACATCTATACATTTGATAGCGAATAAGCATTTCGATCTATCCATTCAATAGTGCTTAGAAATTATCTATCTCGATCCCTACTACAAACCTTTGTAGAAGGATCGTAAGCAATATTGCATCTCTTGCAAAACATTTAATGCTACAATACGAATTGGTCCCATTGTATAAAAGAGGGAAGATGAAATCGTAGGTAGTTATATTGCAAGGAGCAGTCTTTCATCAATAGGGGAATTCATCTTTGTTATCTTAACCCTAAACCCCCTCTAAATATCAATTTTGAATAAGAAATTCAATCTATAGGCCCTATGCATATTGACAACCACAAGAATAAAGGTAAATGATTTACTCCTAACTCTTTCTAAAGAAGGTTTCTAGGGCATCAAATCCAAATTTATTCTATTGTTTATACTAAAAATTATTCAATACATGGATGACACGTGGAAAACTTTAATTTTAAAAGTGGATGTAGCCAGTAAAGATACAAGAAATCAATAGCACCATTTTAGGCTTGCCACAATTGAAATTACAAATATCTTAATTGGATATAACTACCTGAAAAGGAAATGTAATCCTTTAGAGCATTTATAATATCTTAATTCAAAATAATTTGTTAGATGACTAAATTAAGAAATTTTAGGAATTTTGTGATTTTAGTGTTAATTATTTTTTCCATTCACTAACTTAGATTATAGAATATATTACATTTATAATTGATCAAATTTAAATTCATAATTATAGTAGATTAATTTCATAAATTAATATTAACATAAAGACTGGTGCTTCTAGCTTCAGCCAATATTCAGATATAAAGATTCGAAAGTCTATCAAATTATTCCTCTTTTGTATGCAATGCAAATCACATTAGTATGTTTATACCTTTAGTTCATTATATCGATCTCGCCTAGTTTATTTCCATGCATAATTACTATTTATGATGGTTATAATGGAAAGGTGTACTACATGATAACAAAATATAAATGCATCATTAATCATAAACTATAATGTATAAAAATTAACAAATGAATTATCAAATTTAAAGAAGTCGAATAATAATACATGATCTTTAATGGCAAGGTAATTTTCATTTTTATCTTTAGTAATTAGATGATTTTAAATAAAAACTTATACAAGCTACATATAATAGAGGCCTAGGAGTCTTGGTTGTGCCTTTTTAACACCACCCTTATAGGTGCACGAAATAGAGTAACCAAATCGAATGATGAAACATTTGCAATGATTTCATAACATCCATACAGAGGACTCAAGGAAAAATAGAGCATATTGAGTTTCTAGAAATTACCTATTGTTAAGTAAAAAATATCATAGTTTTTGAATTGAACATCCAAAGTTACATTAATGGATGGTACAGTGGTGTTGTTCATTTATATTAATAGTTAGTTAATTAAATTTGAAATCACTTAATGGTTAATTGTCCAAATTAATTTAATCAACTAATAACATTAACTAGTTGGTTAATGACAACTCCTCCATCACATAAATCAAATGATGAATTTCAAGTATTAACAAATCTCATTGACAGATCAAATGTACACCAATAATGAAATGAATATCAACTTATTCTTATAGTAATACAAATTAGATCATATGGTTAATTCATCGAGTTACATAAATCAAATTATGTATATTAATGGATTAGATCATTACGCTTTCAAGATACTAGTGCTGCTAACCAAGTAAATTGGAGTTGACTACTACTCCCATATTACAAAAATTAACTAATAAATTTTACATTATTAGTGATGTGAAGAGTAACCAATTCTTATTGTAACATGAATTATATTGTACAATTAATTTACATAATTATATATATCAAATTGTTCATATTAGTGAATAATACATTGGACTCTGACTAGTTACACACCATTACCTAGGCAGATTGGAATTGATGAGTTGCTTTAATCATGTGCATGTGGCATGTTAGTATCATGACTTAATTTCAAGGTATCATAATTGATATAAACATATCTAATTAGTGTATATTCATCAATTAAATATCTTTAGAAGCCTTGATACTCTATGACTTTCTCACTACTTCTACTATTAAACATATAGTAGGAAAATACTTGTAATTATATAAGTATTAAAATACAAATTAATACAAAAAAACATATACATAATTTTGAAAAGTATACAAAATATACTAATATTAGTATATATATAACATAACATTCTGAGGAAGAATACTTTTTGCTAAATAAATCAAACTATCCTATATTATTCTTTTGGCGCACTTTCACAGAATAAGGAAAGTATTCAGTACATATGTCAATTTGCCTCATTGAGACCACGATCAATATCTACAAAAGAAATAACACAAATATATGTGAATAATAAAAATTACTTAGTGAATGGCTTCTTCCCTCTTTTCTTTTAAATGATTTTCATTATAATAGTTTAAATATCTGTGTGTGTGTGTGTGTGTGTGTGTGTGTGTGTCAATACACTTAAATGTTCATCACATAATAAATTCTTGATAATACTTTCTTTAAAATGATATTTATTCAAATTATTAAGTTAAACAACTACAATTGGTACTCAAGTTTTTCTTTTAGTAACTTCTGTCCCACTTTATACCCCTCATCCCCCATATAACTTCAATCCTGCCTTATACCTCTCCTTCCTTTTATAACTATAGTCTCGTCTTATACCTTTCCTCCTAGGAATAAGTCACATGAAGGATATATATATATAACAAATAAGTATCAAGTCATCATAGGCATCAATTAAGATGGGACACTGTAGGCATCAACCATATTGAAACACTATAGGCATTAATCATATATTCCATTATCACATATTATAAGTATACTCAAAATACCAACTTAGCCATAAGTATTTTATTAATTATTTTAACAACAAACATAACATGATTATTTCAAGACCAAAAGTTATTTGAATAATAAGTGTATCAAATTAATTCAAAACATATTTCGCTAATCCAAAAGCCTTATTAGAGTATAAAGGGTATTTATAAGTAAATCCTTTTTCTCTACTTGAACTCATTTTAACTTTTACCAAAAATTTATCTAAGACTCTTGGCATATTATTAACCCATTGTGAATTATCAAAGGTCAATTATTTTATACCATTATAGTTCTCTAGTACTATTCATATAAAAGTGAAAGCACATTCTCAAAATAGGGCTAGCATAAAGTGTTATGTAATATAAGGACCTTTTTAATATTTAGACCACTTCCATAAATTATTGAATTTTAATATAGCATATCTAACATGTTAAATAATGAGTAACTCAATTATTGTACAATTAATTTCATGAGTTTCACCATGTATCAAAAGCATGAATTTAAAGGTATAATATTTGGACAACACTGGAGCTATTATAACAAATTTATCATTTGGATAATCAAATCAACTTCAATTACTACCAAATTTTGATACAAACTTGGTAACATCCTAAATAACATATCTTGAAAGTTTCATAATTTTTATTAATTATTTGATGGTTCAAAAAAATTTTAAACCCAAGACTACACAAACAAGGTCCAGAATTAGGACTACATTGGAACATTTGAAATAGAAAATTTTGTTGGATAACTAGATAAGCTTCAAATATTACCAAATTTTTCTATAAGTTTCCTAACATATGAAAGGGGAAGTACACCAATTTTCATAATTTTTCTCCATCATTTGGTGCTCAAATACCCTAACAACAAAAAAAGAATTTGTTAGTGTTCTATTCTAACTCCATTCCTCCTAAGCTTAGAAACATTCATTTTTCATATTCCTAAAATTTTCCAAAATTTTCCACATAGATTCTAATGTAGTTTTTTACACTAAATTGTTAAAATAGGAGTTTTATCATTTTTTAATACTTAGTTCCAAAGAGTAATTGTTTTCAAGTCTTACTAAATCTTTCCTTACTAATCTTAACATTAAAATACCAACCTAACAACATCCTAGTACCATTAAACAACATTCAAAAGAGCACAAAACCAAAACCATGTCTTCATACATGACCACACACAAAAATCACAATAATATCATCATAAATCATCGTATTTACCACTTTCCTTAGAAAAACTCTAAAGAAAAAGGGTAATTGCTACTTACCTTGAATATTTAAACCTTCTAATATGCTTGGTACTCACTAGGGGCAGCTAAACCTAACCAAAATAATAAATACTATTTTATAGAATTTAAAGTAGAATTTCCCATAAGAACATTAAGAAAGGAAGAAGAAAGCATGCTTACCTTCAAGGTTTTTGTAGAATAAGGTCTTGGGAAATTTTTGTACAAGAAAATAGAATGAAAAACCCTTGCAAAGAGACTAAGAAACCATGATTTTGCTAAATAAGAAAAGTAGCAAAATGTGCTAATTTTGGACTCTAGAAACCTTATTTATATAAATCCTTAAATTGATCTCATTAGTTACCTGTTTTATTTTATTTTTTCTTTTATTTATTTTATAAAATCAGATGATGACATGCACATGAAGAGGCACATTTTCCTTGGCCAAAAATTTAAAAAAAAATTCAAATTTTTTATGAACAAAATAGTTCTAAAAATATCTATATAAATTCTTGACAAAAATGCTTCTAGTTTTTCCTTTTCTTCCATTTTAGTCCTTAACTTCTTTTAAAAGCTAAATCTCATGTTTTTGGACCCTAATAAATCATATTAGGCCTCCAAAAAATAGGCTAAATCAGTCCAATGCTAATAAAAATTAACTACTTAAAAAGATAAAAAAGGTTTATTATAAATTAACCCCAAATTTCTTAGTTTCCTTATATTTTTACTCCTAAACTTTTAGATATTTTTAAATCCTTTTTCTTGAGATTTTATACACATTTTGGGTGTATAAATTTTAATTTAAGTCAACTTAAAAGTTTTTAAATTAATCTGTTTAAATTTTTTGGTCCAATTTCTTACTTTTTAGCTTACCGAGTAATGGAATTTTAGCAAATTCCTATATGAATTTTTCTTAAATTTATTATTGAATTTTTAATTTAATTTCTACCTATTTTGATGCTGAATAAAATTTTCACAGAAGTTCTAGTTAGGTTCACATCTAAATTACCTTTACAATTATCCCAAATTTTACCTAATGTTCCTATTGGATTTGTAATTAAGGCGATTTTCTAGAAAAATTCTTATTTGGAATTTCTTATTCTATTTTGAGATATTATAGTTAAGTTTTTGGGAGTAAGGAGTTTCCCTCACACTAACCCAGTGTACATTATTAATGAGAGAGAAATTAGAACTACCTCAGTTGTAATGTAAATAAAGTAGTGTAATTAATTCACCTCATTACATAAACAAAATTATGCATATTGGTGAATCATGAATTTGTATCATGGAGTTAAGTAGTTGTCCTAATCACATAAATCAAATTATACATTTTAAGATAATTTTCTAGAAAAATTCCTATTTGGAATTTCTTGTTCTATTTTGAGATATTATAGTTAGGTTTTTTGGAGTAAGGAGTTTCCCTCATACTAACTCAGTGTACACTATTAATGAGAGAGAAATTAGAACTAACTCAGTTGTAACGTAAATAAAGTAGTGTAATTAATTCACCTCATTACATAAACAAAATTATGCATATTGGTGAATCATGAATTTGTATCATGGAGTTAAGTAGTTGTCCTAATCATATAAATCAAATTATACATTTTAAGGCGATTTTCTAGAAAAATTCTTATTTGGAATTTCTTGTTCTATTTTGAGATATTATAGTTAGGTTTTTGGGAGTAAGGAGTTTCCCTCACACTAACTCAGTGTACACTATTAATGAGAGAGAAATTAGAACTAACTCAGTTGTAACGTAAATAAAGTAGTGTAATTAATTCACCTCATTACATAAACAAAATTATGCATATTGGTGAATCATGAATTTGTATCATGGAGTTAAGTAGTTGTCCTAATCATATAAATCAAATTATACATTTTAAGGCAATTTTCTAGAAAAATTCTTATTTAGAATTTCTTGTTCTATTTTGAGATATTATAGTTAGGTTTTTGGGAGTAAGGAGTTTCCCTCACACTAACTCAATGTACACTATTAATGAGAGAGAAATTAGAACTAACTCAGTTGTAACATAAATAAAGTAGTGTAATTAATTCACCTCATTACATAAACAAAATTATGCATATTAGTGAATCATGACTTTGTATCATGGAGTTAAGTAGTTGTCCTAATCACATAAATCAAATTATACATTTTAAGCATTAACAAATTCCATTTATAAAATAAATGAATGATATTAATTAGATTGAGACTAATCAATTCTCATTATAACATAAATCACATTGTATAAAGTGGAAGGTTGAGCAGCTTAGCTTATTATAATTAAAATGCTAGCTTATGTGTTATTTGCCATAGTCTCATGATTAGTAAATCATATCATTGAAGTTTAAGTATTCGATAGGATTAAATTGTAAAGCAGGCTCTTTATACTAAAAAATAGTCATACATCCATTACAATGAAAATAATGTTTTAAGCATTGAAAAGGCTAACACTGCATTACTATCTCATGCACAATGTCAATCAAATTAACAATTGAGGTCATTTCTTTAGACGAGTGAGACTATGCTTATTGAAGCCAATATTTAGTCACAATAAATTCTATATGATACCCTCAGGGGTTAGAACCATAGAAGGATGAATAATTCTTATGTACAAAAAGGATAAAAGGAACAATAATGTCATTGCTAATATCCACTTTATCATCACCTATATAATTTCACTATAACCTAATTGCTTATAAAAAAATTGCTATAATCCAATAACTTTTCGTTCAAGTCAACCTAAAATTAAATGACTAGAACCACATATCATAAGAATTTAACTAGTACACCACCTAACTAATTTGATTTAGAGTTTAAACTTAATTCATTACTAACGTAAAACATTTTATATTAATATTATAATAAAGTTTGATTTATTCTTAACTAACATTATTTAAAAACTTAGTTAAATCCTTTATATTAAATAACAATGCACTCTATGCGTTGACATTTTAGTAAAAACATTTTAAGGTGGAGCTCAAACTTTAATTTCATAATTATGCTTACTTTCTTTCATATTAAAGTTCAATGTTAAGCTATTTTTTTCTTTTTTTTTTACTTTTATTGTTTTACAAGGTATGCATCTACTTAATTTATTTGTAATCCTTATTATTTTGTTATTCATGCGCTACCCTCTAGTTTTTTATTTGGATTTTACGACACTTATTTATATAATTTATAAGTACTATATTTTAAATTTAGTACACTATAATCAATTAGAATTTTATTAAGGCTTTTGCATAAGCATGAATTTACCTTTAATTAATATATTCTAAGAAATAACTTGAAACTTTGATACAATGAGATAAATTAATTATAAAATTCACTCTTTTGACAAAAATATTGTGATTGAGACTAAATTTTTCTCTACTTTGTTCGTATATACAAAATATTGATTAAAAATAACAAAAATAAAACAAGTTCACTAGTATATATTGCCTTCCTTTCCTTGTATTTTTATGTAGATTTTCTCTTGGATGCCAGACAAAGAAGGAGGAAACCATCCTCAAAAGCTGCAGGGTAAAGAAAGATTGTTATGAGATAAGGATGAAAGAAAAAAATAACTAAGATCAACCCTAAAACTATATAGTATGTACCTTGATCAATGAAACAAGGATAACCTACCCAAACAATAGCAAGCTTACTGCACAAAAGGTTACATGAAGACCACATGTGAAGCACACTGAAAGTGCTTTACCATAATCTGTCTGTCTTTAAATCATGGGGCTCGGGAGGACTTTATGCCATTTGTTATCTATACCAAAGAGATGGAATGCTTTTAATGGTTGTATTTTTAACTTGTTGGGCATTTACCAAGGATTCCATCCACCAAAGAACCAAGCTTGGCTATGTTTTTAATATTATCCAAGCTAATAAGACTTAAAAAAAAAGATAGAATCCCCAGCAAATGCCAAGCAAACCAAAGAGTAACTTCCTTATTCATGCTTGCATCTTACCCACAACTTTGTTACATTGCACGATAGCATCCATGCCCTTCTATAAATATTGCTCACCAAACCCCATAACTAACATAGTAAATGCTAGCTCCCCAACCAGTTTGCAAGTTAACCTAGATAGTAAATTATTTCCAATGACCAAGTAAGTTCAACAAGATAGTTCAGAAAAGTTCTAAATGAAAAGACACATCCATATATAAAATTATAGAAACTACAGTAATTAGAACAAAAAGTGGCTTTAAACCAATTAAAGAAACTATATAACTAAGGTGAGTCATTCAAGCCTAAGATCAACCTACTTAGCCTACCTTAAAATAACCGATCCATATCTGACGTTAAAAGAGTGGACTCAAATATGTTTTCCTTTTTAAAGGTGACTGAACGTGCACGTTATGGCTTGCAGTAAGATGTTCATGATGTCCAGTCTCTACAGCAAGATGTTCGTGATGAATGCATTTAAAATTAAAAAAAGGATCACTATTTAGTCAATGAAATACCTTGAAAACCAAGTGTCAAGAACATCAGCATCTTGATATATTCCTATATCATTTCCATATCTCGAGCAAGCTTTTGCATGCGCTTGACAGTTATGTTTGCAACTATATGGCTAAAGCTAAATTACTTATTTCTTAGGAACCATAAAAGAAAAATGTGAACAAACTTTGATAATTCAAAACACTTAATATTAACTAGGTTGCTAACCAAATTAGATGATATAACCAAGTCCATATAAACTATAAGTAAGATTGGAAAAAAATTTCAAGCTTGAGGTCATTCACATTATGCTAATAAGTTTGCATAGGCAATAGCATTGGTGGTTAAAATAGCAATAAAAAGTGCAAATCTTTCATAATCTGCTATGAGCTTCAAAAATTCTGGACATTTTCTACTTACTAATGTCAATCATAACCTTCATATATAAGGCTAGTAGAAAAAGAAAAAGGAAGATAAAGAAGTTCATAGAATGGACAAGGATGGGAGAGGGGTCAAGAAGAAATTTGGGTCACTAAGGATGGTGAGACAAAGCTTGACTCATATTCATAAACTACAATTCCTCTTAAAATCTGGAAAAATATCACATAAGAATATTGATTGTGTGACATAATGCTTATAGAAAAAGAAAGGATAGGAATAAGTAAAGTTAAGAAAGACCAAGAAAACAGGAGAGAAGAAAAGTAGAGAAAATAGGAACTTCACAGCTTAATAATTCAAACAAAAGCCTTAAAAGTAGATGACTCAGTAGTCCTTATGGACGATATTATAAATTCACTTACTTTTGTACACCATTTGCACTAGCATCTGATTGGAAACCTCCTTATTAAACCTCTATCAAAATTTATGCAATTTCTAGCCTTAGGAATACAAGATTCCTAAAATTTGTAGCCATCATAAGTAGAGATGAAATGTAGCCATCATAAGCCTTAGGAATATAAGATTCCTAGAATTTGTAGCCATCATAAGCAGAGATGAAATATGAAGGGATGCACTAAAATGTTAAATAGACAATAAAATCCCACATAAATATGAAGTTGATTTCATGGATCTAAGGCTAGGCAAAAGTTTCACAAATGTATGGTAGTGAATAGGAAAACTAAGCTCAATGAAAATATAAGATTTATTGCGTAAATAAATAAGCAAATCACTAGGATGCTAAGCATGATGCTGTAAGCTCTTGTGCCTTGTCCCTAGTTCTATAAGCCTGGATAGAAGACAATAACCTTTTTAGGGATAATTGAATAATGTAAATCTCTTGGTCCAAGAAATAAATTTGGAGTGAACGTACTAGCAAAGTTGTCTATCCTAATATAGCCATTTTTACATTCACGCATCCTGCTGGCGAGGCATTTGCCATTCCCATTGCAATTGTTGGGACAAATGCCTAAATATAAGTAAAATTACGCTCTGCATTCAAGTTGAAAAGACACTACACTGTACATCAAGAGTATATATGATTTTGCTATCCCAAAACTGAAAGGATGCAAAGAATCATCAAAATATGTAAATAAAAAATCTCGTGATCATAAACATACCTCTTAGAGGTTCTAAGAACCATCTGAAACATGTTTGCGATGTGCCAAATGCCTATGCCCTACTTCACCAAGAAGAGAATGAAGATAAACAATTCCAATCATCACTATGGAATCTCCATAATCTTTAACTACCAACTTAACCTTCGTATGTTGGCTAGGCTTCTGCTATCAAATAATTGCATCTCATGCAATTTTCTTTTCACTTACCCAAGAACTACAAATCATAATGCACAGTACCGAAAACAAATTTCTAATATCATAGAACCAAATTGATAACATCATCTGTTTTGAAATGATATCTACAAAACAATATTGGTTAATTGCCCCTTTAAAATGCATTGCTAAACTTACATAGTCGATGCAATCATGAACTTGAATCATTACATTTTTTCACATATAATGCTAATTATTAGCAATGATGTTCTTATGAATCCTATCCCCAATCGTAATAAGTCTTAAAATACAGTTCAAATCACCAAATTCCACGAAGTGCATAAGGAACTAAATTAAAAAAGAACAGTGTTGCAAACCTGCTTCAACGTCTATGAGAGATCAAGTGGGTGCTACAATTTGGGCTACATCAACCTTCTAAACTACTCCTTCCTTCTCTACAGTTTGACAATAGCAGTTACGATGAAGCTCCACCATCATTGCTCATGAATCAACCTTCGTTTACAATCCATGGTAGCCCTAATCATTTCCCATTGGATTGCCTAGTCAGCATTTAACTGGCACTTTAAATTTTCATTACTGAAATCATTTTGAAATTTTGAAAACAAAGAGACCTAACATAGATTTTGCCATGAACATAAATAATGCATTATTTAAACTATGGCTAAGATCTCCAATGAGAATTTAGTGGATGCCTGTCATCTACATTACCTAAGGCTTAGGAATCACAAAGTCATTTTAGACTATGCCTTTATTTTACTTTTACAAAACGGTGTTTTGTCAGGGTCATTGTTAGGGTCATTTTGAAAATTTGAAAACATAAAGACCTAACATAAATTTTACCACAAACATAAATAATGCATTATTTAAACTATGGCTAAGATCTCACAATGAGAACTTAGTGGACGCTTGTCATCCATGTCACTTAAGGTTTTGGAACCGCAAGGCACCTTAAAATATGCCTTTATTTTACTTTTGCAGAAAGGTGTTTTCTTTTTTTTTTTTTTGGTTACACAGAAAGGTGTTTTCTAATTATGAATCAAAGCAGAGAAACGATGGAAGGTGAGACTCTTAAGCCATAACTACAAGCTCTAGACAAATTCATGTGTGATGGTGATGGATGGTAAATTTTAAATACGCTGGTCGATTGTCTTGGCCATTCTGGCCTCGGCACGCAGTGATATTTGCAATGCAATTAAATGTAAGTTTCAAATCGGATAACACTTATGGGGTATGTTTATGTAACTACGAGACATTCTTCCGGCAATTTCATCTCACTTTAATCAAAATGAGTTCGCGTTCTTTTCAAGCACTTGAAATGCACAGCTAGTAAGTAACTGTTCTTCTGAAAAAAATGGTAAAGTACAATCTGTCGAAGCATCTGAATATGAAAGAAAGAAAACATAGATAAACAAGAAATTAATACGATAGGTGCTAGAAATATGCGTCAATGTATGGAGAGTAGATTGACAAATGGACATCTATTTAATTGTACAAATCAGATTTGTAATGCCTCAAAATGAGTACTTGAACAACTCTAATAACTAATTAAGCAATTGAAAACGGAGGAACTAAAAACAGAGGAGAACAACAGAGGAAGAGACCATAAACCCATAGATCAACATCAAGAAGCCAAAATGGAGAGCCCAATTCCTCTTGAATTTACCGAAATAGGTCTCCGGAGGTTCCTGATAGTGGATCTCGAACTCATCGTCGCCAATGACATCGTATGAGCTTCCTCCTCCAGCATTGCTGTTCAACCGCATCTTCATTTCCCTGAGCTTCTCCGTCGCCAACCCCAGCGTCAGCTTGTGGCACCGCCTCTGGTACTTGAAGCCGTTAATACACCTCAAGGTCTGTGCCACGGAGACGTAGAAGATGAGGTGGGCCAGGGAGAGCAGCGAGATTGGGATCCAACAATGGCGGCACTGGAGACGAGGCGACTGAGATTGGGCCAAGAAGACCAGGCTGAGGAAGACAAAGAAAATCTGGAAGAGTTTGTGAAGTTCCTTCTTTTGGAGGTCTATGGCGCGCTTTTTCTCCAGAGTCTTCTCGAAATGGAGCTGGATTATAGTGTTCAAGGCCTGAAGAGCTGTCTCTTTTGGG